>OZ023205.1:13198956-13798956 GCA_963995525.1 Escarpia spicata | reverse complement strand
GGTCAGGTCGTCTTAACCACAAAACCCCTCTATTTTACGGGTCGCAAACACTAAAATGTTTAGACCTTGTAAAATAAAAAATAGCTATATTCGTATTCAAAACATACCACTGCATGTAACCAGCTTATATGCAAAAACATTTAGTAAAAAGAGATATTCCAGTAACAACACATCTCAAAAATCAACTGGTAAGGTATTGTGTTACCTTAAATGTTAGAACCATGTCTCTTTCTGTATATGGCATAAGTCTGGATTTCTCTGGATGTTAAACTTAATAACATTAAAAAACTCAGGTCATTCACACACAGGTACAAGAAAACAATCATAAATGAATATGTATAGTTTGTATTTATTATTAAAACTGATTCTGAAATATCAGAATTATATGTATTTTTACATTTTATTTATTTTGTACTAATCATATTTATATGACTATGTGAACAACAGTATGATTATTTTTCCTTATATCTGTAGGAATTTGGGATGTGTGAGATATCCACACATTCATCTGATAACTTCTCTAGTGTGATTTGCTATAACATAGTTGGGGGATACATTAACTACAAGTTTTTTAACTTCTTGTGTATTCTTTTCAAAAAACACTATGTAAAATACATTCTGTCACAACAAAATCATGTTGAGACGATTACAACCAATGCTGTCTGTTTGAATGCTTGTTTGAATAAAAACGTATTGTATTGTATGAATCAAGAGTAACAGCTTCGGTAATATTATTGTTATGGTTTTAGTATTTGTTTATTAATTTAAAAAAGCATAATATAAAAAATCTGAAAAACATGCATAGTGTTGGACATCTTCGCACAAACTATACATTTATATGTTATAGATTTAACTCATGAGGCGTGGAAGGTGAATAATTTACTTGAATTGATGATCTTTGTGATACAGCATTAAAGAAGAGAATGTGGATTCCGTTTCAGGCAAAGTGAACATGACACAAGAGTGGATCCGGCTCAAATGGGGTACGATCTTATGACAGGGCGTCTGTTTCTTTCATTACTCGTAATCACCCTCTCGACCCAGTGATGGTAACAGTATTAGCAGCAAGTTTGTCGAGTCACTCTCACTTGATCCACTTACTGCCTTTATTGTGGGATCCAGGTTCACTTGTCCAACTTCGAAGGGCTATTCTGGTATCTTGCGGTTAGCATTTTCTGCCTCTGCTTTAGCTGGTGTTTATTAATTGATTATTTTGTGTACAGTTTGAATATGTTGTGGGTGAAACATTGGAATTGTGACGAACGCTTTGTGCTTACTAGATGTATTGTGATGGGCAGTGTATCTTTAAGATAGCGACTCTAGTGTTAAGAACATTGTACAAGTGCATTACTAAATATTGATAAATGATGAAGAGTCATGGTTGGTTTAATAGTATTACATTTTTATGCTGAAATATATTAACCCTTCTAAAGAACATCACAACAATTTAAACAGAATACAAGTATTATCCCCGTGACTGTGCAGCTACATTTGTAGCCCACATCGCCAGTTGTAGCCAAAGCTCAGGCGTTGGTAGGAATTGTCAGTTTGATGTGATCTTTGCTAACTAGATTCTTTGGCCTTTCAGGAGTCGGGCGTCTTATCGCTGAGTGCCAGCATCTGCCAGTGGTGCTGCCTATGTGGCATTTGGGTAGGTCAGCTACTTGTGTCAGCTCTAACTAAATCTGATTATTGTATATGCTTATTAAATATGTTTAGATATGTATGTTGACCTTTAAAGTTACACATTCTGACTGTTGCTATCATAAGATCATGTTGCATGATATCAACTAGTCGAACCTCTTTTTATGGTCACCTCGGTAATACAGCCACCTCTCAATTAAGGATATACTAGAATAGTCCGAAATTATTTCCATACCCAGTAAGGTATAGGAAATGTTATTCCCGGTAATACGGTCACCTCATTATTGAGGTAACTTGCCCAGTCCCCAGGTGACCTTACTAATGAGGCTCCACACTCGATATCTAGTCTAATTTCTTGCCCAGACAAGTGTTTATTTTTAACAGCAATATGTTCTGTGTAATTTGACTACCCGGTAATCTGTTTAGTTTGAGTGTTACAGAATGAATTGTACATCATCGTTTGGGTGTCGGTGTGTTATACACAGAGTATAGTCGGTATTCATAAACAAATATAGTCAAATGATAAATGCATGGGTAAATAAATATTAGGTCTGGTTATTGGAGGGGAAGGAAACCAGTACATTTCAGTAGGTGTTATAGTTGTCTCATTGAGTATGTATCGACCTGTGAGCTCTGTTGTTACTGTGTTAGACATTCTGTTGTTACTCTTGCAGGTATGGACAGTGTTCTGCCCAACACGACACCTTACATTCCCCATGTAGGAAAGGTTAGTACATTTGTATACAAGATGGACAGTAGTGGCATATTTTTGTGAGAGATCACATTAAAATTACATGCTGAGTTAAGGCTAGACTTTTTATATTACATGTTTTACAGGCTTGTCGACATTAACAAACTTGTCTTTGTTGAAAATACGATATATTTAGGAGTAGTTATATGCAATGACCTGAAGGATGATGAATGTTATATGTTATAAGATAAGATATGTTAAGACATCTGGGTAGTTTTTATGCGAGGTCTAATAGCATTATCTGTCAATTTCACCGCTGTTCCATAGGTGTTAAACTAAAACTGTTTCATGCATATTGTTGTACAATTTATTGTTCCCAACTCTGGGTAAATTTTAACAAGGGTACTTATTTAAAACTTAAAGTTGCCGACAATAATATGCATAGATGGATCCTAGGATACCACCGATGGGACAGTGCGAGTAGCATGTTTGTTAATAACAGGAAATTGAACAATGCACAGCATCATGGGATTGATTTGCCTCGTTTTGAGAAAAACGCGTCATAAAAATGCGACAAGGAAGCTGTATAACCCCTGAACTTATTCCGTGCCTCGTTTTGAGAACTACGGCCAGTTCCATGTCTCATTTGCATAAGTTTAAAGCTAAATAAGGAGATCATTGGGATTTGGAACCTGGTTTCAACATGGGAAATTCAACTTTAGCAAAAAGGGGTGTGACTACTGACATAACAAACAGATAGCCAAAAAGGTGGCTGCTCTTTTGATGCCAAACAAAATTATTGAACATGATCGTTGTCAAGGCATAAACATGGACTACTCCATATCAATTCATATTTTTATTGTAATAATATAATAGTGACTTATGTGCCAATATCCTTGAAAATCAAGCTCAGTGGCGCAACAAATCCAAAGGATTAAGCTATCTCGTTATCGTGCGGTATTCTTTATTATGAAGTCGAAATGTCAATCTGTCAGTGTAAGAAACTGAATGAAACAAGTCTTAAAAATTATTGTTGATGCATTTTACACTGCCGTGTCTGTCATTAATATAGTAATTACAAGTAACACTGGAGATTTATATAAATTTTCACATAGCCACATATCTTATTATTTAAATGTTATAATAAATTTGAACATGCACTATGATCTATTTTCCTGACATTTTAAATATATTTTTTAGTTGATATAATTTGCTGGGAGGGATAGCCACAAAGGCAGCCTAGCATCATGGAAATAATCTCTCATCTATTGCAACGGGAACCTTGAGGAAAAAGTAAAACGCATGATTACATGATAAACAACCTTTCTTAACACACTCTCTATTAATGGGTGCGGACTGCACACACATTATTTCAAAACGAATCAGCACTAATCACACAACCATGCTTAAATGATACTACATGATAATAATGACAATTTGAAATAACAAAAATTATTGATTAAAATCAAATGAATAAAATCAGATTGTTAACATCAAATGATTACAATATAATAACAATACACTAAATACATATTATATACCCAAATTAACTTTAATAAAAACACCTCTGTGTAAGGCTAAGTTTCAATAGACTAATAAACATGAAGCTATGACCCATAGTTACGTCTGGCTACAATGGGGAACCATATAGTCGGTTCACTCATTTCGTTTGATGATTTAGCCACACATTCTCAAGTTTCTGTCAAACAAAGCATGTTTCACCCACAGTCTCCTGTCGTGTTTTGTTTCCCAGAAAGTCACCGTGTTGATTGGCGAGCCAATTGACTTCAAGGAGATGTTGGCAAAACTGAGAGACACAAAGACATCTCCTGTACGTAATACAGTCTCTTCCAAGTGTCTCAGTTAGTACCTGACTCTGGGTGTAAGAGATAATCCAAAGAAATAAACGGTTTTCACTTTTGTTACAATAATTTTCAATGTATGAATCAACTAAGAAATTTACATAAGATTTGTTATACTCCA
Source organism: Escarpia spicata (assembly GCA_963995525.1). NCBI lineage: Eukaryota > Metazoa > Annelida > Polychaeta > Sabellida > Siboglinidae > Escarpia > Escarpia spicata. Next base: position 13,794,638 of record OZ023205.1, on the reverse strand, counting down.
ATTGAATTGAGAAAGTGTAAAGATTATGTTGTGAGGAATAACAATGGCTAAGAATAATTGTTTAATATGCGTCTTGTTTTAAATGTATTTTTATTTGATCTCAACACTGCAATGTGATTACCTGATGTGCACGAGACATGTATGTGACGCTTTAAGTGTAAATCTGCTGTCTGTCTGCTGTAGAGAGATATGCGGAAGCAAATCACAGACCGGATACAGGTGGAGTTTGAACAATTGAAGAAGCGAGCGGAAGAATTACACTTTGGGACAGTTCCTGTCCAGAATCCCAAGACAGAGAAATACCCAAGTCTTACAACTACAAAGTCAGGGGATATTTTACACAAACATCCAGAGAACAATAACAAATCCAACGTTCAGAAACATATCAGAAGACAACAATGACACATCTGATGTTAGGAGATGCATCAGAAGAGAACAGTGACACTTCTAACGTTAGAAGATGCATCAAATTGCCACAGAAGTAAAGCATATTGAGGCCAGAGAATTGTGCAATGGTTGTGTCTTGCAGTAATTGCCTGATGTACTTGTTTGTTAGTTGGTGGACGTCTGTTATGTGATAGTCTGATGGCCAGTCGTGGCTGGTGTTGTCCTGGTGATCTCAACTTACAAACGGTTGTGGACGTTTCTTCAATTTCCCCCTTGCTACAGTCCAACTTGGCCTAATTTTACATATGTATAGGATGAATGCTTTGTCCATTTGGTTACGAAAACAAGTAGTTAAACACAGGGCAGGAAATGTGAACAATCAAGCCATTTGTGCAATGTACGATTGCCAGTGTAACCAACAATTGTACATGGATTGTGGCGAGACAGAATAGGTGATAGCACATTTATTATCTGTGATACTTTTGTTTACCCAATACATTTAAAAAGGGTATGCTGGGTGAACGGGGCTAGGGTGAATATGCCTCGGAAGGAAACTAGGATATACCAAGAAAATATCTTGGGGGATCAGATGAATAGGATTTCACAGGAAATAATTTAGCATATTTGATCAAATTTGCCACCTCAGTTTTTCTTTCCAACTTGAAAGTACAAAGTGTGATACTTTTTTAATGTAAAAATTACGATTAAAATCATGTAATAGAGTAACTATTATATCGAAGCTAACGTTTCAACAGCTAAGATGTGTTGTAATGACCCATACATTTATAATACCATTTTACCATTATCTGTTTCTATCATCCGAGCCTTTAAAAAACTTTACATTCACAAACAGCTTTCAACATTTTCCAAAACCTGTACACAAAGTTAAATTCAAACCGAACAAGTAATGGTCAAAGAATATGTTTTAAATGTTCATGAAAACCGAAACGTTAGAAAAGATAATAGTTTATACTATTACTGCATGTTGTGATTTTATGAACATAAATCACTGTGTACCATATTCTTCCAACTGAAGATCTGGAAGAGAAATATGCACTGTCTGACAGGTGGGTTTAGTAAATACTTGCAGGCATAAACACTATAGTAAGAACTGGTCAATACAATCTGTGCTGTTGACTCCTCACAGATTGTATTGACCATTTGTGGGTGTTTTGTGGATTTGTCATGTATAATTTGTAAAAATAACGATTGGGAGAATGCATGGAATAATTTCTTTACTTCCAACTCAGGGAATGCTTCTAATTTATAATTCTCTGTAGTGGGTTTAGTTAAATCTAACCCAACCATGTAGATAAATTATTAAAAGAAATTACATATCACAAAACCACATCTCACAATAGCCATGTTTCATTTGTGTACGCTGTTCACCAACTTATCTAACCAATTTTTCGTCATTGTCTGGGTTCTATAAAGGTTGAAATTTGTACATTGGAACAAGAGTACCAACTGCCTGCATTATCACAGTCATTATCACCATCAAGCCTGTGATTAATAAATAATGTTTGTATTACTATATAGGATTTATGTATGTAAGTGTTACCATAACAATAATAAATAAACTTGAGTAAACCTGGTGTTGTAAGAATTATTGAACTGGGGGGTGTTGGCCCTCTGCAGAAGGTTTAATTTTGGGGTTTCCCTCCCCTAATCAGAGTCTTGTTTGCCCACAACCACAAGGTACTGGTTTCCCAAAGAATAATATAACTGCAGAAGAGAAAATCAGCACAGAAGTACAGAGAAGGTTGAATTGGATCGGGCATGTGCTGAGAAAGAAGGACCACAACCACTGCCTGACAGCACTGACATGGACGCCAGAAGGAACAAGAAAAGTTGGTCAACCAAAAACAACGTGGAGAACCACAGTGGTTAAAGAACGAAACCAACTGGGCTGGGCAACTTGGAGCGAAGCAAGACACGTAGCCGTTGACAGGGCGAGATGGTGTATCAATTCGTAATGACAGCATGGAACAAAGTAGTGCAGTAGTTTGAGTTTGGGACTCTCGATCAAGAGGTTCAAATCCTGTGTTGAACCTTGAGCAAGTTTGTTTACTCTACGTTGCTCCAGTTCACTCAGCTGTATATAAATGAGTACCTGGTTATAGACAGTGTTACAGCAATGGATATTTGTGTACGAATAATCTTCGCACATTAATTGCGTTGTGGCTGGATGCTTCTCAGAGAAGTCGAGATGGTGTTCGACTGAAAAGGTCTGCCAGGGAGTAAAGTGCTTTGAGCAGTCCTGAGGACAGACTGGATAGTGCGCTATATAAAACATTACCTTTACCAGACCTGGGGCTGAAGTACTCGGTACTCGAGTACATTTTTGAAGTACTCGTACTCATGATACTTATGGGTCATGGACTCGTACACGTACTCATTGTACTCAGATTTTACGAGTACATCTGAGTACTTTCTCAATATGTACTTGGGAAAATATATATATTTGGTTATAAAATGAAACTTTCCTGAAATATTTAAATGTTCTATTTTTTAAATACTTTGTTATTTCTGATAGTATACAACCTTACCATCCTTACACATCCCAGTACATCTCATTCTCTGATAACAATGTCTATGATACCCAAACATGGCAACAGGCAGTATCTTTTCCCAGTCAGAAACACCCTGTTAAACAAACAATAATTGTAGGCTAGCAGTTCAGGCCATAAACCTGTTTGTTTAATTAAGCCATAAAGAGTCAATTAGCAGTTAACCCACCAGTTAGACAGGAAATGCCTTTGATGTAGTATTGGCACTGGCTGACAGTGCTAACTGCTAAGAACAAGAACTGCCAGTCTTCCTCTGTAGAAGTAAGGTGGCTCAAGTCAGACTGCCTCCTACACTAGTATAATCCCATGCCAGCAGCCTGGCTAAAAAGTCCAAAGGGGAAGCCGAGTCTGTTATGTGGACATGTGCTAACCTTCTCAACAACTAGTAATCTATGATCAGAAAATATAAATTGCAAACTTATAACGTCAGCAGATGAATGTGAGGTGAACGAATACCTCAGTCAGCCATGTACAGATTGTCACAGTGACCCACTGCAGTTCTGAGTTTTCCAATTCTGGCTCAGTTGATCCCTCACCATCTCGGCATTCCAGCCGCATCAGCCCCAGTTGAATGGGTATTTAGCATAGCCAAGAAAGTATTCTGCCCTGAACAGTGCAGCCTGAAAGTCTCAACCTGTGAACAACTCATGTTCATTTGGGCAATGGCAAATAGATGATAAGATCATAGGATGCCACTGAAATTAATGCCAATGAAGTGAATTTTTCATTGTTGATGAAATAGGTTTTTTAGTTTTCCTCATAAAAAAATGATCAACTGCCATTACATTTTCACTTGTGCCGAGTTATATAAAATAGATTAATTAATATTTTAAAAATACATTATTATTTAATATTTATATTTTTAAAGTGTACTCATGAGAATGTACTCATACTTGTACTCGTACTCAGCTTTTGGCAATGTACTCGTACTGGTACTTATCCATCGTCAAAATACTCGTACTTGTACTCATAAAAATGTACTCGGCCCAGGTCTGACCTTTACTTTTTATTTTACAATACAAAATGAGCGTCTAGAAAAATAAATGTTTTTTGGGGAAATATACTGACTTGACACAATAAACAAAATGGTTGCTAACCTCCCGGCTCCCATTCCTGAAACCAGACTTCTGTTGTTTCAAACACAGCATGTATCTACGTTTTGAAGTCACGTCTACATAATGGAACAGTTATTCACATGTGTATAACTAAACTGGTTCATGTACGTAATAAGGTAGTATATATATATTAAACAATTTATTTCATGCTGACTGTATATATACAAATATACAATTCATAGAAAAATAATAAACATAATTATGCTGCATCGCCACTTAACAGATGGGCAAACTTTCGTTACTTGGATCATTGTTATTGGTGAAAATGTACACAATCTGTTAATACGACAAGTTAAATCACATGTTCTACCATAACACAGTTCATCCACCAGCAGCTAAAATGTCTTGGTTTTCAACTGTAGTGAAACTTTATGAAATATGTATTTGTGCAAGCTTGAAACTAACACATCATGTCGTGTTAACAGTGGCCAACACACTGGTCTGTGTTGTGTTTTGATTGAGCAGACAACTCTGCAGAAGCATTGGCTTCATCATGTAAGTCCCATGGTCCGTAGCTAAGTAGGACATCCACACATGTTTTCTGTTGACTGCATCGTGCCAGGTCTATTGCTAAAATAAATGATAACAAAGATTTATTTCTGTTATCACACGATAAGACAGATGTATTATTTAGGACAACACTGTGTTTACATATGGAGCTCGTTTATTGTTTTTAGATAAAGGGTTGGCTTAAAAATGTGGTTTGTGTTAAATATGAAATTTATCATGTCTGCGTTGGAATTTGCATCACCCAATGTTGCAGCGTAAGTTTTGGGATGTAAAACAATAGTTATTTTTGATTGAATTCTGACAACATAATAGTAGATTTTGAAGAATTCTGGAATAATTAAAACACCAAATTGTAAACAAACTGCTCATATAAATTATTTTCAAATATAATTATTGTTGAGACAGATCAACCTTGTTAAATAATATTGTTGCATAATGTTAATGTTCCATGCCTTTTATTTGAAGGTTTTAGTAAGTGTAAAGATGTCATTGTTGCAGTACCTGTCCTTCCTTTGTTGTCTTTACGGTAAACATCAGCTCCCAGTGACACCAGCAGGTGTATCATGTCTTGATGACCCTCCTAAAATTATAACGCTTAAGTTAAAAAGATGGTCAATGGTTATGTGTATTCATCCATTGGAATGTCTTTCTATCTGTCCATCCGTTGGTCCCAATAGACTGAATCATTACATTTCTTGGTAGTGAAGGGGAGTGCTTTGAAACATGACATCTCTACTCATAACACAGACAGTAAATAGTGTCTGGTGAATATGCAGTTCTGTTATTTTACTTTTAGTTTACTTTTCGATACCGCCTGATAGATTGGTACGTAAATAACATTTTTAGTTTGAGTGTACAATGACCACCATCCTTGGAGGCAGTGAGGAGCACCTTTAAGCAACAATCTTGAAATGGCCCTAACTTCTGAACTATTCATCCTACATCAACGTATTATGTCTCTATGGATTCAAAATTTGAAATAGCAAACATAAAATCATGTAATTTTCACGACAATTTGTCTAACTATTTCCACCCTTAACCAATCAGTTTAACTCTAAACATTGCCTAACCTAGATACAATTGCAAAAGAAACCCCGACCTTCTGCCAAGCAAAAAAGAACTGATACTATATGAGAGAAAGTAACTAATTTTGCATGCTTATAGCTATCATGTCAGAACAATATCAACATTACGCCACCTGGTGGATTATTCGTAACACAGCCATAATTTATGAACTGTTCATCCTACATCAACACATCATGGTGTATCTAGAGATTAGAAATAAAGGGTAGCTACTATTAGATTATATATTTTGTGCGTAATAACAACCATATTTATGTTATTTACGAATACCTGTAAAATCATGTCATTTTAGTTCTGTTTCTCATTAAAAACATGCAAATTATGGAGACAATACAGCTTGATTTTGCCATTTTTATATAATTTATTCTGCCAAAGCATGTTTTGCATCATAAAATAAATATGCAATTCAAATAAAACAAAGCAAAGCAAGATGAAGTAGCACTGATATAGTACATCAGGAGCTTCATGGAGGGCCAGAAACGGATTCTGTTGCTCTGGTCATGTGGTCTTCATACCATGATTCTTGATTACCGGTAGATGTTGTTGGAAGATCACTAAAATACACTGAAGCCCACTCGCCCATTTTCCACAACAAACCAGCTGTTCTAGACATGATTCTAACAAGACAGTACCAATCACCTCAACCTGTAACACGTCCCGCTGCTGGTAATGGAATAACCAGTTTAAGACATTGCCAAGGAAAATCAATTAACATTCCCAGAAACTCTCAGCGAAGGTAAGTTTGTCATGGTGCTAGAAGGCATGCATATTGAACTGGCTTTGTGGGCCACCATGGTTCTAGATGGTCTGACGTCCTGACCAAAGCCAGAATCACTAAGAATGTGTCAGCAGTCATATTATACCTTCACAAAGTGATAGTTGTTGTACTGGGTAATCTTATAATGTGGGTGCCAAGGATAGTGGAACTGAGTTGCCTCTTGATGATAGAGTCGCCGTAGTTGCACGAGAGAGTTCTATAGGCATACGATGTTGGCTACTCGTGCACAAGTTCCAACAGATCATCTTCATGTTCGTCTAAGCACACCGAGAGAGGAAATTCAAGCTGTGGCTGTCACACTGAAGCTGCTCGCCCTCTATTCTTTTCTATCGATCACCAGAATGATGTCTGGTGGATTCCCCTCTTCATTCGAGACCACGATGAATTTCTTCCGAGCATGCAAAATAAGTGAGACGAGGGTCAATCGACTGTTCTCGATATACTGACTGACCAAGCCCGTGAGCATGCCAATACAAGGGCAAAGGGAGTTTATGACATGATCGGCCTTACTTGGCATCTGTTAGAATGTTGGATAGTGGCTGGCTTGGAGATCAGCTGAGTAGTTGGGCAATTTACCAGTGATAATAAAGATGACAATGAAGTGCTCCGAAGAAGGCTATGCATACCTGGAACTTTTCGACACCACCTTAGTAATTAGTTGGAAGCCTTGATGAACAACAAAAAAGAGCGAAAGGACTCAATTATGTTGGACAACAAGGTATGCGTCACGTAGGTTAGTGAGCTTGAATCAATGGGATAGGAGTAACACGAGAGCTTCATGGAAAATGTGCTGAATTTGAATGCCTTGTATCTGACCACACCAATCAAGCGAAGCAACTTATCCAATAACACAGATAGCAAAAAGTTAAGAGCGATCAAAAGGAGAATCCAGCACTTCTCAGATCGCGTTAACCAGTACGGGCAAGCTTTCATCGTGCATAGAAGCCGAGGAGAAGTTAGTTCTATTCTGGCATGAATCTTCCTCTACATCCTGCACTGTCCTGTCAAGGGAACCTCAACTAATACACCAAGTCTGATTTTTTGGCATGCATTCTCAAAACCAGTAAAACGTCTCGCTTATGCGTGACCGGATTCTTACATCTTTTCGCAAATAACGTCAATATAGCTGCCTCTACGTAAAACATGCATTGGAAATAAAAGTTGCTACTCCAAATTTTGAATCCATAAATACATAATACACTGATGTAGGATGAATGGTTCAGAAGTTTCAAGATTATTGCTAAAAGGAGCCCCCCACAGCCCCCCCAGGGGGATGATCATGGTACACTCGGACCCAAAATGTAACTTATGCTCCTACCTATCAGGCGGTACCGAAAAGTAAACTTTTTACAACTTGAAATGAAATTGAACACAGGGCTCATTCTCCAGTATGTACATGGGTATGTGCGCATACATGCATGCTTGCGTGTGTGTGCGTGCATGTAAGCAAGCAAGTGTGTGTGTGCATCCATCTATGATATTGGGGATAAAAAGCTGGTGGACCACCTAGTTTGTAAAACTGGTCGAGACACTGCTCAAGGAAATATTCACCTTGGCTGCTAGGTGGAGCGGGGTCACACCGGAGATCAAAGTTTGGACATTGACATCGAAGTCATGATGTCGACTCAAGTACAACACCGATGTTGTACATCCAGCCTCTGCTGCCAGGTGGAGACACTGTCGACCAATTCGGTCTTCTTTTGCGGTGTTTGCCTGAAACAGAGCGATAGAAACGCTGGTCTTAGTTGACAATTATATGTACATTCAATACCATAAAATTTGTTGTATATTTGTTTTAATATTCGTCGTGTACACTACACTGCACATGTAATTTGTGAAGCAAGCTGTAACTACACCACTGAAGACTGTACAAGCAATATGGAACTACATTTCTAGATTTATTCAACATTTGCAACTCTGGTTGATTTTATAACTTACTACACAAAAACAGTTAGCTAGCTGATATAAATAACTATGGTTAACAATTTCCTGGAAATTATGAATATCTTTCAGGGATGGTGGGAATGAATGTGCATGTTGGGAATACCAGGAACAAATCAGATCTAGAAGAAAACCACCTAAATATATTTATATGTTCACTAAAACCAAACATATATGTTAAAATAATAGAAAAAAATGGTTTCTCTAGTTCCACCAAGTGACATCAACCAGGTGTGTCAAGTGTAATAATAAACGGACAAGTTAATAACATCCAGGTAGTCTTGTTCTTTTATGATCATCACTTTAAAGACAACACCGACGACCACAAAGCATCAGTGAATATGTTGTAGGTATGCTGCCCAACAAATTGCATTCAATAGGCCTGAAGCAGTTTGTGAAATTTGAATTTTTGCACCCGCAAAATGTTTACATTATAAACAAAACATTAAACTTGTAAACAACTATCATTGGTGCTTATTGTGGAAGTATGCGTCCATACCTAAATATACCTTTGAATTTGGATGGTCCCCAGAACTTCCCACACTCCTGTCAAATAGGGACAGAGTACAATTAATTTAACTTCTTTGTAATAATGACCACCTAGCACATTACCTTGTGTTGCCGTAGCAACAGGTCTGCAACATCTGTGTGCCCACTGCGTAATGCATCCATCAGCGGCGTAGTGCCGCAGTTGTCCGTCTCATCCACCTTATAACTACCCCATTGCAGCAATACTTCACAGGCATCCAGTTGTCCATGCAAAGCTGCACAACAACAAACAGGTCATCATTTTGTCAGAGAAACAACTTCCACATAGTGTCTGATTGTTTATAAATAATGTAAACAAACTGTGTAGTATTATAACTATATTGGAACACACAGACAGCCCAAATGGTTTTTACTGAACAACAATTTAAAAGAATTATAATTTGGCCATTACCACTGTAATACAAATATTAGCCTTGCCTGTCAGTCAACCAGTACATTCATGAACGGCTGTCAACATCTTGTACTACCTCTGGACCAAGTGATCGCTGACAAGTGTTCATGACAGAGGTAAGTTCTTTATGACAGACAGGAGTTCTTTATTAAGACCCATACACATATCACTCAATAAGTGGGTATATAAAAGCATAAATATTATAATCACATGGTATACAAATTATCAGTGGGTCGGCGAGACTCCCACTAAGGGTAAAAAAGCCGCTCTCGTGGGAGCCACCAGTTTATTGATGATAAATCCTGGTGTATAAAAAATCGTAGCATAAATCGGTTAACAGAGTAAGTCAGACAAAGCTTGGAACATAACATTATACATGATTTTGGATGACTGGATATTCATCAAGAGGTACGTATTAAACCTTATTCATATTTGTTGTTCCCTCATAATGACAAATGTAACAATTTTCTCAGGTACACACAGGTAAATAAGTCTGCAAATAATGATGTTTGACAGACATATATTGCAAACCTGTGTAAGCTGTGAGTGTAGATTTTACTTGTTATTATTCCATAAATTATTATGGAATAAATGGTGCAGCACTAGATCTATATAAAAACTACTTACACAATCGTAAGCAATATGTTGAAATTGGCGCTTACAAGTCGGAAGAAGCTGTCATAAACACTGGTGTCCCACAAGGGTCTATTTTAGGACCCCTTCTATTTATCATATATATTAATGACATAATATTTTCAAGTGATCATTTTAAATTCATAATGTATGCAGACGACACCACTCTTTTTAGTACATTGAATACATTCCAATCTCCGGATGGCCAAGTCCAAAATCAAAATATAAATAAAGAATTAGAAAATATATGCAAGTGGCTAAAGGCAAACAAACTTTCTCTTAACATTAAAAAAACAAAATTCATGGTATTTCACATGCCCCAAAAGGAAATCAAACTTCCTAAAATAGAAATTGATGGGACAAGTATTGAATGTGTACATGATTTTAATTTTTTAGGTATCACCATAAACCAACACCTAAATTGGGACAGCCATATAAACAAAACAGCGAATAAAATAAATAAAATAATAGGCATTTTAAATAAACTTAAGCATGTATTACCTAAGAATATATTATCTATAATGTTTAATTCGCTCATTCTTCCCAAGATTAATTATGGCATATTGGTGTGGGGTCATCAAGCCCATCGCATCTTTAAACTTCAAAAGAAAGCAGTGCGAATAGTTACTTCAAGTAAATACAATTCTCACACAGATCCCATCTTCAAAGAATGTAAATTTCTTAAGCTGGATGACATCTATAGACTCCAACAGCTCAAATTTTATTACAAATTGATCAACAATGTTATACCAGAATATTTCAGTCGTATTCCATACACATATAACTTTGCAATTCACCAATACAACACACGTGGTAAAAACAACTTATTTATTCCCAGAGTTCATCATCAATATGCAAAAAAGTACATCAGACACAACATTATACAAACTGTTAACAATACTCCAAGCATCATCCTTGATAAAATGTATACACATAGTTTATATGGTTTTTCCACTTATACAAAAAGTTACTTTATCAAGAACTATGAATCATGTTGTCATATTTCTAACTGTTACATCTGTCATTCTTAAACTAGACATGACTTTGCATTTGTTTAAACTAATTGATGTATTATACTATACTATAATATACTATACTAAACATACTATGTTTACACACATATATATATATATGCATATATAGTTGATCACGTGATAATCATACAAATATGTTACATGAGTGGGGTGGCTCCCATGATAGCGGCATATAATTGTCTTAATGGGAGCCTCCCTGACCTTACAATGAATGTTATATTGTAGTTTATGTACTTATGATGGTCAAAATAAATACTGTCTGTCTGTCTGTCTGTCTGTCTGTCAGGTCCATTATTGATAATGTGCGGCAAGGTGTATCTGACACTTTGTTTCACAAATTCGTGTTGTATACTGATTGTTTGTATATTGTATTGTCCACGTGTGTTGAAATTGTGAATGCTGTTGTTCTGATGAAGTGGCACATTTTGAAGGTAAACAGGAAGTTTGTTATGCACGAATTTATAATACAATTTTAGTTCTTGCGATTTTAATATGATTCTATTTTTAATAATTTAAGACTTTCTTTTGAAGTTTCTAAATTCTGTCACATTTGTAACCTCAAGCAGTAACACTGTAGTTTAAGTGTGGCAATATTAGTGTGATACAAGTACACTATGATCTTTATTTTAAGAGGTAATAACTATTTTAGTCTATTTAAGACAGCTAGGGTCCTTGAAAACCTATTCGAAACTTGTTCAATGCGACTTTTCCAGTTACATTGTTCATTAAATGCTTTTCCAAGAAAGTTAAATTCTGTCACTCTATCAATAGTAGTGTTATCTGTGGTTAGTAATGGGTAAGTCACGCTTTTTCTTCTAGCTGTTTTGAAGAGCATATACTTAGTTTTACTTAGGTTAAGAGATAATTTGTTAAGTTTTAGCCATACGCTAATTTTGTTTAGTTCTGTGTTTATAGTAAATTCTACATTTCCAATTTGGTCACATGTTGAAAATGAGTCAAGACTACTTGACAGGGTGGTGTCATCGGCATGCATTATGAAATTAAACTTTTGGTTGGCCTTGGCAAAGTCATTGATGTATATAATAAACAATAGTGGGCCTAAAATTGAGCCTTGAGGTACGCATGTTGAAATATGCATTTCTGATTTGACAACCTTTATTTTAACATATTGTTTTCTATTTGTTAGATCGTTTCTAATTAAACTTAACGCTACTCCTTTTACTCCATAATATTCTAATTTATCTGGCAATATCTTATGATCCAGGGTATGAAAAGCTTTGGAAAGGTCCAGATAAATATTTATAGGAATTTCATTTCTATCCATATGTGTCATTATCCTATTGGTCAAGCCAAGGGCAGCAAATTCAGTGCTAAATCCATATTGGTTTTCGAACAAGAGATTTTGTGTTTTGAAAAATGAATCTAGCTGGTTGTAAATTATCTTTTCAACTATTTTTGATATAACTGGTAAGAGTGATATTGGTCTGTAATTGCTGAATTGGGTTGCGCCACCTTTAAAAAAAAATTGAATTACCTTAGCAAATTATCAGGGAAGATACCAGTAGCTAGTATTTTATTTGTAATTAATTAGTGTTAATGATTGTATTACTGCAGGTTTAACTACCATGGGGGTAATTTTAGTAATCGTGACAAAATACCTTCATATCCACAACTTGTTTTTGGTTGCATATTATCTATTGTTTTAGATAAGTTTCTTTGTCAATACATTCAAAAGTGAGTGAATCGATATATTGCTCATTCAGATAGTATCATGGAATCTGTCAAATCTTTGCATTTATAATACAGAAACCAAAATTTACATTTTTAATGAATACAATTTCAAATGATACATTTGTGGAAAAATTAGAACAGCAATTTTTAATACTTGAATTTGATTACCTGTAACTTTACACATGACTGACAAAAAAGGGTGAGAGCTGAATCGAAGTAGAGCTGAACTGTTGTCATTGAGCATGCTGCCCACTACTCCATAATGCACCGTTACATATACCGCATTTGTTCTATTAAGCAAACACTACGCTTAACAAATTTGAAATGCAAAAATAGGCAAAATTGTGCATTCCAGTAAGTAAACACCCATTTTCTAGGGTTCTTGGGTACAATCGTCCCAGCAAATGTAATATCACTAATCCTTGAATCAAGTTTGGTAATTGTAGAAATTAAACTGCAAAGATGGATTCAACAGTCAAGGTTGGCGTTGGAGATTGCTGTCATGGTGTCAGATGCTGCTAAAAGGAGGTGTACGCTAAATAGGACATGTACGTTAATAGAACGAATATGGTATGTAAATAAAGTGAAGACCCAAAAGGGTGGCGAGTCTCACTGACCAGCGGTATGCAGTGGTGTGCGACCGTTAGCGCTGCTTGCCTTCCACAGCGCCCGGTCTCTTCCCAGCAGGAACTCAATCACTTCCCTCTTCCCTTCTCTGGAGAAAGAAAGAATTTAACTGTTAAGAAATAAATTATACCTAAGCGTCAAGCAAAACTAGTCTAGTAATATTTGATGTTTTAATGCTATATACATCTAGTGCAATGCATATTAACTATGTACCTATAATGTGCAACAATCAGATAACATTAAACTGTGCAATGGGGACATCTTTGGTAGCGATTCTAAGAATTTGATATATTAAAATGTGAAACAAGCACTAGGCCAGAGCTACTGACACTCCAGTGTGCTACTGTCATAGAACTGTGTTTGGGCTGTCAGTGAGAACCTCACCTGCTGGCGATGTGGAGGGTGTTCCAGCCATCTTTGTTTCTGAGTTCCGGTCGGCTCCCAGCATGCACCAATTCTTTGATGATGGCCAGGTTGGTCTTTGTGCAGGCCAACATCAGAGGTGTCCTGCAGGGTTAAGTAGTACGTACTGGTCATGGTGATTCACAAGTTAATCACAACATATATACTGATTTAATAATTCATTACACGGTCAAGAAGTGCTAAGTGCAAATCAATTTATTAAAACACTGTTACTAGTAATGTTTAAATATTATTTTTAAAATACATAGTATGATATTATTGAATATGTACAGCAACATAAAATAAGTACTAACACATGATATAAAAATACTCAAATTCAGTTATTAAGTAAATATTGCTAACTAATGTGAATAAGATGCTAGAACTTAGGCATGAATTATTAAATTACAATGGGTTGTAGAGTAACAACAGTGTTCATGTGCAAAGGATACGAGAATGCGGTTCTAAAGAAAGGGCATCTTTAGCCAACATTTGACACTGGCTAACATCATCATATGTCTGCGGCAGAGGTTTCTATGTTGTTCTAAAGGCAGTGTTCCACAATGTAACCATAGGTTCATAGTCACTGCGAATGAGCTGCTCCCAGCCTTGATGTGAATGAAAATAGATGTCAACAAGTTGCTGCTGGCAGAATGCATGGGAGTATATCGGTGTATAAATGGTACTTAGGTCACAGATGGTTCAGCCCAGTTTAAACAAAACTGGCGTTACTGAATTTTGCTATGGCCATTTCAGCCCACATTAAATAAATGATGGGAATTCTAAGCGGTATTCGTGCACAAACTATTTTATTATGGAGTACTTCATTTCAATTAGTAATATATAATAATGATAACCCAGAGTATTTTATATAATTAAATAAGGATAAAATACCTGGCTATAGGCAGTGATGGATATTTGTGTATGAATAGTCTTCGTTCATTAATTGCAAAGTAGCTGACTGCTTCCCAGAAAGGTCGAGATTGTGTTCGATTGAACAGGTCTGCCAGGAAGTATAGTGTAAAGTGGTGTGAGCAGTTCTGCGGACTGGATACTGCACTGTATAAGAACTTACCTTTACTTTAAAAAATTACTTTAAAATATCAGTAAAATCTCAAAGAATTTAAATAATAAAAGATCAAGAAAAATGTAATAACAAAGAATACAAATGTCAATGCGCTAGCAGTGTCGATGTAGATATATGCAACTTTAGGATAATGCTAAGAAGAATTTACCAATATCTGGTTGTTATGACAGAAAACACAACATATGTAGCATTATGGCTAGAGCTACCAATGGATTAATAACTTGTCTTTTTGTAATATGCAAGCCAAAAGTGATTATAATAGGTACATTTCAGCACATAGAGGATGCTGGAATGTGCCAGTTACATAAATTATTTATTTGGCGCATCCAAGCGCAAAGCGTACGGTTCACTGGTTGCAAATTTATTTTATTTAGACCATGGGCCAAACCCGTTGTGGGCTGAAATATACGCTGCCCCAATGGCAGCAATGCTTAACAAACTATGACAAATACAATTACAGTGTATATCTGTGAGGCTGTAATGTATTGGAGTTGGGCAAAACCCAGCCAGGGAAAAGGCCTAAGCCTAAGGCTAAGAGAATTTATGTTTTCTGAAACAATATAAGTTTTTATTTGCTTCCCTCTGCTGGGAAACACATAGTATTTTGGCTGGAAGAAGCAAATACTAACTAGTATTCATAATAATTAATATTATAGACAAAAGAAGAAGTTTGCTTCGTTAGGTCTTAGAACATTCTTAAGTTAAATTTATTACGAAGACTGAACATAAATTTATAAAACAGTAGAGCTGTCAAAACACCAACTTACCTTCTTTTATAAAATAAAACACAATAAAATACAACATCTTATAGTCCCATGCTCCCGTACACGAAACAGCGATCCAAACAAATACATGTTTTACATAATTACTTGTTTTATTTTAATTTTAACATTAGTTTTCAAATTCAGTTTCACGCACCCTTAGGGCCTTAGCCTAGGCTTTGCAATGCGCACAGCACAACTCCTAAGTTAGCCCCAGAAGGGGCTGTATAATATGGAGAAACAACACCTAAGTCTAAGACCTAAGAAGTGTATACAAACCAGTCTGCCCTTTTTAAACTGTCAACATCCACACCACAGGAGAGCAGAAAACTGACACATGCGAGACGCCCATTTTGCGCAGCTTCGTGTAGCGGGCGCTTTCCGTCCAAGTTGGCTTGCTCGGCTGCCTCTGGCGTTTGCATGTAAACATACTTCAGCACGTCTAGCTGACCATGGCGTGCGGCTAAAATAGCAATAGTATCACCTGATTTTGTACTGCAAACATTTATGAAATCAACATCTTCGTTCTTAGTGGATGTAATTCGCTTTAGGCTGGCGACGTCACCATTTTGTACACATTTTATTATGTTTCTGTTCATCTCCCGTGTTTTTCATGCGATGGACCATGGTAGCTGACATTTTGTAAGCCCCTTAAGCCAATGTAAAATATGTAACCTAGTTTTTTATACTCGGCAAAGTATATATTGCACTAATGTGTTTATTTCTTGTGGGCAATGTGGTGGAATTTCATGGATATGGTAATTCACAGCGTACAGCCCCATCGATGCACTAAATCGGTCGTCTCATTACTGGGGCTAATGCATTTCATTAAAATATTATTGATGTATACTTATTGTACTGAGTAATTGACGGTTCAGCCAAATATGCGCGGTCCGCCCCGAGCTGGCGCCGTCGATCTGTTTTCAGGCATGCGTTATCATCTTGAAATTTCTTGTCTGTCGAGTTACTGGGGTTGATATATTTAATTAAGATATTATTATTTTAATAGAACAGAAATGTATCTTTCTTTACGAAATGGAAATTGATTCCTACAGGCAGTACGACGACGACGTCGCCGATGGTAGTGGAGCCATCTTGCGGGTATTATGTACATTTACTTCCTAAAAATATACTGGCCAAAGCAAGGGATGTTAGGGCATTGTTAAATACAAATTAAAGATAACAATATAGTAAGTTAATAAACCTTTATTTACACAAATACAACATGATGCATAACTTGATGATGTAAGAAAGTTAATAACACAAATATAATTTACCATCATTAATATCATAGGCCTTCGAATATTATAACCATGCAGGAGTGAGTAACTGAGCAATCATTAAAAGAGAACATTTAACATTTACATGGCAGTGCATTTCACACAGAACCACTGTCGCTTCTTTATCGCCTTCCCACTGGCAGTGCATTTCAGGTGGACCCACGACAAACAATTGTCGCAGTTGACACTGGATTCTTGGTTGTCATCAATTTCGCTCTGGCAAACATTACATATGTATGTACAGTCCTGTTGTTTAACACGAACTACATGCAGAACACACTTCCACGCATCTACTGTAAAAAAACGTTTGATTGTTGCAGACATACATTAATACTGACACATGCATTGTCCACCTGTTCAGGTATTGTCTCTACCATCTCTTCTGTCAGCTTTGTGCCAGCAAGGGCAGCAGTAACATGGTTGGGGGACACAAACCACGACAGCATCCTCTCCTCCTCTCTGGGTCTCTGACGCGACTCTCTGGGTCTCTGACGCGACTCTCCGGGTCTCTGCCGTTGGTACAAGTTCGACTCTCTGGGTCTCTGACGCGACTCTCTGCGGTCTGGAACCGTTTTTCGTCCTTGATTTGTATGGCCTGCCGCCATGGAGGCACGAGTACTTCACGAAATAGTACTTAACATCTTTCGACGCTTTTTCCACAATCTTTGGTGTCGTTCTCCTTGCGGCGTCTCTCATATAAAACTGACTGTGCGTCTGTTGTTCGAAAGTGTGTAAAGCATTCTGCATTTCTGGAAAAGTTCGAAAAGATGCCCCAACTCTAAACACATTGTCCGACGCCATCTTTTTGCTGCAACGGCTTGCTGCTTTCGTGTGGCAAGTGGCGCCATACGACGGCATGCGCAAATTCGCACGCTGTAATGCGCATGCGTGGTGGAACTGTCGGTGCAATAGTGCCACAGTTATTGCACCGACTTTATGTGCACTATACACTTCGTTAAAAAACACACCAATGGCAATGCCAATGCCAAAGCCTTTGCCTTGGCAAAGCCCATACTACCATGGCATAGGCATAGCTGGCATGGCAAATATATTTATCTTCGGAATCAGGTCCAATATAAGAAGAAACAGGTCAAATCAGACGTCATGCATTGCAAACAAGACTGGTGAATATAAACAACAAACCGAATAAATTATATAGGCCCTATGGCAAATGCTAAATTAATTATATTAAAGAGCCTCGGAACTTCAATCAATGTAAAACTAAAGCTAAGCCAGACGCATATGGGACTTGATATCAACATTAACATTTGTTTTGATAAAGTAAAGGTGTCTGAGTATTTTTAACAATTGGTTTACAAATTAAATCCTCAACACTGGTTGACCAACTTTCAGAACTCAAACAAGGCGACTGGTTTGGACCAATTGTCATTTGTCACCCAGATTTATTAAGGATGGTGCCAAGCTCATTGCGAATGAATATTGCGAAAGAATAGTAAGTTGAAAGCCGGTATAGCTACAGGCCGGTCTCGATTCTCAATGCAATTTCGAAATCATTTGAGAGAATCGCCAATCAACAGCTGGACGAGTACCTCCAAGCACATCAAGCACCTCCTATAGACTCTATGAGCATCAGTCTGGCTTTAGATCCTCGATCTTATTCTGCCGACACATGTTTGGTTCACATGTGCGTGCGTGCGTGCGTGCGTGTGATAAAAGAGATAACTTTTTTGAGTTGTAAGACTAAACACGTAATGGCACCACCATTGGCATTGCCGAAGTTAGGAGACAGGTGTCTGAGCCCGAGACGGATACTTAGTTATTAAGCGTTTAAGAAATCAAGTGAGTTTGTCCTATATTGTTATTTATCAGTATGTGTGCTGGGTTGGTATGATTAACAGCAGCACAGTTGTCAGTGTTATTAAATAGCCAAATTAAACTGTTTCCATCAATATGTGTATATAGACGCCCTATTATCGCCCGATGGCAATGGCAACGTGATTGCTGTAGGTGTCAAGTTTGTCAGTGAGTCACAAATATTTATACATGTTTCTGGCTCAACTCAGAGAAGCACCTACAAGGTGGATGCTACTAGTAATAATTTTGCCATTTTATGCTAGTTAAGTGAAGGATTTCCGTTTTCTCATATAATCAGCCAGCTACTGTCACATTGATCAGGCACTTCAACGAATTCTGCTCGCGCCGTTTTTTCGCGTGCGTCATTTTCTGTTGCAATTGCGCTGTGCCGTTTACTCGGCTTCTTTGTAGCGTTTTGTTTCAACCCGTCGTTTCGCGCGCTTTTAACGGTCGTATACGTCATTCATTGAGGGATTCTTGTAGACGGTAAGTCGAAGTTTAGTTGCGTCGATTTCTTTTTACAATTTGACCAAAATTAAGCGAACTGTTGTCAATTAGACGACAGAGGTGTGATTCATTTGCAAGTTTTACAGTTTTGGCACAAATTGGCAGAAATGATTTTGTGTTTATTCACATCTATAGGTTTTATTCATTCAGTGTTGAAAATTTCGTTGTTCCGACAGATAGCGACATATAGATTTTACGCCGTTCAAAATGTGACTGTTTTGGCCGATCTGGCTCTGTCAGACCAAGAGCGCGTCACAGGAGTCTATCAGATCATAATCATACCTTGTTTATCTTAATTTAAATCCCTACTAAAACAACAGTGAACACCTGTTTTACCTTTTAGATATAATTTATTTGATTAATCACTGATTAATATACGTGGGCCTTGGCCTGGGGCCGGGCGCCGTTGGCCCGGTTGGGCTTGGTATGTGCCATTATAATATTACGGTTATGCTTTTATTTAGACTTAGAAATAGTATAAATTTCATTATGCAATAATTTTAATTAATTGTTCTTAATTACAACAATTTGTTAGAAAAAAAATGTTGAGGTAAAATATGTAAATTATTCGACTTAATTTGTTTTAAAATTTAAAAGGTTTCATGACAAACAGTCACTGCACAACATTTTAAAAGTACACCTGTATGTTGTAATATAAATATTAAACGCCTTGAGGCTTGATCAGTTGTAGCATCATTTGTTTCATTGTGTGACAACATGCAATACATTAAACACCACAGTTATACCTCTGAAGTTAGTATCACAATTATTATGAATTGATGTGACACATAGAATTTCACACTGCTCTCTTGAGTAACAGAGGCAGGGATATGAAAATTATTTCATGATATATTTCACATTATATGATACATGATGGCCTTTTTATTTCAGATGCTGTTCACAATTACATGCAGTGACACTGATCTTACGCTGATCTGTGTCTGACAGTTAACTCTGAAGGTACCGAGCCACAGAGTCGTCTGAATATGACACCCGTCACCTGCCCGCATACGTACACATTTAATCTGGCTGATTATATATCTGATTCTACATTGAACAGAACAACATGACACGAACATTACTTATAGACATCATGTTGAAGAACACAACATTATTTTACAGGATACTAAAATATGAACCTTGCTACACAGATCTTGCAGCCTACTGGCAATTATGAGACAATCAACTTCCAATATTACAAAAAGACTGTATTATGAGCAGAGCAGACTTCTTCTTCATGGCTTGACTCCCGTGGTCCATGGGGAGTAACGCAGAAAGCAATCTTGCATTTGGATTCAGTGACGGAATACTGTGAACAATTTATAACATTACTTCATGAAGTTCATGTTAAAATGTAGAACATTACATTATAAAGCACTGACAATTGATTACTGGTCTCTACAGAGCCTGCAGCATTCATCCAACCTGTCGTGACACAGTCACACATAGACACAGTGAACTAGGAGTATGAATATTGTATTTCATTGTCATGTATTGATCTGTTGAGTTATTTAGCCAATATTTACTTATTAATAAAGTTATTGTTAATGTTACATGACTGGTTAATGTATATTTATTATGTTTAATGTGGTTGTAAACATTGCATAACTTATATAACTGTCTTCATAATTATGGTCATTCCAGCCTTTCTTCGAAATGTAGTGGTCGGTCGTTAGTGTGCTAATATTAGCCAATATTAACTTATTAATTAAGTTACTGTTAATGTGAAATGACTGGTTAATGTATATGTATTACCATAATTAATGTGGTTTACTGGTTGCATAAATTATATAAATATATTCATAATCATGGACATTATGGCCTTTCACTGAAATGTGTCGGTCTGTCAAAGTTGCACACTAATTAGCCAGTATTGACAAATTAATTAAATGATTTGTTAATGTATATTTATTACCATTATTTATGTGGTTTTACAGATTGTATAATATGTATAAATATTTTCATAATCATGGGCATTATGGCTTTTAATTGGATTGTTGGTCTGTTGAGTTTGCATGCTACATTACTAAAAAAAAATTCCAGGTCGGCTCTTTTGTATATTATACTGCGACAGTTTATGGTCATAACACGTAGGTTTTTTTCTGCGGAAGATCAAATACTTAGAGAAGGGGGGACGGGGAGAAAAACGGACATAATTTGTATTGAGAGTGATAGTGGCAGGGATACGTAGCGACAGCGTGCTAGTTGCGACTACAACATCACAATACTATAGTCAAGCAACCAACGCTACTTTACTAAGTTACGTCGGCTGTTCTAATAGTATACAGCATGTAATAATCAATCACCCCATGGATGCTTGTCGAGTCGGTGAAACTTGTTTAGCTAAGTACTTATTTTAACTAGTAACTATCACACTATCTAACATAAAACATGTGCACACGACATACCTATACATCACAGTAATTAGTTAAAATGCTTGCTAGATATGTAAGTCGTCTGTAAACACAATTTAACATAATAAGACACAACACTGCTAAATTCGTCATACCATAGCTAGCATGCCCAAAGTGACGGGTAATCGGGTGACAAGAAACAATCTAAGTTATTATGTATAACATATAATTTTTTTTTTAAATAACTCACCAGCCGTGTATATTGATACTCGCAATACGGAACCGAGAGAATTGTACGTCTGTCTTTCTGGACACGTCCATGATCACTAGCAACTGCGACTGGGTGTGGCTCCAGCTACCCCACCCGCGTATGGCGTCTGACAACAATAGCCTATGCAACCGGTTGCACGAAACAATTCCGCCAGGGTTACGTAATATATCATACTTGTTGTGTTACAGATTCTTTGTGGGGCCGTACGTGTCAACCGGCCCAAAATAAGGACGGATTATATGCCCACGAACATTATTATTTGTAAGTTTACAACTTCATATTTACTCCTATCCAAACATGTTTTTTTCGTTTTATTATGCCATTACATACAATTACCACCTTCGTGAATTGTACGCATGACTTGATTTTGACTAATGACTTGTTTTGATGATTTGTTTGCTCTATAATATGTTTCAACCAACATTTAATAAATATTAAAATGAAATTACTGCCGAATGTACCAAAAATATAAGATTTCATCAGACATACAAGACTCCGGTAAGAAACCTAATGAAACTACTGAGTAAAACAGGAGTTTCTATGTATACCCCTCTGGATTTATTATGAAGGTTTCTATGCAGCTGCCTGTGTAACCAAATGGACAAAGCACCAAAACACAAATATTTTGGTCGCAGGCTTGAAAAGGAATATATGCATATATATAAACATCACATGAATGATAGTAGTATGTAGGAGGATGAGCGGCTCGCCCCGCCCCTTTTTAGGCCTCGCTCTATGCATAAAAAACGCGCTAATCGTTTTCGGGAACATACTTATAAAAAAAGATCAAAGGGTTTTGGTGACACTAAACGTTTTCGGGAACATACTTATAAAAAACGTGATTGATGGCCTGTCACTTTTGATTGATGACCCTTTCCCTTGAGGCGCCACCTAACGGTTATCCCAGTGACTATTTTAATCCTAGCGGTCAACGTAGGACCTACCGAATATAGCGTCCTTAGTTATGTCGTCGTATATAACCGATATAAAACCACTCATAGACGCCGGCGCCGGATTAGCTCTCCTGGGAGAGCGTTCGACTAGGGATCGCAAGATTCCGGGTCCGAATCCGGACGTCGGCCCTTTTTAGATGCGCCATCTAGCGGCGGCGGCGGCGACGTCTCTATATAAGCGGTGCCGGTAGCGGGTTATCGGTAGTCATGGCTCCTACTATAAAGTTTGGCGGCTCGCGCTCGTTCCTGTCGAATATGTACACGAGCCGATTGACGGCGTACGGTCGGGGCTTCCGATCCGTCGAGCAAGCCTATCAGTATAGGAAAGCGATATTCAACGAAGACCTCGAATGCGCCGCGTGTATCAAAAGAGCGCGATCGCCCTATTTAGCGAAACGACTCAGTTACGGAATTCGAAAAAAGAGAACGGGAACCGACTGGAACGCCGTTAGGGTCGCGTGTATGAAGGGGCTGTTGATGAGTAAGTTTGGTGGGTCGGCCAAGTTGAAGGCCGACCTATTGGCCACCGGGGACGCCGAATTGGTGGAGTGGGTACCGAGTAGGGAGGGTTTCTGGGGTACCGGGATCGGGGACGTTGCGGGGGAGAACAAGCTCGGTAAACTGTTGATGGAGGTGCGCGACGCTTATAAAGACGCGTAAAAAGCGTTAGCCAGTATCAGTCGTGAAAATGAGCGGACCACTGTTGAAGCATCCGTTTACGTGTATAGTATCCGGTCCTACGGGATGCGGTAAGACGACGTTCGTCGACCGTCTGATACGACACGCTATGATTGATCCACCCCCCGAAAAAATCATGTGGTGCTACGGGCAGTGGCAGACCGCCTACGCGTCTATGTCTCCGAAAATAGACTTCGTAGACGGCCTGCCGGCTACGACACCTTTAGACGGTAAAAAGAGGACGCTTTTAGTACTCGACGACCTCATGGAGGAGACCGATAGCGGAGTGACGGCGTTATTTACTAAAAAAAGTCATCATTGTAATACGTCGGTCGTACAACTCAGACAGAACTTGTTTCCGAAAGGGAAAGAAAACCATACAATCAGCCTGAACGCCCAATACTTAGCGTTATTCAAGAACCCCCGAGACGCCGGTCAAGTAGGTCACCTAGCGAAACAGATGTACCCGGGAAAGGTCAACTACATGATAGAGGCTTTCAAAGACGCGACGTCGGCGGCGTACGGCTATCTCTTCGTGGATCTGAAACAGGAAACGGAAGAGTACATGCGCCTGCGTACGTGTATATTTCCAGACGACCCCCTTCAGTAGGTCTACTTACGGAAGGGTGGTCAACTATAAGTAGAGAGGGACGTCGCCGCGTACGCTTATTAGTCGTTATGACAGGACGACGCGCGGTGGTTGCGGCGAAGCGACGACCAAAGGTGGCGCCGAAGGTGTCGGAGCAACGCGTGAGGAGACATATTTTCGCCCTGCAGCTGTTGGATAGACATAAGCAGAACATCGATCTGCGAAAAGCCGTGATCGCCCACTCGGAGGTCGGTCTCGTATGTAGTCTGTGCGATTGCGCGTACAATATTCTGAGAGGGAACGTGAAGGTGTCGCCGAAGCAGAAACGCGTGTTGACGAAATACAGAGATCACCTGCGTGACCTCGTCAACAAACGAATTCCGGTGAAGGGGAAGCGAGCCATCTTGTAAACGGGGGCGGGTGGCTTTCTGACGGCCCTACTAGCGCCGTTAACGAGCACCGTTCTCCTGCCACTACTCAAACAGGTCATCGGGGGTTAATCGATGCAGTACGCAAAGAAAATGGCGTTGGTCGACCCGCGATTGGTGGAACGCCTCCTGCCACCACAGCCGTCGAGCAGCACGCCTCGATCACGTGTGCTGAGTAGCCTGGACAGCGACATGCAGGACATTCTAGAGCGGTCGGATTTATCCGAACGCGATAAGGTGGCGTCGTACAATCAACTGCTGAGTCGCTACAACACTATAGACGCGGCTCGAGCGGCGCAACCGGTACGCGTGTCGATGGTCAACGCCGACGGCGGCGAGATACAGCCCGCGGCGGCGGCGGTGGCGCCATCGTCGGAGGCCGTAGAGCACGAAATCGTAGCCAGCATGCCGAAAACGCTGAAAGGGAAGGCGAGTCTGCTTATCGCGAAAATGAAAGCCGATCCGTTGTGTCGATGGAACGACCGCGGCGAATTCGTATACGACGGTAAAACGATCGCGGGGAGTAACATGGTCGATCTAGTGAACGATCTCATGCGAGCGAGAAAGAAGACGACGCAGCCCCTAGGATGGCAAGAGTTCGGGTTGCGCATGAAGGGTATGAACATTCCTATGGAGTTCGTCGGCAACCCGCGCTATCGACAAAGAGAAGAGGAGGCGGCGGCGTCGTCGGCCAGTTCAGCGGCGGAGCCGGCGCGAAGACGACTTGGAAAGAGACAACGCGTGAAGTGGGAATCGGCGTGACGATGACGCCGACACAACGAAAGATAACGGCCATCGTCATCAGCCTCGTCATCGCGGTTATCGCTCTCTATATGTGTATAATAGTCGTCGTTCAAGCGTCGTCGTCGTCGTCATCATGGTGTCCGGGTGGAGTCGTCGTCGTCGTCCAAAACGAAACGACGACGACGACGACGAATTGAATGAACTCTACTTCGATCCGAAACGGGCGGGCAGTTACGGAGGCGTCGACGAGTTGCACCGGGCGTCGAAGGGGGGACGACGACGACCGGACGTCGAGCGGTGGCTAGCGGCGCAGGACGCCTATACCCTACACAAACCGGTTAAACGACGTTTCAAACGACGTTGCGTCATCGTGGGCGGTCAAAACCAACAGTGGCAAGCCGATCTGGTCGACTTGACTAGGCTAAAAAAACACAACGACGGTATAACATTCCTA
Source organism: Escarpia spicata (assembly GCA_963995525.1). Taxonomy (NCBI): domain Eukaryota; kingdom Metazoa; phylum Annelida; class Polychaeta; order Sabellida; family Siboglinidae; genus Escarpia; species Escarpia spicata. The sequence goes on along the minus strand of OZ023205.1, from coordinate 13,769,005 downwards.
TTGACGGTCATCGACGTGTTTTCGAAGCGGGCGTGGTGCGTTCCGTTGAAGAGTAAGTCCGGCGCGTCGCTCGTCGCGGCCTTCGCGCGTCTGCTGAACGGCGCGCAACAGCCGCCGAACGCGCTGCAGACCGATAAGGGGACCGAGTTTCTGAACCGACCCCTACAAACGTTCCTAACGAGTCACGGCGTTCATCATTTCGTGACGCATAACGAGGAGACTAAAGCGAGCGTCGTGGAACGCTTCAATCGGACTTTGAAGACACGCATGTGGCGTTATTTTACGAAACACGAGACGCTGCTCTACGTAGAGGCGTTAACGGATTTCGTGCATTCGTACAAAAACGCCTATCATCGAAGCATCGGTAGGACGCCGGCGAGCGTCGACGCGACGAATCAGGAGGACGTATGGCAACGCCTGTACGGAGGCGGCGGCGGCGGTCGGCAGAAAAAAACGAAACTTCGCGAGGGTGATCGCGTGCGTATCAGTAAGACGAGGGGTCAATTCAAAAAAGGCCTGAAGGATGACGCCGGGACGCCGGTAGAGGGCGCCTTCTACGAACAGGAAGTACAACGCGTAGTCGTTCCGAAGGACAAACTATATCGCGTGGAGGCGGTTCTGCAGCGTCGTCGTCGTCGTCGCGGCGGCGGGTCGGAGGCGCTCGTAAAATGGAGCGGTTACCCGGCCTCCTTCAATAGTTGGATCGACGCCGCAGCGCTCGTGGACCTATAATAGCGCGCCGGCGGCATGCGTTGGACGCGCCACGAGGAATGCTGGCGGCTGCACGAGTCGTGCTTATGCAGGGGAACGTCGCTCCTCCCGTATAAGGGGCCCTGCTGTAGCCGCAGACCGCAGTGGCACGATGATGATCGACGAGGCAACGAGGGACGAGCCGAAGAAGACTACCAAAGAGGACTCCGTCGACGCCGCTACTGGTTCAGAGAAGCCGACGAAGACTACCAACGAGGACTCCGTCGACGCCGCCGAGAACGCCAACGACTCCACCGTCCACGAACCCGTTCCATGGCGGCTCTGCGGTAACGAATGCCCAAAGGCCGAAATCGTATTCCTCTGTCAGGTCATCGTCCTGTACTTCGTCTTCGCCGTTAGTATATACAATCTCACGCGGGGTCAAGGTGACTCCAACCTGTGGACGGCGCTGTTGAGCAGCTGTCTCGGTTACCTGCTCCCGAGTCCGTCTATGAGCGGCGGTCGACGACGACGACGACACGACGACGATAGCGGTATCGTCTGACTTTTACCTGACGCTACCGAGCAACGCGTCTATGAAGCGGAACCCCGAAAATACGTTGACGCACTACATCACGACGCTGCCGCGACGTTTCGACCTGCCTGGCGGAGAATGGGAATGCGGACTGGTGACGCTACAGTACCCGCACACGTGGTATAACGTGAGAGAGGCGGACGCCACCTTCTACCTGTCGGCCCCACGGGGCGAGACGGGTCTTTACACGACCATGGACGGTATCGGGATATATCGACAAGGTACGATTACTCACGGTTTCTACAACAACGTTTACGTGCTGCTGCGCGAGCTCAACGAGGCGCTAATGAAATTGTGCACCGATAAGGTCAAGGCGCGTCTAGAGTACAGCGACGTCTCTAACCGAATGACGCTGCGTATGTCGTCGGGTGTCACCTTTACCCTACCCGATACGATCCGTCTGCAGACCTTGCTAGGTTTCCATAACAACGTTATCGGGAGTCCCCCGATGATGGACCCCGAACCGGAAGTCGTTATCGATACCAACCCCGCCGCGTACACGTACGCGTACGAAGGTCGCAATACGGTGGATATGAAGGCGGGCGTCGACACCCTGTACGTGTACACGGATCTCGTGGAATCGCGCGTCGTCTGCGACGTGTATGCGCCGCTCCTTCGAAACATCGCCGTCTTCGGTACGAACGGTACCGTTATTTCGGAAACGTTCGACCGCGTCCAATACGTGAAGCTGCTGCGGCATCAATTCGATACGATCGAGGTCGATATAAGAGACGATCGCGGTCAAACGATACCATTCGAGCTGGGAAAGCTAGTGGCGACGCTTCACATCAGACGCTGTAAATCGAGATTGTTTTAACCGCCACGATGCCGAACCCGTACGAGGACTACTACGTTCGACAGGTCGGCGGTCAACTGCCGGTCTTCGTCGGTGGTCGGGGTCAACGAGGACACGGTCTGGGTAATATCTTCGGGAGCCTGTTTCGAAGCGTCGTGCCGCTTTTTAAGAGAGGCGCCATGGCGTTGGGAAAACGCGCGCTCAAAACCGGCGTGCACGTGGCGCGGGACGTCGTCGCCGGCGGCAATCTGAAAGCGTCGGTAAAACGACGCGCGAAGGAGGCCGGCGTCGATATTCTCGACGGCCTATTGAAAGGGCCGGCGCCGAAAAGGAGGCGGAAAGTGCCTATAAAGAAGCCGCGTCGAACGGCGACGACCGTCAGTAGACGGAAGAGAGGGCGTCGACCGGTCGATATATTCGACGCGTAACGATGGCGTTCGTGAATACAGCGTGCGATGGCGTGAAGGCCGAACTGGACCTGTTCACCGGACCGATGACGCAGAAGAGCATCGAGAGCAATCAGTGGACCGTCTACCAACCGCTGACGGCTCTCGGCGCCGGCGGCCCTATCGAGTTCCTCATTCCGGGGTCGGGTAACGACTATACGGACCTGGCGAGCCTTCAAACGTTCGTCCGCTTCAAAGTGGTTCAGGGGGACGGCACCGATCTGGCGGCCGGCACCAACGTGGCGCCGGTCAACAATTTCCTCCATTCGATGTTCAGTCAAATCGACGTGTCGCTGAACGGTACGCTCGTGACGCCGTCGACCAAAACGTACGCGTACCGGGCCTACATCGAGACCCTGCTGAGTTACGGTAGCGACGCGAAACGATCGCATCTCACGGGGTCGTTGTGGTACAAAGACAGCGCCGGACACATGAGCGCGCGCGGGGACTACAACACCGGGTTCGTAGCGCGGCGCAATCTGACGGCGGTCAGCGCAGAGGTGGAGATGATGGGACGCCTGCACGTCGACGTGTTTATGCTAAACCGCCTCCTACCGAGCGGCATCGACGCGAAAATACGCATGGTCCTCTCGAAGGACGCCTTCGCGCTCATGGGCCCGGGTGCCGCGCCGGGGTGGCATATCGTGATACGCTCGATTTGCCTGTACGTCCGAAAAGTGAAGTTGAACCCGGAAGTCCAGCTGGGTCACATCAAAGCGTGGACTTTGGGAACGGCAAAGTTCCCGTTGCGCCGCGTCGACTGCAAGTCGTTCTCGATAACGGCGGGTACGCTATCGCACACGCACGAGAACCTGTACATGGGTGCGATTCCGAAACGCATAATCCTGATGATGATCGACAACGCCGCCTATAACGGAGACTACACTAGAAATCCGTTGGACGCGCGGCACAACGACATAAACTTCCTCGCGCTCATCGTCGACGGACGTCAGGTGCCGAGCAAACCGCTGCAGCCGGACTTCCCGCACCACCGGTGCATCCGAAGCTACATGAATCTCTTCGAGGCCACCGGAAAGGCGGGCGAGGACGAGGGGAACGACATATCGCACTCGGACTTCGAAGGCGGCTACACCGTCTTCGCTTTCGACCTGACTCCCGACTGTTGCGACGGGGACCATTTCAACGTCGTGCGTCAGAGGACCGTGGGCGCTGAAATTCAGTTCACGACGCCGCTACCCCGACCGATGAACGTCGTCGTGTACGCGGAATTCGAGACGGTGATGGAGATCGACAGGACCCGGAACGTCCTGTACGACTGTACGTCGTAACCACCATGGATACGTTCCAACTGATGCGTCGCCTAGAACGCGACGCGTACGCTAAACGCATCGTCGTCGGCGTCGTGCCTAAAGACGCGCTACTTACCACCGCCGCTGCCACTTACCCGATGGCCTTCGTGTGCACTACCGACGACGGCGGCGAACCGGGGGAGCACTGGGTGGCCGTCTACGTCGACCGGCGAGGCGTCGGTGAGTACTTCGATTCGTACGGTCTGCCGCCGCTGCACGCCGACTTCCGCGCCTTCCTGCACCGACACTGCGGCGACGCGTGGACGTACAACGACAAGCGGTTGCAGAGCGTCGTCTCTAACGTGTGCGGACAATATTGCGTCGCCTACCTGCTCCTCCGATGTCGCGGCATGCCGTTGACGTCGTTCCAGAAACTATTCGGCACCAATCGGGTGGACAATGACTGTCTCGTATTCGATTGGCTAAGGCCACATTAACGCTTCGTTTTTACGTGTATAGTAGTAATAAAAAACGATGACAAACAAATGTACGCAATTTTGTTTTATTACCCTACCCTACATACATACAGAACCCTACCCCTAGGCGGCCCCCCACCCCTAGGGTAGGTTAGGCGAGTTAGACGAGTTAGTTGTTGTTATACGAGTTAGACGAGTATCGGGGTCGTGGTGACGCCGTCGTCGAGCACGCGGCGTTTAGCGTAGAAGTAGCTGAACGCCGCGCGCTCTTGAACGTACGTCAACACGGACGAGTCTTTCACCTGGAAGCCGCGGTTTCAGCCGACGCCGCTGCGTCTGTCGCGCAGTACAGCGAGGAAAGTGTTCTCGTCGATGTCGGTGTTCTGACGTTTGCTCAGACCCTTCGTGCTGTACTTCGCACCGTCGCCGCCGCCGAAGCAGTAGTACGTCTTGCTGCACAGCGCCACGATTCCGGCGCCGCGCCACTCTTCTTTGAAGAGACCCGGCGTTCGACGATCGAACAGACATCGGCGCGCGCAGCAGTCGCCACCTTCCCACGCCAGTCCGGCGACGCGGCATCGTACGTACGTGTACACGTGCGCGTCGCAGCATTCGGCCGGAAACCAGAGCGAACGATTCCGGAAGTACTGTTCGCGCAGCGCTTCCGGTACGAGCGCGTCGATGTCGTGGCCCGCTAGGGCGATGTACGCCGAGTCGGTGTCCATAGCGCAGTACTGGAAGAGCGGACGGGGAATGTAGGCGTCGACGAAATCGTAGTAGAACTCGAGCATTCTCAATTTCGCATATTGATACACGAAATAGCCGATTTGGATAGGCAGGCCGTAGGCGACGGTGCGCTTATTCAGCGCCACCTCGTACAGTTCGTCGTCGACGACGACGTCGAGTTGCCGGAAGCGCCGATTGTTGACGAGTTGGGAGGCACCGATCGGCGTGGCGTACTTGATATCCCGATGCCGATCGACGCGCGTAATCGTTTTCCCGTACGAACTGTTGCCGAGTAGTTTAGAGGTGTCGGCGATGATCGATTTGTCGGGGTCGACGTCGCCCTTGCGTCGCGCCGTCGACACCGTATCGCCGAAGCGGCGAAAGCACGCGATCGGCGTGTACTCGATCACCTGGTAGATGCGCGCGACGACGAGCCCGTGCTCCATATACCAGCGTAGGAGGGGCGTGGCGAGCACGATCGCCGTGCCGAAGTAGCTACCGACGAGCGTCCGTTGAGGTCGGGTGAGTAGGTCGTGCGACTCGGCGTAGCGGCGCATGAACGGGCTGAGATTGTCGCGCGTGATATCGACGTTCTTGAACACGGGCTACATTTCGGCGAACTTAGCGCGCAGCGCTTCCGGCACGGCGATATCGCACTGCACGAGGCCGAACAGAGAGCCGTCGCGTACACCCGCCAGTATCGTCGAGCGCGTACACCGCCCCGGTTGCCATCGTGACGCGTCGGGCGGTGTCGGCACCGCGGGGGGCCGCACGGCTCGCCACTGGCACTCCCACATTTCGACGACGGCGTCGACGTGGCGGCGTAGGTAGGCCGTCACGGCGATCGTCTCGGCGTACAGCGTCGTCATCGGTCGACCGTTGACGGCGTTCGTCGTCACGTGCGTCTGGCACGTCTGGCAGCCTTGGAAGTAGCAGCCGTGAAATTGATACGCCGTTCGCGTGGCAGCGCACCAACCGTCGACTCGGTACTTGCCGACGCGCCTCTCGCGTCCGTTCAACTGGTGCCGTATACGCGTGTCGGTCCGTTCCGCCTCGTACGTCAACCACTCCACGGCCATACGACCGTAGCGGTGCACTCGCTCCGCTCGAAAGCCGTTCTCGGCGCGTCGGCGCGTGTACCAACCCGTCGGCATCTCCCGCATCATCGCCGATAGATAGAGGCCGTTCGCGTCATAGCCTACTATCGAACGACACGGGTTGCCGCCGCCTCGAATCGACGTCACGCCGGCCTCGTGATGACGCGCGAAGATGATCGACGGGCCGCCGACGATCTGCGACTGCAGTACACGGTGCAGGTCTTTGTTCGGTTCGATGAACAGGGAGAAATGGATTGACAGGGGCAGGTCGTTGAATAGGTACAACAACGTCAATCCCGGTACGCTGATGGCGTCCTTGAACATGTCGATGCGCTGGCGGCGATAGAAGTCGAACTGCCGCTCGAGGGCCTCGAGAAACGGCGCCAGATCTCGGTTATTATACCAGATTAGAAAATCGCGCATCGTCGTCATGCGTTCGTCACGCCACGCCGTCGCACAAATTTCGTATGCCTCCGCAGAGATTCCCTCGCGTTTCAGGTGGCTGTAGAAAGTTTCGCGCGGCGGCAGGACGGTCTCGTCCAGGCGCGTCAACGCGTCGATATACTCGTACGGAAAGTACCCCTTCGTCGCCGCGCAGCCGTACGCTTTCAGATAGCGCTCGTAGCTGACACCGGGCGTGAGGTAATTAGTTATGTCGAGGAATTTCAACGTCGACGTCGTCAGGCATATGTAATTGTTCTGTCGTTTAATGGTGAACGCCGACGATGTGTGCTGCGCGTCGTCGGTTATTAGCAGTGGGGTCAAGTACTTTTTGACGACATTCAAATCGTACTTACCGCTGTTGAAACCCAGTACGGGCATTTGACGAAGGTGCGTCCACAGGTGGTCGGCGAGTGCGGCGTACGGTGACGCATCGTTGTCGTCGTCGCACCGCCTTCGCCGCCAGTCGTCGTCGAGCGCCGCGAAGACCGCGTCATAGCGGGGGCGAAGAGCCGCTCACGGCTTCCAGGTCGTCGATGAGGCGGCGCGCTAGTTCGGCCGAATCACCGGTCGTGACGTAACAGCGCGCCGCTTCGTGTCCGGGCACGTTCGACGCGACGCTCACGCTGAGCAGTTCGTGTTGCGCTAGCCACCGGCATTTGTCGGTATCCGGCGGCAAAATAGCATTCAAAATCGAAGGTCGCGCGGTACGGATAGTAGCGCAGGTCGTCGCCGATGTCGATGCCTGCGTCGTCTAGCCATTGAAACACGGACGGCGTCGGTCGTTAGACGCCGCCGGGAAACACGTGACGAACGCCACCTTCGCACGTCGCTTCGTGACGCCGTAATTTCCACGTGTCCCGCCAGAGGGAGTTGCCGCATTTCGAGCACTTGTACGTTTTCGCGTACGCGCGCAGGTCGGTTATTTACGAAAAGTGCGTCTCGAACAGGTTGACGTTCAGGGTCGTGGGGTGCTTTTCGAGCGACCGACGGACTAGTTCGGCCGCGCCGGCCTCCGTCAGTCGATAGACGGCGACGTTGATGCCGAATACCGACTCCACGCGTTCCAGTTCGTTCAGGCGCACGCCGTTCGACGTCGAAGCGTAGCGCGCGTGCAGTCGTTTAGCGACTCTCGTTAAACGGGTCAAATTTATTCTGGGGCCGTTCCGCGTTCCGCGTTGTCGACCGCCTTGCAGGTGGAGACCGATGCACCGGAAGAGGCATAGATGGTCGTCGTAGGGCGTGCCCTGACGATCGTTCGTCAACGTTAGTAAGTGCTTGTTGTTGCGCACGTAGGCGGGGAGCACGGTGCCAACGCACTCGATAGGATGGTTTAGGATGGCGTTCACGAAGTAGGTGGCGTTCGTTACGAGCTCGACCACCCACCCCGAGTCGGGTCGCTGCGCGATGACGTACTGTAGTACGTCGATCGTGCGCACGACGTCGAGGAAGCGTTCGAAGGAACGGCTATCGGTAACGAGGGCGGGCGTTTCGAGGAGACGACCGCAGCAGTTACAGGACGAATGAAAATAGCGGTAACGTCCCGACACCTTGTGGCGTAACACGAAACCATAGCTCACTTTAATTTTAAACGCGTTCTTTTGTTCGCGAAACATAACCCTCAGACGCGGTTCGAGCACCCGCGTACTGTGCAGTAGACGCACGAGACGCGTGAAGGTCGGTATCAACGATTGATGTAGACACGTCTCCAACACGGCGTTGAAGTGTCGCGTGACGAGGTCAGACGCGTTGTCGTAGTACTGCGTGTACACACGAGTCGGCCGACCCGCACGATAGCCGACCATATGTACGTAGGGGCATCCTTCATTGACCTCGCACGCGCCGCATCGTTCGCGCGCCTTCTGCAGAATCGTCTTACCGAGTTGCTCGGCGATGACTTGACGTTGTTGTATTAGCATCACTTCCGGCGGTGTTGGCGAAGGCGTGTGCTGTTCGTACGTCGGCGGTTCGATGTGTGGTACGCCAAGCGCCTCCTCGATGATAACGTCCAACTCGTTATCACTACGCACGCACCCCTACAGCACAAAACATGTCCTACTAAGCGTCACTGTCAAAACACGCATTATAATTTGGCCGCATCTCGCTTATCGTCCAACGGTACGAACGCCTCCGCATACAGTTTTGCACGCACCGCATTGTCGTAGTTCAGTAGCAGTCTCTCCAACTCAGCTACCTCAGCGGCGTTTTCACGTTCAAGCCGTTCCGCCCTCTACAAATACACACATGATTAGTCCGCCGCCCCTTTTTTAGCAACACGACCCAGAAGCACAGCGTCTATCGTCTCACTATGCGCCACTTCCCGGTCCAGCAGCGTTTGTACGAACGCGGCAACCTCCGCGTACCTTGCACGCATCCTCTCGTTGTTCGCTAACATGTCCAGCAGCACGCGCCGGACCTCCTACAGAAGAAAATTGTCATGCTTAAAGTTTGCCGCCACTTCGTATGCTGAGCACCATACCATTATATAATTTTCGGCTATCTCGTCACTCGTCGGTTTACGCGTCAACAACGATACCAACAGTGGGCACTCCTACACAAACAACACAAGAAAAACACATTAGACATCATCGTCGTCGTCGTATCTCTTCAGCGTACGCACCGTATAAGACGGCTCGCCTTGCCACGTCGTCTTACGCACACTGAGCTCCACTCTCGTGCCTGTTAATTCCAGCACAGTATCACGCAGTTCCTCCTCACTTAATTCCTCCAAGTAGTCGGCCCTGTACTCAACTAGATTAGCCATTTGTGTGTCAAACAGCGTTAGCCAAAGCTCATCTTCGTCGGCCTCGCCATCTCGCACCATAACGCGCAACGCAAAGAAACTCTTCCCCTCCCCCTGCTCACCGTGGTTTCGACATATCATAAGATCGTCCTTGACTTGTCGAAACAACTTGCGCCGGCACCGGGCACATCCCCTGTACGTGCACTTGTCTTTATAAGACACCGCTTCAATACGAACTGGCGTCTTAAGCTTATAGACGCCACTCTCAACGCACGCCAGTTCCCTCACACTCACCAATGTAGTGCGCGTCGACACCTCGGCGCCGCACTCTCGATCGAGCGATGCACTCCGGACAGCTGGCTGCTCGAACGATGCTTCGTCGGCGCCTCGCTTACGCCCTATTGACAGGACGAGAAGCACCACGGGGCGTTTAGCAGCTGCTCCGGCTGACGTCGATGCCTGCTGGCCGCCTCCAGTCACCGCATTGGACGCCTGATTGCGTGGTGTCTTAGCCTTTTTCATTTCGGTTGTAGCGTCGGCCATTGTTGCGGCTGGGAGGACGTCTGTTGCAGCTGTAAAAGTCAGACCCCTTGCGTTATACACTAATAGCAATTTTTCAGTCGCTTTATACCCTCACAGCATATAGCGCATGCGCACTTACGGATAACGCCCTAGTCTACGGTTCTATTACAACATTACGCGCATGCGTTCTAACGCATAACTGCCTAGTATCCGATGTATTTTGCTTTCGGAAAAAAATGAACGGTCATGTAGTGCGTTCGTTGACAAACGTTTATTTACAGCGAATTTCAATAAACTAATGACACTACACAATTCCCTATTCCCCACTGATCCTACACAACGCTTAAGTTCATGTTTTAGTGGTTCGTGTATTGTTTTTGAAATGGCATTGTTCTAGCTTCGCATTCCGATCGCGATAAGCTATCCCCCCATTAGCGTCACGCGCGCCGCAGCTGGATTGCGTCACCACGCGCATGCGTTCTAACGCATAACTGCCTAGTATCCGATGTCTTTTGCTTTCGGAAAAAAATGAACGGTCATGTAGTGCGTTCGTTGACAAACGTTTATTTACAGCGAATTTCAATAAACTAATGACACTACACAATTCCCTACTCCCCACTGATCCTACACAACGCTTAAATTCATGTTTTAGTGGTTCGTGTATTGTTTTTGAAATGGCATTGTTCTAGCTTCGCATTCCGATCGCGATAAGCTATCGCCCCATTAGCGTCACGCGCGCCGCAGCTGGTTTGCGTCACCATTCGGTTTCTAGTTATTGCCAGGAAAAAAATCAGCGTTCACTTTAGTACATTCGTTGTCAAATGTGACTTTCACATCGAATTTCTCTATTATTAATACGCCACAATATGCCTGAGCCCTAACTAAGCGTATACAATGCTTCATTTCATGCATTTAAATGTTCGTTTATTGCTATTTCGATCTCTTTGCCTTCGATGTTTTACGTCACTTTTGCGCATGCGCACTTAACGCATAACTGACTTTAGGAAATAATGCAACGGTCGTTGCTCATTTTCAATCATGGCTGCTTCCTTGACGTCGGCTACGCAAGAGGCTCCCTCCGCGAACGAACAGCGGTACGTTGTATTTTTTATTTCTTATTATTTAGTACAGTGGTAAGTTTTCATTCTTTATTAATTTACTTTTATAACTTATTATTTATTACAGCGTTAATTATCCTATATGTAATTCTTTAATTCTTTATTAATTACTTTTATAACTTATTATTTAGCCTATCTGTAATTCTTTATATTCTTTAATTACTTTTATATTAATTACAACGGTAATTATCCTGGTCCTCATTAGTCAAATGCGTTATTCATATTTCACAGAATCCACCTGCCGCGACGTGGCCCGACTATCATCCTGCCGACACGGGGAACCGCCAACGATACGCCTGTCTGTCGCGTCCTCCCAGTACCCATCATCCCCCCAGTCGACTTCCGGGGGTCAGACGATGACCCAGCCGACTTCCCGGGAACGTCAGACGATGACTTCCTCCGCACCGACTTCCCGGGACCGTTCCTCCGCACCACCTCGTTCATCGCCGACAGCGATTCGGATGATGATTACGCCGGCGGCTTCATCTCGTCATTTGCCGTACGCAGGGGCGATGGCTTATGGTATACGCCAGTCCCCGCTAACGAAGTATACGAGCGACGCGGATTTAACTTACCATTAGTGCCAGCCGGTCGCTCGACGTTGTTGCAACGTCAGTTTGACGAGGACAGCTCAACTACCACGCCTGAGCCAATTGTCTCAAGCAAACATTACGCAAGCCCGACCGCCTGGCTCACGCCGCCACCGTGACTTTTATTAATAAAACATAACTTACACCATGTTGCGTTCATTCGTCTATCCTTCGCTTATAACCAGCCTGCCTTAACGCGCCGCTGAGTACAGCTTTTAAATGCTAAACGCATGCATGCGCCTCGTTTCGTTTTGATAGCGCCGGCTGTATAAAACATAACTTACACCATTTTGCGTCCATTCGTCTATCCACTGCATATAAACATCCTGCCTTAACAGGCCGGCCGCTGAGTATAGCTTTTAAATGCTAAACGCATGCATGGGATTCGTTTTGATAACGCCAGCCAGCTGAAATTAACGCCGTTACAGAGCCGGCTAGCCGCTGGTTATATTTTGAAACTAGGCCGCCGGATCATAGGCCACGGCTGCTGCTGCGAGCGCGCACCGCTGGTGCTGCTACATAGGGTACAGCGGGGTTATTTTCACACAATGGGTTTAGAGCGCAGCGCCGCTATAACCGTTCTGGTTATATACAGGCTTACATATATAGATATATATATATATATATATATATATATATATATATATATATATATATATATATATATAACCGTTGTGGTTATATACAGACTTACATATATATATATATATATGTATATATATATATATATATATATATATATATCGATAGGTCCTACGTTGACCGCTAGGGCTAAAATAGTCACTGGGATGACCGTTAGGGGCGCCTCAAGGGGAAGGGTCATCAATCAAAAGTGACAGGCCATCAATCACGTTTTTATAAGTATGTTCCCGAAAACGTTTAGTGTCACCAAAACCCTTTGATCTTTTTTTATAAGTATGTTCCCGAAAACGATTAGCGCGTTTTTTATGCATAGAGCGAGGTCTGAAAAGGGGCGGGGCGAGCCGCTCATCCTCCTACATACTACTAATGATAAAAGGAAGATCACCGCCACTTAACTTATGGATTATTATAAACTGTTCTGCTACTGCTTGGTGGACAGTTAATTAGTGGGTCAAGTTCAAATACATCAGCACGTTTTTCACACTTGCATGGTAGTTTAGGCTCAGTAGTGTGCTGGCAGCTACTAAACCTACAGGCTTGTGTGAAAAGGACAGTTTGCAGAAGAACTAACATCCATTTAGCCAGGCAGCAGTCACACTGTCCCAGCGTCTGCTGCTATGTTTATATAATAATTATATAGGCTTAATGATCCCAATACACCAATCTGTTGGCACAATGTCAGATAATAGAACTAGGTTAAACATCTTAACAATAACTATAATTAGTTCTGTGGGGCTGTTTTTTTTCTCAAAAACTGTTCAGTAACGTTTTCTCTAATTTGTCATAGACATTTCATGTGGTAGTGCCTGCTATTGTTTGATAGACTCCTGTTAAAATGGACGGTTGCCTGTAGGTTTTAAACTGTGTCAAACAGTGAGTCTACCCTTTGGTCTCAAATAATCTGTCCTCTTTGTTTTACACATAAAGATATAATCTAGCATAACTTGAACAGTTTTTGTAGCAGCACATGTGTACTTCCAGTGTATCATTGCAACATAACATACACACTGTGTTCCACATTTGAATGTCATGCATGTAATATTTCCATGCAGTCCATTTGCATATATAATGTAAAACGTCAACAGCCGTTTTCTTCATTTTCACTTTTTGACCCCTATCATGTTCAACGCTCCATAACTTCGCCAATTTTTGTAGCAGTCATAATTTTTGAAACCGTGTAAAGCACCCTACCCAACCTTTATAAGAATGTAAAAAACAATGTTACAATTTTTCCGACTTATCATTCATTTGGTCAGGGGTCACATATAGGCGTATTAGTCCAAAGGACTTCAGGGCCACTTAGCCCATTTTTTTTGTAAATCATCATAGCCATTATAAAAAAACAGCAGTAATAACAATGATAACTACATATATTAAAAATAATATATTAAAATATATAGAGTTCAGCGTATATGATTATTGTAAGATAATAAATTACAGGCCTCAAATTTGTGAGCATGGATTTTGTGGGGCACCATTGTATGACACGGCCAATATGTGAGCCATGTTTTAATTTCCAAGGCAGACAGAAGTTACCAGCGGATTGAAGAAAACAACTGTATGACCATGACCACATCTCACGACTCAAGTTTATAAACTAATAACAATAAAAAAATTACACTGGGTTGGTCACTTCTACGATAGTTTCAACTGGTTGCTGGGACGACAACCTGAGATTCGTGACCAAACGGTTTTGTTTCGCAGGAGGTGAAGACGGAACTACCGCCAACGCCCGTGAAGACGGCAGCGGCACTAGCAGTGACACCTGGTGTGAAGAAGGAGGTGAATCAGTGGTATGACGTGGGTATCATCAACGGAACGTCCTGCGTTGTGTCGCACTATCACCTACCGTCAGAGGCCGGTCAGGGAAACGGAGACATAAGTTTATTCCTGATATAGGTATTTAATATTAATAATACTAAATTGGTTGCGTTGTTTTTTATGAATTTGTCAGCTCAAAAGCTATTTTAAAATAACAAACAGGAACTTAAAATATTTTATGTGAGTTTGGTCTTTTGTTAACAATTCTGTAAGGTTGTAAATGTAATAAATTAATTGTTGGTAAAACACCAGTATTGCAGTTTTAAAATCCACATCCGTAAATACATTTGCAAACTGCGTGATGAGATGTTTGTACATGTTAATAACTGATACCAGTAGTTGCCAAGGTGTTGGTTGCAGTGTTGTCATTACGTTGTTTCCCCATTGGTCACTAGCTCCTTTCTTCGTTTGATTTCTGCTTGAAAAATGGTGGGTAATCTCAAAATATAGACATTTTGAGATGGGCCCCTGTGGGTGATCCAGGCAACTACATAGACAATTGTTATCAAAAATAAAAACAGTGGAGAAGAATAATCATGATTGGCCATTTTGTGAGAATTTGACTGCATTCATAAAATAAATTAAATATGGCGATGATAGTAGAGAAATATATTTGGCAGTCAGTATGAGTATTTCTTGTTAATAACAGTTGTGAAAGAATTTTTTATTTATTAAATGATTTTTCTCAAAAAAAGTAATATGTTGCATGATTTTAATGCCCTATTTATAAAATGTATTGAAAAGTTGTACACCTTGGGCGTCTTAGTTGTTTCTGTTGCCAAAGGTATGATCATATAAATCAGGTACCTTCCACACAATAAACGCAACCCTTTCTAAAGTAGCATTGCTAAAACAACTGTCGGAACAATAATTGTTTCAAAATGGTTGCAAAATTCATGTGAAATAGTGTTCAAAAGAACACCTATGTATGTATGTATGGATTCAATTGCAGTTGTAGCAAATTTATTTACAAAATGAATACTAAAAATAGCAAGCAAAGGAAAATACTTATGAAAGGAAGTGTAAATATATTTTTTTAAATTCTGACAATCATCCTTGTTAATGCCTCACATTCAGAACTTGACCAAAATGTATTCCAGTCTGAGTCTGGACCCGCAAGAAAATTAATCGGAAACATGAAATCAATACTATATTCCAATGTTTTCAACTGATGACCTGTTGCTTGGTTCGTCTGTTTCGCGTTGTCCGTTCTGTTGTTGCTTCCGCTTCTGTTGTCGTTTTGTGTCGTCGCACTAATCCGCTCTCGGTGTCCTGATTGGCCGTCAGGAGGCGCCACCTGGTCTCTTGCAGGACATCGACGTAGTTAGCGTGCCGGACCACGGCGTCCTCAAGCGACAGGAGCTGTTGCCTTTTACCGCATACAAGTTCCGCGTCGCCGGTATTAACGCTTGTGGCCGTGGGCCATTTAGGAAAATCTCTGCATTTAAAACGTGCCTTCCGGGCTTCCTTGGAGCGCCATCTTCCATCAAAATCACCAAGGTAAGCTCTATACATGGTTTTTTTTCAGTGGGTTTGTTCGCCTAGTAAATTAGAAATGTTGTGTTTGCTTGTACTGAAGCTGGATTGTAAATAATATTATTGTTGTATAGGTACTAAATCGGTGACGTCAGGTAATTTCTAGTTTTCCTCTGGCTTATATCTGTCCCTTTCCACTCCGGGGTGGCTGCTGTCACCTGGCACCAAGGTGGTGGGAGGTGGGTGGTTGGAGTGGGAGGTGGGTGGTTGGAGTGGGAGGTGGGTGGTTGGAGTGGGAGGTGTGTGGTTGGGGTGGGTGGTTGGAGTGGTAGGTGGGTGGTTGGAGTGGGAGGTGAGTGGTTGGAGTGGGAGGTGGGTGGTTGGAGTGGGAGGTGGGTGGGGTGACTGGTGGAGGTGGGTGGTTTGAAAAAATTTGTTTTTTACTTTACAAAGTTGTGAAACTACCTCTAAGTATTGATTGTATGTTATATAAACCTACCACTGTTAACATTTCTCACTCATGTGTAAGCTGCTCCCGTAGCTACCTGCAGGCTCTGTAATCCTGTGCTGCGAATACTTTTTATGTTAGGTGCATTTAAATTGTGTTTGCAGGAAGGCAGCTGGAATGGCCGGCGGTGTGAAATAGCTGAAGACGGACGCCGAATAATTTGTTGTTGTGCCACCAGAGGGCACATGCTATTCACCAAATATATTGGCGTGTTTCGTTACACGTGTCGTTGCTCGCTGTGCTGTCAACGTCTTACACAGCGGGTTTGCCATATATGTCGTTTCCGACGTCCAAACGTTGATGAGAAAGGCAACCAGTCACCAAGTCTTTAATTCTGTTACTTCTGAGGTGCTTACAAATATGTCGTTACGATTCCCGTTGCGGAACGTTGTACCACTCCCATGTAAGAAGTAGTTACTATGTTCTCGACACATTGTAATAACTGAAATATGTCTGTGCATGCGATGTACATGGTTTTAAGTTAAGTAGTTGAATAACTACCGACCCGTGTCAAATCTACCCTATCTATCGAAGACAATAGAACGTGTCGTTGCTGCGAGATTGTCAGCTCACATGTCAGAGCACAATCTCTGTGAGCCCTATCAGTCAGCGTACGAGCCGAATCACAGCGTTGAGACGGCCCTTGTCTGTGTGCAGAATCACATCCTGCACGCAATGGACAATCAGAATGTTGTCATCATGGTTCTCCTGGATCTATCGGCTGCGTTTGACACCGTCGACCATGAAGTGATGTTGCATAGACTCTCGCATGATATCGGAGTGGTCCAAGATGCACTGGACTGGTTTAAGTCATACCTGAGAGACAGAGTCCAGTCAGTCCACATTCATGGTGCTACATCGTCTGCTCGTCCTCTGGTATACGGGGTACCACAAGGCTCCGTGCTGGGTCCTCAGCTGTTCTCCATCTATGTAGCACCAGTTGCTAAGATTATTCGCGAGTACAATTTGATGTGTCATTTCTAAGCGGATGATACTCAAATCTACATTCCAGTGAAACCCCACCAAGAGAACATTGATGCGGCTGTCGTCCGTATTGAAGAATGTGTAGCTGAGATCAGGACGTGGATGATGACAAACTTTTTAAAGTTGAATGACTCAAAGACAGAAGTCATCGTGTTCGGCTCTGCGCTACAACTAAGAAAAATTGAGCTGCGCACACTATGCATTGGAGACTGTTTGGTCACTGTAACTCAGAATGTACGGAATCTTGGTGTACAGTTCGATGCCGAGATGAAGATGGAGACGCACGTGACTGCTGTCTGTAAATCTGCAATTTTCCATCTCCGAAATATTGCAAGAATAAGACGTTATCTAACACCTGCAGCGACAGAACAAGTCATACATGCGTTTGTTACCAGCAGACTTGACGTTGGCAATGCATTACTCCACCGACTGCCTGTGAAACAACTAGAACGGTTGCAGAGAGTACAGAACTGGGCGGCTCGCCTTGTCGATGGCGCCAGGAAGTTCTGTCATGTCACACCTCTATTGATCAAGCTGCACTGGCTGCCGATACCAGTTAGAGTAGAGTATAAGATTACTTCTACTCACGCACCGAGCACTGACTGGCTGTGCACCACAGTATATCGCCAATTTTTTGAACAGACGTCAGCCAACTCGATTGTTGCGCTCCAGTGAACACAATCATTTATGTGTACCACGTGCAACGCGTCGCTGGGGTGATAGATCCTTTTGCGTGGCAGCCCCAACACTATGGAACTTGCTGCCGCAAAAGTTGACTGCAACAACAATGACAAACACTGATTTTAAATCAAACCTTAAGACTTACCTGTTTTCCCGAACATTCTGTACGGCGCCGTGAGCAACGATTGTTGGAACGGCGCAATATAAATGTCACGATTTGATTTGATTTAAGTGATATGTTGGGTCTAAGAGAGATCTGTACGGAGGTGAGAATTGCTGACAATCGGGTGACGCGCGTTTCTCGGTAACTATTGATGATTGGCAAATTACATCTCAAGAACATATTCGTTGTATGACTAGATTTGTTGAGTAGTGGTGAGGGTTGTAACTTCTTGTTTAAAGATGCGAGATGCGACTTACGAGGTTTGATTGTGTTGTAGTTAGGAATGTGGTATAAATCTGTTCGTGTGAGCTTCGTCATTGAAGCTATGCACAGGTGTTTTAGCTAAGGTGCAATCGTTGTAATGCCATTTCAGCAGCGCAGTATGTATTTAAACTTCGTCGACATGAATTGCCCGAAAGCTTCAATTCATTTTCGTAATAACATCGCTGATACTGCCAGTGAAAATTTGCATTTACTCCAAACTCGTGTAGACCTACGAGTGTGTTAATTGTTTTAATTTAGAGTTAAGTGCCTCGCATTATATTGCTAATCGTGTTCATTTGCATATGTTAGATTTTGCGTCCTTATCGTAATGCATAGTAGGTTTAATTCTGATAATCCCCTGCAGTGTGACATATCTAGCTAGTGTCTCAACCAAAGGTAGTGCCACCAAAAGATCTTCGAGAGGGTCTCCATGAAATAGAAGTGTAGCGCGTTAGCACTGTAGACGTTCACATTGCCGTACAGGAATGATTCAATCCCTTGCCATATTGTTTACGTTTTTGCATTAAAGTAGGTGGATTTACATGCTTGGCAGTATACGTTTTCTTAACTGCGCCAATCTCGTTCGTGTAGCTGCAATGTGCCAGTGTATTGGTTCTGTACATAAACTTGTTTAGCGTTTAGCATTCCTAGTTTGTGGCGGTTGCAGGAGTTCGGTGGTGACGTGTAGAGCATCGCGTGTATGTATCACTTCTTTGATGTGAAATCAAAACCTTGTATTCGGGTAAGTTTCGCAACACGGACTCGCGTAAAAGGCAGGGTATATCGAGTAAGGGGCTAGGCAGTAAGGGGTGGGGTCACAAGTAAGGGGTCGGGGTAACGAATAAGGGGCGGGGTAGGGACACGAGGCAGTTGGAAAGGATTGAACCGACATAGTCGGGGTCGGTAGATAATGTAGATTTGTATAACAAGTAGTGGCCGTATTAAATGCACTGTAAATGGTAATTGTCACAGTTGTAGAAACGCACCTATTGTGCACACTTCGATAAGGGAAGTTGACTTTCGTTGTACCCCAAAGATGTCGGAATGAACCACAAGGCATTAACTAAGTATCTTGAGCAGCATTAAAGGGGCCGTTTACAAAGAGGGTATAATGCATGAGGAATGGGCGACGAGAAAGCCATGTTCATGTACACATTCAAAGGCGGTTATTGGCAGCAGTCTAGCTTTGCGACGACAGACGGTGAAGCTGTTTGTGTAACTCGTGGTTTGCCTTGATGGCACTGGTTAACTTTTACCTGTTTAGCTCCTGCGTCATCGCTGTTGGTAGATTCTTCTTTGTGTACTTCTTTCAATAAAACAGTTTACTTCAAAAAAAATTGACATTTGTTAGTAATTTTGTGCAGTTGATGCGACATAAATATTGCTGCTAATTACGCAAAATGTGTCAAGGGGCCACAAATGACATGCCATGCTTACACTGGGAGGAAGATCTAGGGTACTGTGCCCTACATACACACTGCGTATGCGGGAGGGGATCAGGCCTAATACATGCATGGGAGATGGGTAATTGCTCAATGTTTACATAAGTACAGTAATTTGTAGATCATTCCTAAACTAATGACTAAAAACAAAACGCCAGAAAACAAATGTACAATAGAAATAGTTTATTACATACACATTCATTCAATAGCAAATATGTATAAAATATTGACATTACAGGTACAGTAACTACCCAAAATGCTAATTGTAAAATTGCATAGGAATATAAGGGCTGATTAAATGTCCATCTAACAAGATTAATAATAAATGTAGTTCTTTGGGGCCAATATCCTCGGAGACAATCGTTGAGGTGGCTTATGGAGCGATTTGTATCTGGAGGAGACAAAGAAATGAAGATGTATGTCGTCTGTGTAAAATTGCATTAGGATAACAGATTAATGGTATAATATAGAGTTAAAAGCAAAGATGCAAGAACAGAACTCTGGGGCACATTACATGGAATGAGCAGTGCACTCGAAAAGCAGTTCGCTATATTTATGGTTTGGTGTCTATCAATTAGGTATGATGAAAACTAGCTCAGAGGTGTGCTAGATATGTCATACCACATTGATGAGCGTTTAATAAGAATGTTGTGTTTAATGTAATATAAGGTGGCAGATCAAGCAAGGTAAGTGCTGTTACTTTGTAAAGTTTTAGTAACATACTTTTAGGAGAACAGTTTCTGTACAATGAAACTGACACACTGAAGTTTAAAAAAAATAAAATCTACACAGTTTAGCAACAATTTATTTTTAAAAATATATAAAATGAACCATCATTCTATAACAAATATAAAAGTGTACTTGCTTTATCATAAAACCAATAAGAGCCACTAACTACCTCAAAAGCAAATTGTAAGAACTGCAGTTTGTAATACAGACTGACATAATGCTAAATGTCTGTAAATAGAGCAATATCATAAAATATCGACCAGCAATACAAAGACATTCCTCGAGCTTACTTATATGCAAGAGTACATGAAACGATATCAGTCTGCTACAATTCAATCGTCATCAGACGAAAAAAATCCCCCTCCCAATCGCTGCTCCCTGTTGCGCATGGTGTGCACGAGACGGCTGTTTCGCTGTGCTACCCGCGCCAAGTGTTTCACTTTCTGTTTGAATGCGGAAGGTGTCTCGGAGAGGACGCAAGGATTGTCGGTGACAACCACGCGCGACCTTAAGCTGTAGTGTGAGAGACCTGGACGAGCCACCTACAGGAAAAGAAGGGCATGTCAGGTCAAGGGGACATTAAACTACTCCATTCTTGTGGTGTTTAGAAAATCGCCTAATTGTCATCCAGTCATACATATATACACACACAGTGTCACACACAGAGATGTATGTAAATGTCATGCATACACACATTACAGTGGTTCTACATACACTTAAGAATCATTACCTTAAACATAAAATACAATTTCAGCAACAATTCCTGTCAATCAATTGATGACATACATTACAAAATATTTAGAAGTTACAAATTAAATGGACACTTTGCCAAGCGCTGTCGTAAGCTGTAGACAAAGACAACAGGGTACAAGAGACACACAGTGATGAGATGAGAGTGTTTACTAACGTTTGGTGACGTGACGGGCGTGGCTGATCGACTGCCTCTGGGCCGACCCACTCTCCTCACGACGTCTCCAACACCTGCAACATCACAGACGTCAAACACTCGTTACTCAAGCTAAACCTAACTACAATCGAGCCAGCGTATGTATGTATGTTATTGTTTTCTTCCTAGATGGGTCAAATCTCAGACATCGAACTTTCAGGGATTAATTTACGACCCCTTGCAAGAAAAGCAACGCCTTAATTTCTTTTAGAAATTTCCCGTTGGTCAAGGGTTTCGTAACAATGTTTGTGTTTATAGCAGACGTAAATCGATTGCTAATAATGTTACGCATGGTTCTGAGCGTTGCAAATGGTCCATCGATCAGTTGTACACACTACACACGTGCTGTGAATGATGTCATATCAAACATCCAAAAAACCCGTCTTCTGTGTCTGTACATAGTACTATTGGAAGGATCACAATTTTCACTAGTATTCACAATTAGCAGTGCAACTTGCGTAATGAAATAGTACACAGAAATTACAGACCTACGAAGTGTCACACATTTGCATGACACTCATACATTTGGCTTCCTTCTCATGCAGATATCTATAATTTCATGAATATATTTTTTTAATTATTCCTAAAAACACATTTATCTCCATGCAAATGTTGATATATTTTATTGATATGCTTGCGCCGATAGTACTGAGCATCAAAAGAACACAAAAAGTATTCTTTTTGTTGTCGGTGATGTGTGTAAAGTGTTACCATCAGTGGAAATTTTAGTGAGTGCTTCCACCTTGTGTCATTTCTTGACACAACTTGGCTGCTCTGAAGTTATGTAGCAAACCTAATAATTGCTTCTCCCATCTATATCATTGTAAATATTATTGTAACCTGGCTTATTAGACAGCACTAGTCTTTTCCACTGATTTAATCGATATTGTACATTCAGAATATTTTCATGTGCCTGTCTTAATACATTCAAAACAGATGTCAGAATGTGTTTCACTTTGAGCACATAAAAACCTGAGAAACTCTCCAACACAATGCAAATCAATGTTTTTCTTTAAATGCTGAATGTGTAATTGATTTATATTTATTTATTCAAACTTGTTTCTGTCATTTGTTCACACATACTTGCAGGTATAGATTGTGCAAGTTCACGAATTGGTGTCGACTGTCGCAGAAAACTGAGCTCTCCAAGTAGGGAGGGTGTATTGCTTCGATCTGACCGGCCACTTGTGGTGTACATGCTATCAGTGTCCGAGTGGTCATCCTTGTTGTCCACAACAAATGTGTGGTCAGTGGCAGAGGAACTGGACGAGCTTTCAGCAGAGTCAGACTCGTAGCCTGGAAAAATCACAACAGATTCCGACTTTCAATGGCTAACCATAGTGAGGTATGTTAAAGGTAAGTTAAGTTTTCATAAATTACTTAAATTCAAGATTACTTATTTTCCTCTAATTATATATAAATTAACAACATTACATTGCTTGTTTTAAGCTTTATTGCTGTACTAATTGTACCATCAGAAAAGTTCTGCAGAAAGGAGAACTTCAAAATGCAAGAAGAAATAGAACCAGTCCACCAAAATTGATATACTGTATATGCCAATAAGCCAGCCAACGAACATTGTAGTATACTTATTCCAAGATTAAATATAGTCTGATTATTTTTTTAAATAAATATTTATAATACTCTATCTACCATTATTCTAAACTTAATTTCACAGTTATCTTTTTACAGTGATTTTAATGTTTCCATTCAATATCATACTTACAAAACAAATTATGCATGCTGAACAGCAAGGCCAATGTTCATAAACAGAACAGATAATGGTCACATTGTACTTTAAAAAGTTGGTTCATTAAAACGCAGGTCTGCTTGGTCAAAACTGAGTAATACTCACCAGTACTGCTGTTATCGACTAAACTACTGTGACTGGTCCCTGGCCAAATGTTCTGACCAATTGTGACCACATCAGCTCTCTCCTCGCTGCCAGATGCCTCTGTGTCAGCTGACCCAGCCTCCAGATGTGGGAGGCGAGGGGGAGACGGGGACTGGCCTGAAACATTCAGCTTAGAGAATCAGGAAGGAGGGGCATTTTAGGAGGTATAGTGCTGCAGCTCAGGTGAGAATGTTGGGTTTCCCAGGCTCTTGGAAGAATATTTACAAGTTAATTTTAGGGTATATATATTTAATTCTATAGATGCACTTTCTACATGAAATGTTGGTTATAAAAGTGGTATGCTTGGATTATAAATCAAATAAATTCATCAAGTTTTACCTTGAAATTACATGTTAGCAGTCGATCTTAGCTTGAAAGATATAAAGGTTCTGTAAAAATCAAAGAATAGGCTGCACCGCTCTACCACCAACGCAGTACACATTGCAACTCTACAACACTTAATATATTAATGTATAGATGCCCTCACCACCTTGCAGAAGATGCTTCAGGTCAGAGTTCTGTTTCTGGATCTCCACCAGGAGTTGGTTGTTGATGTGGTTGAGATCGCGGTAGTTGTACGCGACCCACGCCCACACTCCACCACCCAACACAGTGAATACTTTACGGCACAACCACAACTGGCCATAGATATGTGCCTGCAAGATTAACACTTGTATTATAAACAACAAAATACAGTTTGTGACCTCATCTCTATGTATCAATATGCACTCGTAAGTTGATGAATGTGAATTTGTGGCATTGGCCTATTTTTTTTCAGATTTTGAAAATCAATTTCAGAATGTATTTTAAAAATAAAAATACTGTGCACAACAAATACTGTTGGTTTTATTTTAATGTTTTTCCATATGGAATAAAAGTAAACCCCCCAAATATGATATAAACTCAGCAATACCCGAGGTAGTCATACCATACATAATTAACTGTAACTGATATTGGAATTGCACACAAAATAATTATAGTTTTGGTATAATTTCAAAACGAGAATCACAACATTTTGCCAGCAATAATATTATTAGGAATAAATCACAGTTATGTATTTTGAACCAGCAATGGATGTGTCATACTAACATTTTGATTGGTCGTGCTGTCTGTGGACTCCGAGACGGTGCCAGCGACAGTTCCTCCCCACCACACCAGGAGGCGCTCAAATACAATGTTGAGCGTCATCAAGACAAACAGCCAGAATCGCGCTCCACTCGTGCGAGGTGTAGACGTCAGGAGGTAACTGATGAGGATGGACAGTGTGTAAAATATGAACGAGTAGAAGCCAGTAAACTCTCCCATAACGAGTGACTGAAGCGAGTTCATACGATCAAACACCTCAAACAACAGGATCTTCTGCTCTTTTGTTGAGTTCTTGAAGTCGTCCAGCATCCGGTGGACATCGATCGATGATTCCTCCAGGGTTTTCTTCAACTCGAGGCCCCGGTTCAAAAGGACACCCTGGTTTTCTAATGACCTGTTCTGATCCATCAACATTTTCCCTTGAAGTTCGCTAGCTTCTTGCAGCTGTTGAGTGACAGTTGCGGAAGTGTTCGAGAGTCTGTTGATGGTATTCCCTGTCTCTTCCTGCCAAACCTGAGCTTGGAGAAAGAAGCACATGTTTTGGGTGTGAGTGAAAAATTGCGAATACGTGGAATAGGCTTCTGATGACATCTCCTCAGTGCATTTGCTAATTTCGTCGGTTTTCTCGCACGGATAAGTAGCTCGGCCTGTTTTTAACAAGAAGCAGTTCGCAAATTGTAACGCCATCCTGTGCTGTATGTCGTCGGACAAATGTTGACACCCGTTCTTCAGAATATCCAGGGCTTTGGTCCAGCACTGGCTATATTTCGGCATTTTCGTTAGCTGCTGCAACTCGTTTAGTTTTTCCTTGCCTAACTTGTAGCGCTCGTCGGCTACGAGTTGTGTATCGTCACTCGTCCAAGTCCAACAATACACAGCAGTGTTGTGCAAATGCATGTTCAAATTTAGTGCAACGAAAATTACAACAAACCCCAAACATGCCCAGGCCATGTTTACTAATGCGGGATTTAGTGGCTACCAGCAGTTAGTGTTAGTTATGTGACTACAACTCTTGCTTTTGCTACAAGTCAACTTAGCTTAGCATGTTTTGTTATCTCAACTTTGCCGACAGCATTTTGAACTTCTCTAGATTTTAAACCAATGAAACAGCAGTATCTAAGGATGTGCGGAAAACCGGATAGTTTCTTTACTTAGTTAATCGCTAGGTGCGTGATGTTAGCAAAGCACGTTAGACTCTATAAAATAGACTCCGTAATAAGGCGCCACTTGTTCGTCGCGCCCGCAGTCGCCTTCCTTATTTGTGTGTATTGTCCGCTCTGGGTATTTCGCACATGTCGGGCATGCATACATCTACATCGTTTACGTTTACGTGTTCACCCAGTGAACAGCATCAGACAATATAAAATCAGAATTAAAAAGTATTATTATTATACAGTGGGCCTGGAGGTGTGTGGTGCTTGAACAGTGTTGTGTGAAAGTTGTGCTTTACAATGTTATTTACATGTGGTTGACGTGATACAGTCACACTTGATTTTTTTCTGATTTGCACTTGGGTATCGGAATGCTGTTCAGGTTTTATAATGTTAATAATCATCAACTCACTGTTTAATTGCTTCAGTTTGTTTTCATTCTGTGACATAACTGGGTGCAACACACATACGCGCTAACGAACGCGGGCACACAGACACATACGTATATATATACATATACAGGGGTATATATATATATATATATATATATATATATATATATATATATATATACATACATATATATATATATATATATATATATATATATACATATATATATATATATATTTACGGTCATTTTGGATCCTTTGAGTGTAGTTGTTCTGCCGTAATTAATATCTTTGTGATGGGTTTCCCATTACCTCATATAAATAAGACAATGACAATTGTTTAATTCAACTTGCACGGACACCTAGACTGTGAATATGCGGACGGCACACGCGTGAAAGATACGCATAGCACGTGGAGGCGGCCGTATTGGATTTATGCAAATAAACAATAAATGCCCAATCATAACATTTGTTGCAGTCGTAGAGACATAAACTGAATATAATTTATAATCGCTGGATATGCAACTAAACCTATTATGTTTGGAGATGCATATGGCCAAAGTTTATAATAAAAAACACTGATCAATATGGTATAGGCCATGTTGGATTTATGCAAATAAAAAAGCTCAATTACTTTTATAGGCATCGATGTCTCGAGCCCCCAATAACCAACTAGCTTTTAGAATCATTCTGAAATTGCAATTATAATAATGATATGTGATCAAAACACTGATATGGTGGCGGTCATATTGGATTTACGCAAATAAAAAATTGCCCGATCATAATATTTGTTTCACTCTTCGATGGCGCTAGCCTCCAAATACGTAATGTATTTAGTATAATTGTGACATTCCAACTATAATTATATAGATGGTATATGATGAAACGTACTGATATGAAGGTGACCATAATGGATTTATGCAAATTATAAAAAAATGCCCACGGGTGGCACCCGACAGATTTTGTTTCTAGACACCGTTGTTGATTGCCCAACTAGGACTAAAACCGTTTTCTAAGGTCAGACAATATGATCTTCTCTGGTGGTTATCATGCTTGCGGACCATTCGGCCATAATAGATTTTGGCAACGTTACATTATTTGCTTTGTGTATGTCCAACAGTGTTTGCACGTCCGTACATTATTACATTACATTATTAATATATGTTGAGCTGTTCGGGTCGTTACAAGTGGTGAATAACACAATATTTAGTATTCTGGTTTGACCATGTGCATCCAATGTTTATAAATATAATATTTTATATCCTAAGCTCCACCGACTCGGTAGGTTGTTAAGGTTGTTCTTCAATTGGTTGACGTTATACATATATTATGTTTTACATATATATTAGGTGATGTGTTTATTTATTAGAAAACTGTTGTAATTGTCATTGTTTTTTTATAATACTCATCATAGTCCAGCGACCATCTTCCTTCCCTTGCTCCTTACGGCCCCGGGCTAGCATGTTAGGGATCTAGGAGAAGGACAACTCTGATTCCAAACCTGGTTAGACCCAGCTCATTAGCCTTGGCAGGCAGTGGGTCTAGGAGAAGGAAAACTCTGACTTCAAACCATGGGCAGATCAACTCCATTAGTTATGGAAGACAATGATCTTGATGAAGGAAAACCTGAAAGACAAACCCACCACATGGGTCAGCATGAGCAGCGCCACGTGACTCGTTTAAATGACTTCACTGTATGCATACTCCAGCGGACAAGTGAAAATATATTGTGCTTTTTTTTATAAAAGCATAACACTTGGCGAATATATTCTACATCCTACGGACACTATTTCGACAGCCACTACACGTTCGGTTCATCATGTCCCCTGGATGGCATGCTTACAAACCGGGCTGTGTAATGCAAGTGGCTCGTAATCAGCATTGTGTTCCTTGGAATGTCTGTGGGAAGGAATTAGCTTCACATAAATTTCCTCTCTACTCACAGCTTCAGAGGTACTTATAAATCGTATTTCAGTGTTTTTGCCCTTTGTCGAAAATATGTATTTACATTCACACCCCACTTACAATTATTGTTGTTGCTGAACAGTTGGATGCATACATGTTTCCGTCTGTGTAAGACAAAGCTTGATGCGCACAATTTTGACTGTTACGTAAGTCTTTACATGTACCAGTCATCACATGATTATCCTAACAACGAATCAGTCATGTGAGGAAATAAGTTGGGCCAGAGATATTGGGAATAGGGGGATGCGCCACTCCTGTCCATATGACGCGACTCAGCGCAGTCAAATGGCGGGGCGCCATGGAAACGAGTAGTGCGGGCGTTAGCCAGTGCAGCGTGCATTAGGGTCCTCGCGATGTTTTTCATTTTCGTGACCTTCTACACCTCTAGGTCAATACAATAATCCGACGGGTGCCACCCAGGCACCATTGAGCGTTTTTGTATAAACCCATTAATATGCAAATTAGTCATCGCCATTAAAATAAATACTGTTTTTCTGAATATATCGAATACTAAACATCCAAAAGAATCAAAATAAGGTGTCCAAGCTCTGACCAATATAACCTCACGCTTTTCGTGTGCATCTCCTCAATAGGCAAGCGGTAGGTTCTGCCTAACGCACCAACTTAAATGTCTCCCTCCCCGTATGTGCAAAACGCCCAAATAGTATATCATTTGAAAACCCAATATATCTCCATCACAACGATGTCTGTCTTAGAACTGTCAAATGATGCAGTAAGCGTGACACCAAGGTCAAACAAGGTCACCGTCAAATGATATTGTTTTGAAATTGTGCGCTTCCGTATTATAATTACAATGATTGCATATATACTTTATTTAAAAACAAAATGGGGATGTCATATATTTTTGGAAAGCTTATTGTCTCCCTGTCACACTGAAATACGGCATGGAGCTGTTACCCAGAATAGTAAGTGTGGAGCTAAGGTCAAACAAAGTCACCGTGAAATTATTAATATTCGAACTTCTGCAATATGGCACATTTCATAAAGTTACAACAACTCTGTATGTGCTTCGTTTCTATGGACATGTTATACACAATGTGAAAGAACAATTTCTTCTCGTCAAAATTTGATATGACTTGGAGGTGTTAGTTGATGGAGTTTCTGTGGAACGATGATCAAACAGTATCACCGTCAAGTAATAGATGTTCGAAATTACGCCATCCCGTAAACGTTATACCAAACCAACGGTGGCCTATATACGTTACATATCTACTCAATGCCACGTCATATACCTTTGGAAATCCTACTATCTGCCCGTAAATACGGGATACCACGGGGATCTATCAAGTGGTGCAGTAAGTGTGGAGTGAAAGTCAAGCAAAGACACAACCAAATGATGAATGTTCAAAACTGCGTCGTTCCGCAAACGTTGTGCAATTACAATGTTTGCATATATATTTTGTCTACCTACAATAGGCTATGTTATACATCTATATGCGTACTGTATCCCCATCAAAACGAGGCAAGGCATATAGTTGTAAAGTGGTGGCCTAAGTGAGGTGTGAAGGTTGAAAGTGAAGGTTGAAGGTCATTGTCAAAAGATGCATCAACCAGCATCGCCGTCAAAAGATGCATCAACCAACATCACCGCATTTTCGTTCCGCACATAATGAAGCACTTAAATGACTCCAACAATATTGGCGTCGACCGGGACACGTACCTCGCCAGCAGGATCAAATAATCCACAAGAGAGAAGTAACATTGGATAACAGTGTGCCAATAAACTGGAAATACTTTCATCGCGATGTTACAAAAATACAAGAACTGTTTGTATTTTTTTCCATTGAGGTTGCAAAGCTCCACTATCTAGGTTGAAAGGAAGTGTTTGACACTTCAGACACCTCAGCCGTCGTCACTAGGTGCAACTGTGACATGCTACATCCAGTAAGACCAAGAAGAACCTGGCACGCAACTGTTGAGCCTTGTGCACAATGCTTTGTGGAAAAGGGATCAAAGCCATGCATGATTTGCAATGTGTCTCCGATCGTTAGGAGTCATGAGTATGTCAAGTTTATATCTAGCTGCATACATTTGGATAGGCTTTGGGACAGGCAATAACGTTATTCATCTTAATGTCAACGGTATCTATCATGCTCTGGGAAAAGACCTGTTACGTCATTGCCAGTTGTCAATAGCATGGGAAACTCAAATCTCATAGTACGAAGGAACCACAGCATGCACACATCCATTTGGATCTGGATTCGCGACACTTCAACTCCTGGAACGCATCACCATTGCCCTGTGTAAATAGAGTTGCAGCGTCAAATCAAATCAAATCGTGACATTTACATTGCGCCGTTCCAACAATCGTGCTCACGGCGCCGTACAGAATGTTCTTAAGGTTTGATTTAAAATCAGTGTTTGTCATTTTTGTTGCAGTCAGCTTTTGCGGCAGCAAGTTCCATAGTGTTGGCTGCCACACAAAATGATCTATCACCTCAGCAACGCGTTGCACGTGGTACACATAAATGATTGTGTTCATTGGAGCCCAACAATCGAGTTGGCTGACGTCTGTTCAAACATTTGGTGATATATTCTGTGGTGCACAGCCATTCAA
Source organism: Escarpia spicata (assembly GCA_963995525.1). Classification (NCBI taxonomy): domain Eukaryota; kingdom Metazoa; phylum Annelida; class Polychaeta; order Sabellida; family Siboglinidae; genus Escarpia; species Escarpia spicata. Next base: position 13,738,793 of record OZ023205.1, on the reverse strand, counting down.
TGCTCGGTGCGTGAGTAGAAGTATCTTATACTCTACTCTAACTGCTATTGGCAGCCAGTGCAGCTTGATCAATAGAGGTGTGACATGACAGAACTTCATGGCGCCGTCGACAAGGCGGGCCGCCCAGTTCTGTACTCTCTGCAAGCGTTCTAGTTTTTTCACAGGCATTCGGTGAAGTGATGCATTGCCAACGTCAAGTCTGCTGGTAACAAACGCACATATGACTTGTTCTGTCGCTGCATGTGTTAGATAACGTCTTATTCTTGCAATATTTCGGAGATGGAAAATTGCAGATCTACAGACAGCGGTCACGTGTGTCTCCATCTTCATCTCGGCATCGAGCTGTACACCAAGATTCCGTATATTCTGAGTTACGGTGACCAAACAGTCTCCAGTGCATAGTATGCGCAACTTAATTTTTTAGTTGTTGCGCAGAGCTGAACACGATGACTTATGTCTTTGAGTCATTCAACTTTAAAACATTTGTCATCATCCACGTCCTGATCTCCGCTACACATTCTTCAATACGGACGACAGCCGCAGCAATGTCCACTTGTCCTTAGCGTGCGTGGTGTCCGTAATCGAGGCAATAAAAAAAATATTCTGTCAAAGGAATAATATCACTAAGATATTCCAATAACCCCGGATGCTCTTTAGCAGTATTCAGAGCGCATAGCGTAACAAGCTTTTATTTGGTTGACCAGTCAACTGGTTCACCAGCATATGCCCACTCCGGATGGCTGAGGGTGGACATAGGACGTGAAGAGGTTGTCTTGTGCACAAGAACATATCAGTTAATTGTACAAATATTTTGACATAAGATTGAGTTTGTGACCTTAAAAATGACATTCAAATTCTAAATTTAGGGTGGCATCAACCATAATCTATTTTCTCATTCCATGGGTGATACAAAATGCCGTTGAAGAATAACATCACCTACATTATGCAGGATTGGCACAATTTCAAAAATGCATGTATCTTTTGATGGTGACCTTGTTCAATCTTCACTCCACAGTTAGACCACCACTTTACAATGTCATGCCAATCATTTTGACTATTTTTGGTATATAAGTATGCAAACATTGTAATTGTACAACGTTTGTGGAATAGCGCAGTTTTGAACACTCGTCACTTGGTGATGACCTTGCTTGACCTTCACTCCACACTTACTGCAACACTTGATAGCTCCCTGTGGTATCCTGTATTTAAGGGGGGGGGGCAGTAGGCTTTCAAAATGTATATCACATGGTCATGAGTAAGTAGCTAACGTAGATAGGCCACTATTGGTACAGTATAATGTTTGCGGGATGGTACAATTCCGAACATTTATCGCTTGACGGTGACACTGTTTGGTCGCCGCTCCACACAAACTCCATCAACTGAAAACTCCAAGTGATATCTATCCATTTTGATGGGAAGAAATTGTTTTTTCGCGACGTATGTAACATGTCCATAGAAATGAAGTCGATACATAGTTATTGTAACCTAATAACGTTCGCGGTATTGCAAAAGTTCGGATAGTCATCATTTCATGGTGACCTTGTTGACCTTAGCTCCACACTTTTTATACAGTGTAACAGCTCCATATCGTATCCTGTTTTGATCGGAAGACAATAAGCTTTCCAAAATATATGGCATGACTATTTTATTATTAATAAAAGTAGATATGCAACCATTGTAATTATAATACGTTTACGGAATCGGACAATTTCGAAATATTATCATTTAACGATGACCTTGTTTGCCCTTGGAGTCTATGTTTGGGGAGGGGGACATTTAAGTCTGTCCATTAAGTAGTGCCTATTTAGGAGATGTATACATTAAGTAGCGCCTATTTAGGAGATGTATACAAATATCATGAAGTTATATTGGTTAGACCTAAATTGCATATTCATGCGACAAATGTGCATACCATGACTTGTTCACTGATGTAACCATACCCAGATACCATGAAAACATGCGTATTCGAAGTTGGCTTGACTGATGTTTTCTGCGATGAACAATGTTGCCGAGGAAATAGGTAGGTACGTAGGCTTTATTTGGAATTGTATAAATCATACAAAGTATCGATCGATACAATAGATATAATTTAATTTAAATGAAAGCACAAAATATACCAAACATAAACAATCGGCAAAATGATATACAATTCCAGGTTGACAGCGGAGCCAATTAAGGCTGTAACCAGTTTGTTTTAATTATTCCATTGTAAGATGATAATGATTAAGTAAACTGGTCGCCGTCATCCCAAAAATATATTTTATTAACAACGATTTCACGGGTAGTGTGTTGGTTACGTTGCTATAATTAATAGAACATAATATATGTAAATGTAATAACAGTAATATTATATGATAAATGTTCACATAAGTCTTGCAAAAAAACATGTGGTTATGCCAAGCTTCAGCAATGGTATAATACCTATGTAGAATAACATTATATCAAACACATGTGTCAGACGTTTCGGGTGGAATGCTATTAAACTAGAACACCATACCACTTTACAACATCTGCCTTTAATAATAATGGAAACCTATTTAAATTGGGGTTATTTTGTATAACAGTTGGAATTGTATTCCAGATCATCGGACCTTTACATAACAAACTGTTCGAAGACCGATGATAGGACGTATATTACAGGTTTGTCTTGTTTTGTAAAAGTGAATGTCATAGGTAAATGTAAAAATATCGATAATGAATGTGGCAGACTCCCGTGGACATAATTATACATGAATTTTCCAACTTCAATTTCATAAATATCATGCAATTTTATTAAATTTAAACATGTAAAGAGGGGATGTGAATGTTCCCAATAGTTTGTTTTAAGAATGGAACGAATTATTCTTTTTGCATAATTAATATTTTTTCGATATGAGTTTTGTATGTGGATCCCCACAAAATGATTATGTATGTTAAATAGGGGTAAACTAAAATATAATAAATTGTTTTAAGTGCAGTTACTGGAAGGTAGCTGTTAACTTGATTGATTATGTATAGAGCACTAATTAAATTATTTTTGCATCATTTATATGTTCTTGCCAATCAAGTCTGTCATCTGTATGAAGGCCTAGAAATGTTATACATTTTATTCGCTGAATTATGTTATTATATATCGCTAATTATAATCTTCGTTCTGGGCAGGACGAGATCTAGAAAATAACATGCATTTTGTCTTAGATATGTTTAAAGATAGTTTATTGGCACGAAACCAGTCACAATTTCAAGTTCGTTATTCATATCTTTATATATTTCATTAATTTGTTTTCCAGTTTTGTATATAGTAGTGTCATCGGCAAACTCTATAGATGTGTACATATTTACACAGAACGGAAGGTCATTATTATATAATATAAACAAAAGCGGACGGAAGATAGACCCTTGTGGGACACCGTGTGTGGCATCCTGCTGAGATGAGTCACTAAAACTGTACTTAACATACTGTTTCCTGTTTGAAAGGTAACTCTTAAACCGTTTGAGTGGAGTACCCCTTGTACCGTAATATTCAAGTTTGTGTAATAGGATTTGGTGGTTGATAGTATCGAATGCTTTAGTTAGATCCAGAAAAACCGTAAGGACCGAGTCCTTTTTTCTAGTGCATTAATAACGTCACTAGTAAAAGCGGTAATAGCATTGGTTGTTGAATGTTTCTCACGAAAACCACATTGGTTATTGTTCAATGTATTGTTTTTCTGTATAAAATCGTAAGTCCTTCTATGTAATAATAATAATAATAATTTACTGCATTTCTCTGCGCCATAAATCTGGCAGTTACTACCATTCAGAGGCGCATTACAATCCTTAAAACATGGCATGTAGCTATTAAGATTATTAAATAAATAAATAAAAAAAAAAAAAAAAATATATATATATATATCAATAAATAAATTAAAACTTTTCCCATTATTTTAGAAACTGAAGGTAACAAAGATATTGGTCTATAATTATAAAAGTCATCAGTAACTTTAGACTTATAAACAGGTATATTTGTTTGCTATTTTTATAGTTATAATTTGCCTGATTTCATTTACATCGGTCGTACTCATAATAAAGAGACTTCTTGGATTTTGTTTAGAACAATTCTGAAGATATTTAGTAAACTGCTCTTTAGGTTGAGGGATTGCATTTGCGTGTTTTATAGCTATTAAGATTATTAAATTAAATAAAAATATATAAATAAATAAATAAAATAAATAAATAAAAGCATTAAAATACACATACATATGCATAGCAAGAGTAAATATATGAGGATACTAATAATACTAATACTATTTAAAACGACAAATTAAGAGAGAATAATAATAGTTAAAGGTAGATATTAAAAAGTCCGGAGTTCGCCACTGTCCACACATATAATTTAAAAAGAAAAGGCACGTTTAAAAAGAAGTGTCTTCAGTTGCTTCTTGAACAAGTTGAGGCAGACTGTGGCACGCATGGCAAGGGGCAGATTGTTCCAGAGGCGTGGCGCGTGAAAAAGCTTTGTCGCTTTGAGTACAAAGCTTGCTGCGCGGGACCTCGAGCAGGTGAGAGTCGGCGGAGCGTAACGTGCGAGTGGGCTGGTGTCGAGTTAGCAAGTCCGCTAGGTATGACGCACTCATGCCATGCAAACTGCGGAACGTAAGCAGGAGTAGTTTGTACTCGATACGCTGTTCAATTGGCAACCAATGAAGCGTAATTAGAGCAGGAGTGATGTGGTCGTGCTTCTTAGTTTTGGTTATGAGACGGGCTGCAGCATTTTGCACTCTCTGGAGTCTGGTGAGGAGATGGTCAGAAATCCCGTAAAGCAGGCCATTTCCATTGTCAAGACGAGACGTCACATAGGTATGCACCATCATCTCTGTCGTTTTCTTATCTAGAAGATTTCGAATTCTTCCAATACTGTGTAGATGGAAATATGCTACACGACACATGTAGTGTACATGGCTGTTCATGTTTAGGCATCATCGAAGAAAACACCAATGTTCCTGGCCACAGTGGAAGTAGGCACGATGTTATTGGCAACTTCTATGTGCGGCATAGAAAGGGTGTTCTTGATGTGCGGCGAACATATCACAATAGCCTCTGTTTTGTCAGCATTTCGTTTGAGTTTATTCGTGCGCATCCAAGCTTGTATTTCAGCGACACATACTTGTATGCGCTTCACAGCTTGGGTTGTGTCTTCCTCTGAGAGAGGACTGAAGGCAATGTTGATTTGGGTATCATCAGCATATAGATGCATGTTGATTCCATGCCGACGTGCGATATCTCCGAGTGGTGCCGTGTAACAAATGAACATGAGCGGGCCGAGAACGGAACCTTGCGGGACTCCGTACATCACTGGACTTTCCGCTGATTCTCTTCCGTGCACTTGAATACTCTGACTTCGGTTGGCCAAATACGAATCAAACAATGCAAGAGATGTTCCAGTTACTCCAAAACGATCTCTGAGGCGTGATAACATGATCCCGTGTTCGAGTGTGTCGAATGCTGCTGAGAGATCTAGTGGCACAAGTATGGCAGCCTTGCGCTCATCCAGTACACAAAGCAGATCGTTGCATACTCTCAGTAATGTAGTCTCAGTGCTGTGGTGCGGACGATAAGCAGATTGCATTTGCTCATAGAGTTCGTTGTCAGATAGGTGTTTGGAGAAACGGGCAGCAACGACCTTCTCTGCACTTTTTGACACAAAAGACAAGTTCGACACTGGACGATAGTTCTTTAGGTCATTTGAGTTCAGTGTTGCTTTCTTCAAAATAGGAGTTACGACAGCCTTTTTGAAGGCAGAAAGAAAGACTCCTGTCGTAATCGATAAGTTCACAATGTCGGTGATGACTGGTGCCAAAGTGGATATGTTGACCTTCAGCAGATGAGTCGGAATCGGATCCAACTTGCACGATTTACAAGCCGACTTGCCGACCAATTTGGTGATCTCCTGTGTCGTGGTCGGCAGGAACGATGATAGATGTGACAGGAAAACATAGGGCTCGTCCGGGCGCAGCAATGTGTGTTTGTCGTGGGTATCAATCAAGATCGCGTCTGATAATGTCAATTTTGTCAGTGAAATAGTTGCTGAAGTTGTCAACCAATTGTCCGGGGCGGTTATCGGGCAGTGCTGGCAGGTCTTTTGTATGCAGCAGAGAACCAACTATCCGATACAGAGTTTTGGGGTTGCCAGCCTGTTCGTTGATTTTGTTGGTATAAAATGTGGCTCTGCAGTGTACAACATCTTCTCCACTCGTTCTCTCTGGTTGATGACGATTTCTCTGTCGATGGTCAACTTGGACAATCTCCATCTTCGCTCCTTCCGGCGCCTCTCCTTCCTGGCTGATAGAATGTCGTTATCGACCCACGGCGCATCAGGTCGGATGGTGAGCCATTTCGTTTTAAATGGTGCGTGTTTTTTAAGTAGCTCGCTCAGGACATTGTTGTATTGAGTTACAATGTCGTCTAATGATTGTTCACGGTTTGTATGTAATGTGGAGTTCACAATATCCGACGAGAACGATGTGAGATTGATCGCCTTTATCTTGCGGTAAGTCTTCTTTTCTCTCCGAAATGGAGGCTTGCGCATTGCAAGACAGCAGTGCACAGCGTGGTGGTCAGAAATAAGCTCGGCGACCACCGTGTCAGCCACACAGGAGTTAGTACGGGCTACCACAAGGTATAAAATGTAGCCTTCTTGATGCGTTGGTTGTTGGACATACTGCGTCATGTCATGGCAGTGCAACATGTCACGGAAACGTTTCACGTGAACGTCAGTGTTAACGTCAAAGTGAAAATTAAAGTCGCCAACTATAACAAGTTCACCAGGTAGTGTCGCGTACGTGTCAAGAATATCTGCGAAGTCATTGAAGAAATCGACAACCGATGATCCGTTCTTCTTAGTTGGTGGTGGGCGATAAACAACAAGCAAGATTATACTTTTTCCGTGTGATGAGTTAATTTCGCGCTCATCGCTTCGAAGGACCGAATGTTGTTGAAAGTTTTCAATGTTGTTGTTTTGATCGAATCTATGCTGTATCGCAATGCCGCCACCACGACGACTGTATCTAGGATGGTGAATGAGTGGTGTGAGAGCCCTGGTTACCGGAAGGTCGGAGTCTTTGTTAGAGAGCCAAGTTTCGGTAATGGCCATAACGTCGAGATCGTGTGCGCAGACGTGGTATAAAATGTCAGTCGTTTTGTTGCGAACAGATCTTGAATTGATAACGCATAAGGAGGCTTGTGTAGTCGGACAGCATAGTGGATTTGGGGAAAGAGTCACGGAAATCAGGTTGTCATGTATTTGTGAAGATGTGCGCACGTAGTTGCTGGGTGGTCGATAACCGATCACTGTGGAGATAGGTAGTTGATTACTTCCACCTTGGCATCCACGTTTCGTTGGTCGTCTTGACACAATGCCAAGTTCAAGTAAAATGTCCCAAGCACTGGCATTCAAGCGTGAAGAATTGTAACGTGCCCCTTGAGCCAGTTGATACAGCTGACAAGCTGTGTATGTGTAGCAGGCTTGGTCAGGCGTGATCATAGTGGATAACAATCACTGAAGCGTGACGGCAAAGCTGCACACTGGTTCTGCACGCTCGTTGATAATGTCGCCGTTTGTTGTCACGCACGAGTAATCACTGGCACAGCATATCAAGTAAAATGACAGTTCATGAAAACATTTAAAACTCACAGATATGCTGCATATGTATGAACTCGTCCGTTGAACAGCAATCCAAATGTGCTTGCAATTTCCTCTGTCAAATAGTAGCGGTGTTAGACAGTTATAACTCCTACAAAATCAACATCTCGTGGAGCACTTATAAGACGCAGCTACGCAGGCGCAGCCATCGATCACTAAAACAAGTAGTATGTTTTTTTGGCAATTTATTTTAGTTTACTATACATATTGTTATACTGTACGTAACGGATATAAGTAGAATGTGTCTTTGATTTGCCGATACATTTCCTCTAGAGTTTGTTTGATGTTACTGACGATTTTAATATACCTTTAGTCATCCATTCATTCCGTATTACGTATTTGGGATTAATTTTTAGCAATTTTGTCCGGCGCTATTGTCTGAATAACATGAACGCATTATCTGTATCTAACCCGTGTAAATACGACCAATAAATTTCGCGTAGTGTAGATGTTATACGACCAGTGGATTTGTCAGACATGGGTCTGTGTTTGAATATTAACGGCTCATTTGATTTTTACAAGGCTTTCGATCGATCTGCTTGCCAATTAAACAGACTATAGGCAGGTGATCGGATATATCACTATATAATATGCCAGAATAAAAAAATGGCGTTGTATGTCGTACATATACTGTATGTTATCAATAAGGGCAGCGGATGTATGGGTGATACGCGTTGGTTTGATAATTGTTGGAATGGTGTTAGCAGCTAGGTGTAAGTATAATAAGTCGGATGAAGGTTTATATAAGTCCATTTTTAGGTAGTCCAAATTTTGATCAGTGCCAATTATGACCTGATGGTTTGAGCGTTGAATCTTATTTAGTATTGTCTCATATCTTTGAATAGATGAAGACACATTTGAATTAGGGATCCGGTATATTTCACCAACGACTGAGATTTTACCATTAATGCTGGATTCAATAAATACAGATTCAAATTCCCCCTCCACGAAGATATCAAGATATGCACGGTGATTATACTGAATATTATAACGTACATAGACCGCGACACCGCCTTTAGATTTAAATTTCGTATTCTTGCAAATAAAATTAAAATTAGGCAGTTTAAAAAGATGCGCATTGTTGCCATTTAAAAAGGTTTCACATAATAAGATATAATCAATTTCAACATGCGCATCAAATAGCTGTGACAGTAACATTTTAAGTTGATCAAATGTTGATGAAAGTCCTTGTATATTTAGATGGAGTACTTGGAGAAGGAGAAAACGGGTATGGCAAAATTCATCGGGAAGAATAAGATGAACATCATATTAATTACTGTTTATATCAGCTAGATTAAAATGATTTGCTTCAACCGCTTCGTTTTCAAACAAGTGCCGTATGTGTAACTCAGTATAATTACTTACATTTCATCCATTGCTTCGTGAGTGTAATTAGCTCACGAATCAGACAGTACACTGCTAAGTCATAATAGAACGAAGACGTTTTTGTGCTGAGGTTACGTAAGTACAAAATATGTTTCGACCGTCCCATTATACTCCAATACCAGGGCGCCAAAACCTTACCATATAACACATGTTTGCACCCCCCCCCCTGAATACATACCAACATGTCAAAGAACAATAAGTATAAGTTTTTAAATTACGTACCACACTGGGACATACCAACATGTTAAAGAACAATAAATAAAAATACGTTCTTAACCTACTTACGCTAATATACAAGTCGTACATGGAATAATGACACTTAAGTCCAACATAATTATATATAGTTGTCTGTGTAGCAATAATTGTCAACAACGAAAAAACAAATGAAAAGAAGATATACATTAAATGAAGTAACATCATGAATGATGAAAAGTTAATTAATGACTTTTCCAAAATAACCCCTCCTGTCTGGTTTCCAGTAAATAAAAAACAATTCAGAAATATGAAAATAATGTGCCTGCTGGCTAATATGTCATCATACTTGTAAAACAAATAATTAAGGTTTTCACTTTACGAATATTGAAACTAGAATCACAATAACAAAGAAGAAAAAAGATGAACATGTTTTACATCGACGTCTGACATCTCAATCATTGGATGGCGAGTGTCAGGGCAGGGGCGGGATCAACCCGCAGCTCGGTCGCGCTAACACGAGTGATCCATCGCGTTATGACAATTTTCTTTTTCTTTCCCAGCGAAAATTAGCATAGGGGCAATCCGGAAGGTGGTTTAGATAATTATTAGTACGTGGAGTTAATTTGTGTGTCATATAATGTATAAAATAAAGGTAGCGACTCAAAATGCAATTTGTGATTAAGCTGATCATCAACGCATCTCAGATTTGCTCACCAGCGATCACTAAGGATTACTTATACAAACAAATTATACTAAGCTCACAATTTTCGCTTTGGGCACATTTTGGAAAGATTTTCTCAGGAGTAAACAGAAATTTCGTGAAATATCGAATGGAAGGAAGCAAACGTCATACCAATCGTCAGTAATTCCTGAGGTAAATCACGACCCAGTTTCTCGATTTGCAGATCTTGTTGCAGTGGGGCAAGAGGTTCCGGTCTAGAATGGAGAGGTGTAGGTGTTGATACATATTATTTTCCTTTGTCCTCTTCTGTTTCTCCGCCTTGTGAAGTAGGCGGTCAGCTTCGAATGAATCACAGCGTAAGTTTTCCCGCCACCATTTCGAAATCTGTCTTCACTGGCCAAATTGTTTTCTAGTGACATTTTGTGCAGTTGTTCACATGCGTGCGTCACTCTAGCAGCGTGTGAAATGGCGTGCCGCTCACATCATAAAGTTTAAGTTGAAACCAATATTGGTAAGATCCATGTGAGTAAAAACTATTGGTAACAAATTAAATATTTCTATTCAATGAACTTTCACAGGAGCGGAATAGAATTTCATACGATAAATTTGTCCGTGTGACAGATCTTAAAACACTGAACCTGTCTGTCTAGTAACGCGGTGTTGCCCTATAGTATCCTTTATTCAACTACTCCATTATCAAGCAACTTTTGAGAACGTGTTATTGTATACACACAACATAAAAACCGTTGTAACTAAAACAGCAGCTGTCATCTCTCAAGAAACGTTGGTATTTCAAAAGTAGCCGCGCTCATGTTACGTATAATGTTAACGTATCTCGTTTTGATAAGCAACGTAAAGCGTTCCGCCTAGTTAATTCAAATGTTGTCAAGCTACACATATCACACGGCTATAAAGCTTAGTGTAGCAAAATGCATTGCTTTACACTATGGCGTCATACATCGCTAAGCCTAACACGGCAGTTCGTGCAACAATAAGATTCCACGCAGTTATACCAAAGGGCACAAAAATATAAATTTTTCCAAATGTAGCTGGAGTGACTAAACTGAGTGCCGTATTCGCCTAGCAAGGCAACTGTTGCTTTTTCACATTTCCAACTGTTTCCCAGGCAGAATGCAGTGGCGAAGTGGTAGAATCCCATGCATGCAAAATCATTAAAGCAAGTCGTTGTGATGGTGAACTCGTCTTTCCTGTCAACACAGATAAAACATATCATACTCTATAATAAGAATATGATGTCAAAATGGTGTTGATTCTAGGCTGTGAGTTTTGGGATTATTGAACTAACACAATATATGATGGGGTGCGTTTTAAGAACAGTAACCCCGTCTACACGACACTATCCATTGATCCATCCATCTATCTACCCACCTACCCACCTACCCACCTACCCACCTACCCACCTACCCACCTACCCACCTACCCACCTACCCACCTACCCACCTACCCACCTACCCACCTACCCATCCATCCACTACCCACCCACCCACCCACCCACTCACCCACCTACCTACTTATACCTCTCTCTAAATTAATCGTGTTTTGATTATCGCGAAAGTCCACCATATACAGGCCTGTAGTATGAAAATAGCATGTCTAATAGTGAAGGAATCGATCCCTTTATAGCTGTTTTCGAAGAGCAACAGGCAGATATTGCCTACGTACTGTCCCTGTTCGAAATCATCATTAGGCGTCTCGAGCAATATCCATGAAGTGGTCGTATTGTTGGTGTATAATTTCATATAGATATTGTCGTCAGTTCCAGCCTCTGTCTCGTTGGCAGTGTGAATGTTAACGCGGTACACACACTCTGCAACATTGACACACACGCGTTAGTATGTGCTAACTCCCGTTCATGGGGAAGTATCGATGTATCGAGGCATCACATTTTACAGACATGTCATGAAACTGTTAAAGGGGATTTCAGAAGGAAGAATGGCCGGATGGATACGGAACAATGTGGAACAGGAAGTACAGAAAACAGCAGGGATACGTACAAAAAGGGAAATGGAATGATCGAGGGTATTTAAGCGTTTAGACAGCTCGTGGATAAAATAGGTTGGTTAAGCAAGAACATATCGCACTTATACAGCGTGTGTTTAGACGGGTTACGACACCGCCCCGAGAGACGTGGGTATAAAGAGGGATGATGCCCCGGGGGCAGATATAAGAACTCGGTTAAACTAAACGGGGAGAATATTAAGAAGCATGTTAATGTGAGCGGAACACTTGTGGGTGAATGTAAGCCGATTACCAATCTGCAACAACACCGCTCCCATCCCCCACCGTCTTGCGCAATGTCACGTCACACATCAACATGAAGCTTCGGCAAACACAGCGGACAAATTCCAACAGCACCCACACACACCCAGACACACCCACCATCATCACACACCCCACCCCAACCCCCACCCCCTACACACACACATACGCACACAGACAACCGAACACACACACACACAAACACACGCACACACACGCACACACTCCCGTCTTCCGATGTCAAGTTCTAATAACTGCCATTTTAGTTGGTTAACATAGTTGTATTCACGATGTCAACGTGTACCCAGTCAGTAGCTAATTTGTTCGAATCACTGATTAGTCCCTGCTAAAATTAATGTTGCTACCTCCAGTCTAACTAGATTCGTTAAGGTTAGTTTGTTCTTCTACTTTCCCCAAATATAAAGAAACAATACTTCTGTCGATGCATTCATGATCGTTCACCTTCACGCCATCAAATCATGTCGCATTCTGCTGGCTTCAACCATTTGTCTCCATAAAATTTACGTCGCTGTCCCAAATTGCTGTACATGCCGCTCTCCTGGCTATTGTCGCGTGAACGGTTTCCAGTGTTTTATTACACTTGGAATTGAGTTTATAAAATGGTCCCCATTTCCAATTGCCACTTACTCAAATGGTCGGCAATTTACACTTACTTTTCGCTGTGGAGCATTCTATGAGTAATGATAGCAACAGTAGTAAAAAGTTCGAGATTGGCGCCTGTGCCAACGACATTGCGTCGTCTGTTCTTCACAGTTATCGAGATGGTCGCATGGGAGCGCTGCAAGCAGACGCTGCATAGAGCCTGCAACATTCACAACATATATTTTTATACTTCAGTTGCCAAACTGCGGGACGTTATAACATGACTACAGTTCATCTCCGTGTTTGTCCGTCCGCCGATAGGCTGCACAGATAGTGCGAGGGCTAACATGTTGCGTCTTTCTGTTGGACGAGCATCACGTTCTTCTTGGATGAGATTGTAAGAATCCGCGCAAACCATAGGTTGTAGTTAGTCCAATACAGCATTACACCTGACAGATACCCTGTAGAAGTTTGCTGGATCAGTGTTGTACTTCAACCCGGATACTGTCTTCGTCGGGCACGCTGTGAGACCCAAACGCCTGCGCCACATATCAAAGAACAATTCCAGGAAATCTCAATAATGACCAGTGACCAGTCAGACCATCCACACGACCAAGCGGTGTTATTAATATTGCACATACGACCCATGGTGCGGCACATAACTACATAATTTTGACGAATCATGCACTTTTTGATAAAACCACGAAACTTGGCACATAGTTAGAACTCACAGATACAACATATTTACACCCCGGGGCATTTTTGAAGTTACCCTGGCGCCCTTGGCTGCCACTATTTTAAAATGGCCGCCAAAACTAATTTCCCCTATATCTTAAGAACTGCGTCACATAGAGCAGTAATCTTGGGCTCAAAGCGGAAGTATGTTTTCTACGATCTACTTGTACTAACTGAACAGTAGGCTTTACATGTAACATCCGCCACGTTTGGCCACCAAAACCCAATCGACCGTGACTCCCCTGAGTATCAGAAACACGAAAGGACAATTTAATATATATATATGTGTGTGTGTGTGTGCGTGCGTGCGTGCGTGCGTGCGTGTGTGTGTGTGCGTGCGTGCGTGCGTGTGTGTGTGTAATATGATTACATAACACTCAAAAACAATTACTCAAAAGTCATTCAAAGTGCCGTCTTCTCTGCAAGCGCCCTAACCTCGACTCCCTTCCGTATTCTGATCGCTCCACGCTCTCTGATCGATTGTAAACAGTCCAACTAATAGTCCGGTATAGGGCAGGGTTAAGCAAATTATTTAGGCGTGAGCAAAATTTTTTTGAGTTGTCTATCTGCGCGCCAACACTTTTAATTGGGTAAGACATCAAATACATTTTCGTAGTGCTCGCGAGTGTGTCTTTTATTATCTTGAACGACATCTAAACAACAAATAAATAACACTATTTAAACGCCATGTAAAAATAACGTCTAAACCAAATGGTGCCGCTAAATGCCTATTATTCCACAAACTAGGCTTACTACTGCCTGCAATGAACAGACAGATCGCAATTCGCAAAACAATATTAAAAAAATATCGAAGGTTTTCTTGGTGTGGGTCGTCGTTGGTACACTGGTGGGGCACCAATTGTGCGTCCAATCGTTTTTTGTCATTTTAACAAAAACCAGATATAATTCTTCCGTAAGAAACCTAACACACATTCCTTCAAATTTCTGCAAACAAACTGTCAGGACCGGCGAAATCAAAATCTCGTCAAAGACGTCTGCATCAAACACCGTGCGTCCTATCTACGTTGTGTCAATTTATCGTTCGCGTGTCACATGAATCAGTGTATTTAAATAGCAGTGTATTCAAATAGGCAAGGAGCGTAAGAACACGACATTTCATTGACACGAATTTTGACATAATATGAATGTTCCGGTCGATTTTCTCAATCAAATGCTGCCGAAAAAAACAACCAATTGTATGCTATCTCAAATAATGCAGAAATTCGTCACTTTTATCGGTAATTAAAGCAGAAAGTTGTTTTTCATATTGAAACAGTCTTCTTTCAAACCCCGTGTAAATCCAAAGCAGCTTTGTCAACTTCAAATTAATGGGATAACTGCTTCAAAAACGGCAGGCTGAGGAATAACGGGTTTGCTAAAAAGCAACGAAGTCTACGAATCGATCATAAAATAAAACAAATTGTTCTGCAGACTGTCCTGTAAATCAACAAACACTTTTATAATGGTTGGCATCGTTGACTGCCATGAAATTGACAAAAATCCAACGGCGTGCAACAAAACCAGTGCCACCTTTGAAAGACAAGCCATATGATGAAGATCCCATGAAGGCTGTAAATCTTCCATCACTCCTTCACAGACGACGAGGGGGCGATAAGGTGTAAGTGTGTAAGATAAAGAATTAAACTGACCGCGTGGGTGAAACCCTCTTCTTCACTGCCCCTACGTCCAACACCAGAGGACATAGTCAGTAGCTATTCAAGAAAAGAGCTAACATGCAGCTAAGAAAACAATGCTTTTGCTTCAGTTCCAGAATTGTAGTCGACTGGATATCGTTGCCGAAAACGTTGTTGCCAATCCGTCTCTAAACTGTTAGTAGGCATGCTAAGTGACTTTTCACTTCAAGTCATGATGCAATGGTCCCCTTCGGTATGGAAGTTCCTTAGGGCCATTAAAAAAATATCCAAAGAAAGTTTTATCGTAATATGCAAGATGGCCGCCGTTGACCCTCTTGATAAACCTAGCCGACACGTAGACCATGAACCGTATATCGTAGAAACCATTATGATACGTGTTTTTCAGCTAATTTAATATTCCTGAACTCATTTCTGGCATCGACGTTGCATTTGGAATGCATTTTAAAGTAAAATCCGGGAAATATTATACAAATAAAAGTTCACATTTTTATAAAGTTTAGGGGAATTTTTATTACATTTATGGGAAAGGAATTTAAACATGTCCACTAATGATGGCAACTCCAAAACAACTTCAAAAATGGCTTTATCATGCTGAATTTAGTTGAAAATTAGTAATCGTATTCTCCAGAATTCTCTATCACATCTGCAGTACATTCACCAGGTGTCCGTATCTGCTCTGTATGTGTTTATGAAGAAGGCTTATGAATGGTATGTTGATAAGGCGATGATGATAATGTTGGTGTCTCTGCTGATACGGAGTCACATGACCTCAACGCTCTGCCCTCTGATGAATGGCTCAAGCAGATTACTGGTTCAATCTATGGAGCTGGATCTTCTCATTGTTCACTTTGTAAAGTCATGTCGCACAGCCGACTTCTCGCTCTACATAGAGACCCTTCATTCTCTTATGCCGTGGTTCTTCGCACTGGATCATATCCACTATGCTCGGATCCTGCCCACCCATCTCCGTGACATGGAAACACTGCAAGAACGCCATCATGCACTGTATGTGCAGTTCCAGCGTGGTCACTTCATTTGACAGAAGAAAAGGCAAGCATTCTCAACGATCCCACGTAACCAGATACACGAACAAATCGAGAACCTGGATAACTCACGCACAGTTCATCGTGAGCAGGTCGTCCGCCCTGAGATTGTTCGCCTAGCCAGGGAATTTGAGGGCCCAAAGGAGTCATGTGAACAGATGCACCATGTACAATACCCCAAGTTCCAAGCTGACTACACGTCTGACGTGCTGACGCTGGTGGGTGCCTTTGAGGAGCTGGGAAACCCCTTCATGGAAGATGTTATGAGCTGCTTGACCTGGACCAGTCAATCCCCATGCCTCCAGACGTGGTACACAATGTGAGGAGGGTGATGCAAACTGGATTACAGAGATACAAAGCATTTGTCGAGAAAAGAATCAAGTTCCAGGAGGAGGCATTAACTGCTCCAATACCCTACACCAAGCTGAAGCTGTTTAGGCTTCACTCTCACAAACACGCCAGAAATCAGAGGTGGCCATTATCAAGGACCAACTAGCCAGTGTAACCCAGATTTTGCTATCAGCTCATTCTGGTCGCAACATCAACAAGTCTGTGCTCTCCCATGAGAGCTCTGCCTAACATCCCTCGCTGACTCGGAAGGGACACATGCACCATGGAACCAAGAGCGAGATCCTGGGCTGCATTGTCCCAGCAGATCTCATCAATCGCAGAACCGTGACGACTGCTGCTGTGCTTGATGGTGCTGTTTTCGTTCAAATGCTTCGTCCTGGAAATGCTGTGACCATCGGAGACTATTTCACAGACGTGTTTGTGCCATACATCCGTTCCTGGTTTGAAACAAATGACCGGGTTGACATTGTCTGGGATGTGTACTCCAAGACGAGCCTGAAGTCAGGAACTCTGAAGCAAAGAGGCAGCGGAGCGCGGAGGCGGGTTGCTCCCTCAATCAAGATTCCTGGCAATTGGGCTGCCTTCTTACGTGTGGACCTGAATAAGCAGGGACTCTTCGTGGAGATGGCCAAAAGCTTGACGCACATGATGCTTCCACGTGGCAAGCAGTTCTTCACCACCATTCTCAGTGACTGTGTGAGTTCACTGGCAGGCGCTGATATTGGTGCACTGGCCCCATCCACACACGAGGAAACCGACACCAAGGTGTTTCTGCATGTGGCTGCAGCTACCGACACCGGTCATCGTCAAGTGATTGTCCGAACCAGTGACAGTGATGTTGTAATGCTGGCGGTCTCCACTTTTGTGGCCCTCGGACAGAGGATTGATGAACTCTGGATTGCTTTTGGAATGCGGCGAAACTGCAGGTATATTCCAGTGCATGTCTTTGCACATGGACTTGGACCATCCAATGCAATGGCACTGTCGGTATTTCATGCGTTAACGTGATGGGACACGACCTCAGCGTTCTTTGGCAAAGGCAAAACTACGGCCTGGTCAGTGTGGCAGTCCCTCCCTGAACTCACCTTACCTCTAAAGCTGCTCTCCTGCCCCAACACCACCTGCAGATGATCTCTCTCTTCTTCCACAAAGGAAGAGACTTCGAGCACATGCCTCCAAGCAGCGACGCTCTGCAGCAGTACCCCATCAGAGTAGTCTATCACAGTGGAAACGTGTGGGGTAATTCGCTCATCAAAGCTCCAGATTCAGTCTCTCCAGCGAAATGGGGATGGCAGAAAGAGTCCCCAAACTCTGTGCCAACTCCAGTCTACACCACAACTCCCACCATTTTGTGGGACTTGCCAGAGTTTGTAATTTGCCAATGCAAAAAAGACTGTAAGACTCCCTATAAGTGCTGCGTGAGGGACAGCCCCGCATGTTTCCCGGCAATGTAAAGGTTCATGCTCCCACACTGGTAACACGAGTGAGGTACAGATCTATGAGGAATCAGGTTAGTCCTGAATGAAGGAAATGCTATTTAGATACCACGAAGAACAATCTTATTACTTGAGGTTTGGTATCTCGAGAAGCATTCAGAGCGAGACTAACGGAAGGACTAGTTATCCATGAAGCTGAAGCTATCAAACGTATATAAAATACCTGGACCTAGTTTTCAGTACCTTACCAAACCTACAGTTATGTATCTGAAAACCAATAAATATTATTATTACAGAATTTCTCAATTTAGCATTCAGTCAGAAGTTCTTGCTTTCATGCCTCTAGATTCTGTTCATAAACTTTCTCAAAATGTCAGCTTTGTGCATTTTTTCCCCAGATTTGACCTTCAAATGTTTTCCAAATCGATGCCAGAAATGAGTTCAAGAACCTTGAATTAGCTGGAAAACATGTATCATAATAGTTTCTATGACATACGGTCCCTGATCTATGAGTCGGCCACGTTTTCCAAGATGGCCGACAGTTGCTTGTGTCTTTGGATAATTTCTTTATTATGGCCCTGAGGAGCTTCTATGCCAAAAGGGACCTTTGCATCATGAGTTAAAGTCAAACCTTATTTTTTGCTTTTTGCACTGAACATGTCTGCTATGTTTCAAAAACATTAGACAAACGCTGGGCAAGAGTGCTACATCCTACCATAGAGTGATTCAAATAAATACGCCAACACAACAGCTAAGTCTGAAAACCAAGATTTAGGTTAGACTGGGACGACAAGAGGCAATAACCTAATACAAGTTCCGTAAAAGATGACGATAATGAATTTTAAATGGTGATAGCTTTCTGTCGAAATCTGTACTGCTTCGTCCACGAAACAGTTTTTGTTTCCTCTGAAGCAGCATAGTCGGTGTGTTAATATATCCAGAAATGACAGACAGAATGCAAATCTGAACTCGAACGAAACTCTATATATTTGCATGTGTATCTGGTTAGTCTCCTTCATTTTTCCAATATCTCCAGGAATCTCAAATCATATGTTTCACAACAACTGTAGCTGCATCCAAAATATGGAATCAATTCCCTGTCACTTCAACAATTATTTGAAGCTATACCTACCTTTCGTAAAATCACAATACTTATTTATTTGAAATCGCATTCCCATCCTAACCTTCGCCGGCTTTTTGTTCAAATGATGACTCTTGCATGTCCCTGTTAACGATTTTGCCCAATGATTCTTATATATCGCGCCTCTTAGGTCAGATTGATGGGGATACTGGTGCTACTATATAAGTTTATTAAATATTATTATTATATATATCTCCCAGCTGAGCGAAAGGCCCGCCGATTCCATAGAGAAAACTCACAAAAGTTCAACGAACACTATCATCTTGAACACCGGAACTCCCCAGGGCTGTGTCCTCTCTCCGCTCATATACTAGCTATTCACGAATGACTGCGTATCCCAACATCCCTCCGAACAGCTGGTGAAGTTTGCAGATGATACCACTTTGGAAGGGTTAATGAGGAACTCAGATGAGTCTGAGTACAGCCATGAAGTGGACAGGCATGTGTCGTGGTGTGGCAAAAACAATCTTCCACCGAAAGCGTCCAAAACAAGGGAGATGGTCATTGATTTTAGAAAGAAGAAAGCCCCAGTTGCTCCAATTTTTATCAATGGCAAAGCCATCGAAAGAGTGACTGCTTCAGATTTTTCGGCACCGTCATCTCTAATTACCTAGGATGGGAAAAGCACACATGCAGTCGTGAAGAAGGCCCAACAAAGACTCTACTTCCTGCGCTAGCTGAAGAATTTCGGGCTGAGGATAGAAATTATTCTTCAATTCTATCGCTCGGTTATTGAGAGTGTACTTACTTTCGCCATGTGTGTGGGGTTCGGAAATATCAACCAGCGTCAAAAGATCAGGCTAGACAGAGTGGTAAAAACAGCATCGAAGATCGTCGGCAGTGAACTTACCCCTCTATCAGCTATCTACAGTGAAAGAACCAGGAAGAGAGCTGACAAAATTATCACGGATCCAACACACCCCGCCCACCATCTCTTCGAACAACTCACAAACAACAACATTTGCTTTCAAAAGTGGTTCAGTTTGCCGCACTTGAGATATTGTTTACCATATACTGGGCATTTGTTTCCTTCGTGCTTGTCTGAGCAGTACTTGCAATATCTCTTTTTTGTATCTATGTCACGAGTATAATCGGGTTGACGTTTCTGTCTGTAGCCACCGCGTCTCTTGACTCATTGACCTCTGACACTTTCACTTTCTTTTTTCCTTACAGCACAGATTGGCTCTTCTCCAGACATTACTTGAGTCTGTTCTGTGATTGTTTCGGCCGCTTGTATCACCTCTCGTAGTCCATTTGTAATTTCATGAACCTAGAAATGTTCTATCCTATAAACTTTTGTTGTTGATTTGTACTCATCATATGGGGTCCTAGAACAAATTCAACTTGGTTGCCCAAACGGCAACTTTGGGCAACTCTGGTAATTTGCATAAATCCAAGATGGCCACTGGGCGATAACTTGAAAATTTAACTTTTGAACTACTTGTCCTAGAATGATGTATAATACCTCTTTTAAGGAGTGTTGGGGTGGGTAGAATCCATTTATTATGATATTTAAAAAAAATCAAGGTGAAGATCAGACGCTGAAGGTCAGGTGAAGGTCAAATGTTTGATTTCTCGTGGACAATGAATGGAAACTTCTACTAATTTATATTTTAGTTTATTCATGCATATAAGTGGATAATCATACAATATTTGACACATTTGTTCGTGAGAAAAAAACAGTAATCAGTCATATTTGAAACACGTAGTCACATCTGCTACAGGTAGTGTATAGTGCAAATATCATTATGAACATTGGTATTCATATTTCTTTGTGAGGGAAATCTTTGCATTAAGTAATCATGCACGAAAGTCATTGTAAGGATGATACAAGGATTGCTATCCATAACTATGGATAAAAGATAGTCTTACACAATGCTATGCTATAAGCGTAAGGTTTAATATATCTTAGTAACTGCAGATATCGCCTAATAATCTTTACCATTTACCTACTCCCACTCATCATCCAGGTAATCAGGATCAGCAAGACCATCCTCAACATATTCACGGCCTTCACCCTCCTCACCTGCGTCCTCATCCTCTACACTCTCATCCTCCTCGGTATCCTCTATCTCGATACCCTCCTCGTCTCCAGCCTGAGCCTCTTCTGTCTTAGTATACGGATTACAGCAGCCCTCTTCACCAGAGCAGTTGCAGTATGACGTGCACGAAAGAAGTGCTGCACTTCTTGCCCTGTGCCCTACACTCACAATGAATCACATCACACAGGTGTGGTAGACCTAGGTCACCCTAAGCAATAATAGGAGAGGGGACGCCATCCCGGATCTCCCACCCGAAGTGAGTGATATCCGCTTTCCACAGCATGACCTGCAGTTGGGCCCGCGCACGTGCATGAACAGGTTGGTGGATGTTGGAGGCAGGGCCTTGACACCATAGATATCCCCAGTGGCTGACCATACAGAGCGATGAAGAAGCTTTTCGCCGTCTCCATCAGATCCGCCTGCGAGGCGCCCACTTCCCCCAGCCCATCATCCAAACCTGGGAAGTCCCCAGTGAGCAAGGTGCTTAGTGCATTGATCTTGCCTTTGGCATACGGATATGAGGTGGTGTCGCACCCGCCGAGTGCGTGCATGCCAAGTAGCTGCAGACACTGTGGCCCTATTTCAGCGCAGGTGGCGTTGATATCCAGCACTGTCCCATCCCACCGCTCCATCTGTACCTTGCACACCATCTCCTCCAGATACACCCAATAGACTAGTAGAACAAACAAGTATGTGTCGTCGTTAAGTACACGGATTACGCTTTTTCCAGAGTTGGCAGCTTCAATGACATTGGAGATCATGGTGATGTCAGCCTCATCATGACCAAACGCACCATCGTCACGAGTCTCCATCGTCACATTCTCTCCTGCACAGAAGGTTGACAACACGCTCGCCAAGCTCCGCTTGTTGTTCTTGCTCTTCAGGATTGCATCTCTTTTAGGCAGATGACTGGTGATGGAGAGCTCGTAGATGAGGGTAACTTCACCAGCCCGCCGTATTCTCTCGTGATCCTTGGCAGATACACATTGGTACTTGTCGAAGACAATGATTATCCCAGTACCATCTGGATAGTGACTCAGACGACCCAGGATGGATGCGATCAGATCTGAGGGACTGCCGCCGTGTGGCCACACGATACGGTAGAACAGCTGCTGAACATCCACGATGACAATTTCAGCAGCTGTTGGCGAGATCTCGAGCACACCCAGGCACTTGACCAGCCCCGACTTGTTTGGCTTTGCGGAGACAACCATGCTCGTCGAAAAACGATGGAGTAGTTGAACAGAGGCTCAAGCTCCATCTGCCACCGCTGACCAATCATCAAGAGCCGGAGAAAAATGTTCTCAAGATCGATGACTGGCCTGCCCGTGTTGCCTTTGTCCTGCTTCTTTAGAACGTCCATCGTCTTGATGGAACTACTGATTTTGTCGTATAACCCATCGGTAAACTGGCGATGTACTCGAATCAGTCATATTCACTTCAGCAGGAGCAACTTGGCCGGTGACGTGATTGTAAAGATGAGGACGGCGATCTTCCAGTGGGTGAGGGTACTCCTGCACCTCTGCATCAATGAGACCCCGATCATCCGCATCCAAGACACGCTGGTGCTTTAACTGCTCTGGCGAAGAGGGCTGCTGTAATCCGCACACTAAGACAGAAGAGGCTCAGGCTGGAAACGAGGAGGGTATCGAGATGGAGGATACTGAAGAGGAGGATTTTGAGGATGAGAGTGTAGAGGAAGAGGATGTAGATGAAGAGGGTGAAGGCCATGAAGATGTTGCGGATGGTCTTGCTGATCCTGATTAAATGGTAAAGATTATTAGGCTATGTATGCAGTTACTAAGATAGCGTAAACCTTACGCTTATAGCATAGCATTGTGTAAGAGTATCTGTTATCCATAATTATGAATAGCAATCCTTGTATCGTCCTTACAACGACTTTCGTGCATGATTATTTAATGCAAGAATTTCCCTCACAAAGAAATATGAATGCCAATGTTCATAATGATATTTGCACTATACACCACGTGTAGCAGATGTTACTATGTGTTTCAAATATGACTGATTACTGTTTTTTCTCACGAACAAATGTGTCAAATATTGTAAGATTATCCATTTATGTACATGAATAAAATATAAATTAGTAGAAGTTTCCATTCATTGTCCACGAGAAATCAAACATTTGACCTTCACCTGACCTTCAGCGTCTGATCTTCACCTTGAATTGAACAAAATTACATCAGAAATGGATTCTACGCAATCCAACACCCCTTAAAAGAGGTATTATACTTCATTCTTGGACAAGTAGTTCAAAACTTAAATTTTCAAGACATCGCC
This sequence comes from Escarpia spicata, assembly GCA_963995525.1. Lineage (NCBI taxonomy): Eukaryota > Metazoa > Annelida > Polychaeta > Sabellida > Siboglinidae > Escarpia > Escarpia spicata. Next base: position 13,715,286 of record OZ023205.1, on the reverse strand, counting down.
CAGTGGCCATCTTGGATTTATGCAAATTACCAGAGTTGCCCATAGTTGCCGTTTGGGCAATCAAGCTGAATTTGTTCTAGGACCCCATATGAGTACAAATCAACAAAAACGTTTATAGGATAGAACATTTCTAGGTTGACTATTGAACACATATGAGTGTCAAATGGACTATCGGGCTTTCTCCAGTGTTGGATCTTTTTCCTGTAGTAATCTGTCACGTACCTGTAGATTGCGTAGACCGTGATCGAATCTATCTCTGATGATCTGGCTGGCTGTAATGGTTTTCGAAATCACAAGTTTCCGCTGCGGTGCATAGCTCAGTGACGTATTGTGACGCTGTTTCATCCGCCTCCTGGTTTCTACACTGGGGTTTATATCGCTCATATGTAGTGTTTTGTCTGGGATTGCAGTATTCTTCGAACTTTCTCAGTGTTGTTTTCGCTTTCTCCCAGGGCAAACTGAAAGACTTTCACAGCTTCGTTGCCTATCACGGACAGCAGGGTCCAGACTCGTTTTCGCTGAGTAGCGTCGTTAATTCCCGTTGCCACTTCGAACCTAATCCATGATTTGCACAATGAGTCACATTGACTGCATGCAGAGTTGTCGTTTATATTCTGCGGTTTGGGCGGCGGAATGCTCGACGTAGCCATTTGCAATTCGTATCGTTAGCATATAGCGGCAACAATGTCAATGTCGCGCTTCAAATAGCCGGCATATGCACACCATTTCGAACTCGCTACAATTTCTAGCACCATGTTGCCTTTTGTTGTTACACTGTTCATATCCATACAATAAACAACTGTACGAACGCTTTATTGTGTCTTATTGTTTCGACACACCGTACCAGCTCCGCGTTCAGAGTTCAGAGTTCGCCGCGCCGCGCCGCGCCGCAACGCTTTTTGCCCCTTGTTTCTTGTTGTAGTAAATCCATTCCTATAAGAAGAACCCCTCAGGACTTCGCTGGATTGGCACGGCTTCCTAGTTGGATCGACCTCTTAGTGTGTATTGAGTAGATGTTGCCACCATTATTAGTTTCGCATTCGGTGATCGTTCTTTTTAACGGTATTGTTGATGCTTTTGATGGCTTCAGTTCACACTCAAGTTTGACAAGTTGAGCTTTTTACAAAACCTACGTGTTCCTAATTGCAGCGAAGGCGCATTTGCATCGAAAAACACATTCGAAATCGGTAGCATCCATTTCGAATGCGGCGAACGTCGCGGTAAATAAAATTTAACCGTTCAATTTCGGCGGCGAACCGCGACGGATCGCGACATCACGGTGCGGTGCGGCGCGAACTCTAAACGCGGTCCAGTTCACCCAGGCACGGTGTCAAATCAGGGGTAAGACCACATTTAAATTTTACGGCCATTATAACGTTTCATTCTTTTCCCAAAAAATTTGTCTTACGATTTTCTTGAAAATTTCACAGCATATTTAACCTCCATTGACACACGTGCTGTGGAAAACTCGTGAAATTCTTGTACCTCATTTTTCAGAAAAATCCACCCAAACCTGACACCCCTCAATTTCGCCCCAATCTGGTGACGGATTTTGAAATATTGGTGCGTTCTACAAAATAGCCACTGTGCGTATACGCAAGCGATTAGCATATATTCACTGCTATCTCGTGAAAGATCTAATGCAGTAGTACATTCAGTATTCATTGGACTAACATGTGCCACGACAAAGTGTTCGAAAAAAACCACACATCACACTCATGTCTGCAAGCGCCCTCGACTCCCTTCCCTGTCCCGATCGAGCCACTGGTTCGATTCGATTGTTGGACAACCGAGCACGTGGCGCGAATGGGATTGGGTAGGGAATCGAAAACAGGGCCCTTGCAGACACTTTCTGTTATCAGCAATAACTAACAACATGTAACTTACCAGCGACGGTTAATCGGATCAATAAACAACATAGCCCCCCTCCCCACATGTAAACAATGGAAACGTAATATTTCCGCGCGGCTAACTCTAGTATGACGTCACTATACGTAGTGACGACATTCGATAAAAATCTGCGCTTCCACCAATGCTCTCTACGTAGACCACGTAGACCAAAATGGCGATTCTACACACGAGGATTGTTTTTATTTCTAATGTGTATACCATGGGGTGCTATTAAATCCGGAATTTCCAGTGAATGTGAAGAGGTTGGAACCGATTCCTTGGTTCTATTCTTCCACATGGAGTTTCGCAGGACAGTATTTCATCGCGTTTTCGAACTATCAGTCTATGAGAAGTAGGTAAGTAAGTAAGTAAGTAAACAGTTTAAGAAAATGGGTTTACTGGGTTCAAATATCCTCTGGTAAGGATTTGGAACATAAACGAAGACCCTAATGCACTGGCAAAGGAGTATAGGTGGCGAATGTGAACCCTAAACCCAGACATATCATAAAATCAGTTTAGTCCTTTCGGGTAGATGGTCTTTTCTACAAAACAATTTTTTTACACTGTAAATTAAACCTAAAAAAGAAAAATATGTATGATTAATGGTACATCTAAATAACGACTATCCATCTACAACGGAAACGAGAATGCGTGGTTATCCAGTCATGGCACAAGGATGCATTCAGCCGTTACATTCCCATGCCAATAGACATTAAACAATGACCAATTAGACAAGGCTGAGGACAGTAATCGGGGGGTTACCCTCCTCTGTCCCCAATGGGGGAGTACCACAAGGAACACTGTCTGGACCTAAATGTTTTCTAGTCTACATAAATGATTTAGAAACGCCTGTTCCGTTATATAAATATATAGATGAGAGTACATTGTTCGAAGTATGCGACAGAAAGGGTGTATCTGTTATACAAGAATCGGTTGACGTTGCCGCTAAGTGGACAGAACAGAATGATATGAAAATTTATTTAGGAAAATCAAAAGAGATGATCATCTGTTTTGCACAAGACCGCAATTTTCGAAACACTATCCCGAATATAACGATCGATGGAAAAGATTTAGATCAAGTAGACCATGCCAAACTTCTAGGCGTTACAATTTCACAGGATCTGACATGGAATAAGCATGTCGAAAATATTGTGAAAAAGGCCGGGAAACGATTGTACATGTTGTATAAGTTAAAGCGAGTAGGAATTAGCCAGAATGATCTGGTCACTATATATGTCAGTGTTGTGAAACCTGTTTTAGAATATGCATGCCCCGTATGGCACACTAACTTGCCACAATATTTATCTGACAGTATTGAAATGATACAAAAAAGAGCATTAAAGTGTATTTTCCCTGCAACAAGTTATGCTGAGATACTCACGTATGTTAAATTGGAGACATTGAAAGCAAGACGGGACTGCCTTTGCCAAAAATATTTCAATAAGATTAAAGTTAGTACACACAGATTAAACTATCTGCTGCCTGACAAAAGGCATACCAAATATTACATCAGACAGAGTAATGTGTACCCTTTGCCAATAACCCGAACAAACAGATACCGTAACTCCTTTATACCATGGGGATTACACAACTGCCAATAACGAATGAAGGGCAAAAGGATGGTATTTATACTGTATGACATTTCAGTGTATTAATACTGTATGACGTTCCAATGTATAGTTGTATTTTATTGTATACTGTGAATCCAACTCAGTTGAGTTGCTAATAAACTTGTGTTATTGTTATTATTATTGTTATTAATGTTAAATAACATAGATGAATACATATATTTTTTAAACGTGATGTTGGGTGTCCAATGGACTAGATACGTGGTGAATGGTGTTCATGATATATATTGTAGAATGAAGACATTGTTCGGTTGGCGATCAGTTTCAATACCATATATATAGATATACTTACTTACTTATGTGTATGTGTGTGTGCATGTGTGTGTATGTATATATATATATATATATATGGTATTGAAACTGATCGCCAACCGAACAATGTCTTCAGACACACACACACACACACACACACACACACACACACACACACACACACACACACACACACACACACACACACACACACACACACACACACACACACACACACACACACACACACACACACACACACACACACACACACACACACACACACATATATATATACTTACTTACTTATGTGTGTGTGCGTGTGCGTTTGTGTGTGCATGCGTGCGTGCGTGCGTGCGTGCGTGCGTGCGTGCGTGCGTCCGTGTGTGTGTGTGTCACACACCATAAAGGGAAGGGGTGTGCATTTATCGGTGCAGTTTGAAGTTTTTGGTGAACCTGAAGGTGCTTTTTGACGAACTTCAAGGAGTGCAAGTCGAGGTTTTTGGAGAGTTTGATTGTGGTTTTATTGGCGATCCTAAAGGGTGGGTGCAGGTCGAGGTTTTTGATGAGTCTGACGGTGGGTATTTTTGGCGAACCTTACGGGGATGCAACTGAAGGTTTCTGGTAAGCTTCAAAATATGCTGAAGGTCGCCGAAAATATGATCCGACAACGGCGGAGACGGAGTGGTGCTCAGCCCACCTACCGCGCATATTATATTATTATGCAACTTCATAATATATTGTGTTTCCTGTAGCCTAACATTATGAAAATAAGAATTTATAAGCCTACATATGGTAGGATACATAAATGTCTTCTCACGGGTTCGAGGTCATATGCAGGGACAGTTCTCAATATTATCGAAAGTGAGAAGATGGCAAATGTGGCCAAGGTGGTCGCGCAGGCAGGATGTTATCTCGTAAACATTACGGTCAGGCCATGATACATGACGAAGAAGGTCGACTAATTGCAGATCCGGTCGAGTTTGGTGCAAGGATCAGTGAAAACGCAAAACGCCGTCGCTTGTGATTTTCTCTCGAATCGCATCGAAAGTCGATGAGCTCCTTTCGCCTGATCAAAGTGGATTCCATGATCGAAGTACGGCTGACGTAGTGTTCGGGTAACGGTGGTTGTGTGCCAAGGCGCAGAAATATCGCTTCGCAGTCGATATTCTTGGTATAGACAGGAGCCGAGCATTTGACAGAAAACTTATCTTGCTCATTCTTTGTCCCGAAATTAAAATCTTTACAAAGTCGCAGGTAACAGCTATTGAGGGGACCCCAACATAAACATGCGTAATTTTGACAATATTCCCCAATTTTTTTTAGCTGTATACTTTTTAAATGTTATCTAGGATATATGCTTACTTTCAAAACTGTAAGAGTTGCTTCTGTTGCAATTTGTTCCAACATTACCCTATTTTGGTCATAAAAGTCCTAGACTAACCACACATATCGGTCGGTGAATGTCCGTCATTCGTGACAACAATAGGCACCCCTCAAGGTGACAGCCTCAGCCCAGTGCTGTTTATTATCTACCTCGAGGAGCGTACCTTCAAAACACTACTGTTAAGTTCCAAACACTACCCCAAGGTACTCTCAAGACACTACCCAATATCAAAACACTACTGTTATTATATTTTATCAGCCAAGTACACAAGTTATCTTTGGTAAAAATAATCCTATACACTAGGGTCGAGTTCGTAATCGTTGGAACCAATTAGGCAATGAGAATAAATAGTTAGTGTGAAATGTCATAACATATTAATGCGTAGATGCGGGAACGGGGGGGGGGGGGGGGGGGGCAAAGGGGCAGCCGCTCCCTGGAATTTCTCTTCCCATTAAATGTGAGCGTGAATGTGTTTTTTTTTGGCGTGCGTCAATGGCCGGTGGAAATGTAAATTTTATGAGACGATTAATGTGTATTTTTGTAGACTGTGAAAGGTGTGTGCAGTTGTGGGGCAATCGTTGTTTTCTGCCCCCCCCCCCCCAAGTAATAGGCGGCGCGGTGGCGAAATGGCATAGGCGAATTCTACATACATCCGTAGTTTGAAACGCGAACACATATGTATGTATGTGTATTATATATATATATATATATATTATATATATATTATATATATATAATGTATATATAAAATATATATATATATATATATATATATATATATATATATATATATATATATATATATATATATATATATATATATGTATGTATATATTATATGTCGTATTCATGCGATAGATAGCTGAGTTCAATTCTACAATGTTCTCGCCAATTAGTGGTGTCCGATCAAATCGAACGGTACGCACCATTTACAAACGATTGGTGCATCCAACCGCATTACAAATTGACATCTTTGTGATTTGTTCAACAAAGGTAACTTACGTGAAACCAATCGATTCTCCAGCTTTTAGTATTACTGTTATAGTCTGCTCCTCTGCGTTCTACAATGGATTTAAAATATAGTTACGAACAGACTCTTATTATAATTGGATAAACTTGTTTAACTTTGATTATTATTTAATTGTAATTAAATGCGCTCCTATAAAACACGTCAATTCCTCTCATATGCTAACGTTTCCCGAAAGCAACAAACAAGTAGAGGTATATACTAAAACAATACGACTTCACGCTTATCACATGCAAGAGAAAATTTAGTACGAATGTTTAATTATTTTGCGCGCCACGACCAACCAAAACGTTAAGTTTGCGCGCCGTCGTTTGCCTGCAGACGTCACGCTGCATTATCACCGCGTGCAGATGTCGGCAAGCCGCAGGATCTGTCCTTGCTTGGCTGACAGAAACACCTCAAATGTCGTCAAACATCTTCGAAGATTTGCTCCATCTCCAGGGGCCGGAGTGCTTCCGTCGGAGCGATCGAATGAGCCGGATCAAGAACTCGCTTTATTGCTACGTAAAAGCAAACGGCACCTACAAGGATGTTGTGAAGACAGTGATTGGCGATGCTGTCCGTTTCCATCGACGTCACAGCGTCCACAGCGACAACTAGGCTGATCACGTGTGCACCACACATCCGGTGATCGTCTTAGCGGCGCACCTCTGCTAGAAGTACAACATGAATTTAATTTCTTATGTTTAATTCTAGACACAAATTTAAACTGGAAAACACGTATTAAAATTAGCATTATAAATAAATTAAAACATGTTCTACCTCAACAAATAAAAGTTTTACTATATAACTCATTACTTTTACCACAAATAAATTATTGCATAATGGCATGGGGTTTTCAATCAAGTAAAATAATGAAAATTCAAAAGAAAGCTTTAGGAATAATACTTAATAATTATAATTCACATACTGAACCACTTTATAAAAAACTCAACATTTTAAAAGTAGTTGATATACTTAAGCTACAACAATTAAAATTTTACTATAAATATTTACATAATAACGTGCCATTTTACTTACAAAATTGGAACATAATCCCAAACTAAGATATACATAGCCACGACACACGTATAAAAAATAAAATATATACTTACAGAGTCAAACATGAATTCGCAAAGAAATGTGTTAGATATAATCTACCTTATTTATTAAACAGCATCCCAGATATAATTTAAAAAAAACTTACAACACATAGTTTATATGGATTGACAAACTATGTTAAACAACCTTTCCTACAAACGTAACTAGGAATCTAGGAAAGGTATCAAGATACATGCACAATCTTAAATTGTTACATATGTACACTAAATAATAACTGGCAGTCGGTTACAATGCGTGTACTTATGTAGGCACACATTGCACGCATACATATAAACGCACATGCAGTCGCACCTGCACACACTTGACATGAATATTTGCTGACAAAATTTCGTATATTTAGTTTTAAGTTATGTGTTTGTTTTTCTTCACTTTGACTAATTTTTGTTATTGAAAGGTGGCTCCTCGATAACGATTGTGAACAGTCTGAACATCAATCTTAGAGGAGTCTCCGGACCCAATAACGTGTACCTGTTATGTGTACATTTATTTTATACACGTAAAATTGTGATTTGTTATTTTTCGTTTATACTTTAATGTATATCTTCACATGGGTCAACTAAAACAATATTCTTCTCCTTCTTCTTCAGTCATTTATTCATATTCGGTGCAGTTAACAATTAATTACACAACATCGACAGCGACCAGAAATGTAATTTTTTTTCCCTTTTGGGCGAACTTGCCTCTACTACAGACGACACTACCACTACCACAACAAATAACAGTTACCACCAACTGTCGATCCCCAACTGTGCCTTGCCCATTGTCAACGCATCAACCACAGTTATTACAAGCAAGTTCATCCCGTGGAACATTGTCTAGTCCATGCCGGCAAGAACATAATATATTTCAGAATTGTTCATGAAATATACGCTCTACTGCATGGATACATCCACAGTCATGGAGACTATTTTACTGCTCAAAATATTTATAAACCACACAAAAATACATCAATATTATGTTCTTCCTGTACCTAGACTTGTGTGCATCCAGTAAATGTATCCCACCATATAACATTTCCACTCTCAAGCATGTAATGTTGTGATGGAAACTGACGTATTGTGTGGCTCTTACAGCACGTACCATCACAGGTGTAATCGTCATCCATCACAGGTGTAATCGTCATACATATCATACGCATTAAAACTGATAACCAGTCGTATAACGAATGACTTCTGACTATCTGGTTCATTACACAACTATTGAACGTTAAAGTTCAAATATTGACAATAAAATTGCCTGACATTTAAAACAAAGCCAAAAAGGTACACGTTTAAACGCAGTATCCCGTCCTTAGGACTGCTCAAAGCGCTTTACATTTTACACCCGGGCAAACCTATTCAATCGAACGCCATCTCGACTGCTCTGAGAAGCCTTTTCAGCCACTCTGCGACTAATGATCGAAGACTATTCGTTCTCAAATTGTACAGGTATTGCACAGTGCACGTGGTCAACCTTCTTTCCCACGTTATACACAAACTTGTCTAAATAACTTCAGCAGACTCTGCGTTTTCTATATTCCTGTTTAGAGTGAACAGGCAGCGCATCCCCAATACCCGTACAGGTCGCACTCACTTGGTCATACACTAGGTCTGCTATACGTTGTGTTATAAACGAAATGTCCAAAGCAGTTGTTTGCCTTTGAGTAATATGACTAGACAGTTCTAATACAACATAATTATGAGAAGGTACTAATTTTTTTCCACCACACGGTTTTGGTGTTTTGGGAGATGTATTTTAAGTGTGGTTTTACTTATCATATGTATGCATATTTAATTACATGTCATGGCATTGCGCAATAAAATACATGCCGAATTTCTGTTCACCCACTACCCTGTTTTTCGTATTGTTTTTTCATTACGATCTAGTCTTTGTTTAGATAGTTATAGTTGGAATCCCGGAACCAGCTGTCTTAGCATAGCTGGTTCCATGTCATGCAGGCGTGATTAAAATACGAATTGCAATCATTTGGCACAACAGTGCGGCTTGTATTTAATATGTCAAAATTGTGCCAGATGTAGACAAAAATTATGGGACGTCGACGGGGCGTCAGTGTTTTCCGCCATGGCATTCATCACTGGTACCTCATCCCAACTAATTTATGTTCGTTTAGCAAACTTAGTGAAATTCTCGCCACGGTCACTATTGACAATTAATCATGTAATTCTGCGCTGTGCCTACATCATACCAACCGAGGGTAAAAATAAAGAAAGACTGAATGTCAGGAATGTGGAATGTTAATGAATTGGCGGTTTCTACATCCACTCCTGCTAACGATTTGATATAATGTGTTCTAGTATTAAAAAAAAAATTATCAAACAAAATGGCGGGTTGTATTTCGTGATACGTATAAACATAAACGTAAACAAACTTAAAAGAATTTGCGATTTTGCAACTCTGGGGAAACGTGCAGCTATTGGTTGACTTGATGCACTACGAACATTTACCGACCCCAGTTAATTCGATGTAAAACACAACGCACTTATTTGCGTCGGGTCTCAGTTCGAATTGCGTCACGACGTAAATCGATGTGATACCCGACGCAATTCGAGTTGCGTCGCGACGCAAATAACTGCGTCGCATCGTGCAGATAATTGCGTCGCGACGCTATTCCGAATGTATTACGGGCCGGTGCTTCCAGATATATAACAAGCCCTGACGTCTCCCCGCGAAAAACAAAATGAAACTTCGTGACACATGTGTCAAACGCTCTTGCCCTGGCGACCAATCACGAGCTCGCTGGGCGTGGCTTAAAAGCGCCTGTTCAGTGAATCGCAAACACACCACCGACGACTGTGTGGAGCGCAACAAGTGCCGCCATCTCACGACGACTAGTTAATCCAGTCTAACAGATCTACAGTGGCATCACACGGTGAATGGAATCAGCCACCGTAAGACCGTCGTGCCACCTGACGGACTACGGGTGGATACGAGAAATACAACTTTTTGAAAGTGAAAATAACGTTAATATTCAGTTCATAAATGGCGAAACACTTGCAGTTTGCGCCATTTAGTAGCACTCTGGATGGAGGTTTTTGGCACAAATTATCACAGCTAAAGCTTGATGTGTATGGTTTAGACGACCAACCGCGAAATATTAATGGATTCTATACCAACGGTGGGCGATATTTGAGTAACGTTGATGACTGCAGTCGGTTTAATTAGTAGTGTGTACACGGTAAACATAATCAGAAGTACGAAACAATACACACTTTTTAGTTACCTAGTCTACTATAGTATATAATATTGCAGTCATGCAGTGTGCACTGTACTAACTAGGTTTAGGTGTAACCAAAGAAAATGGATGTACACTCCTAACCCTGTATTTAAATGCAACATTTAACCTATTTTTGCGTCTTAAGACTTAAAAGCGTTAGACATTTTCTTTAAAAAAATAAGATTTGTATTTATTTTGTGATATAAACTATTTGCAAGAAGAAAAATGAACTAGTTCCAGAAATGAAGGTTTCAGCTTTCCGTCTGCGATCTGCCAAAGCAACTGTCTGATAACTAGATCGTGGCATCTCACAGTTGATTGCCTTACTGTGCCATTTTTAGACCTTTGGCCGAAGGTCCAAGGGACTATTGCCATCACTCTGCGTCCGCCGTTAGCTGCCGTATCTCAGAAACCGTTCAGCAACTTTTTCTCTAATTCTGCATAGACATATCTTAGGGCACTGCCACTATGCACGAGAAATTTGATTGAATCATTTTAAGGGCTCCCTAGGGCCTCCAAGGACCCCAAAACTGGTAAAAATGTAACATTTGGCCTATTTTTTCAAAAACTATTCAGCAACTTTTTTTCTAATTTTGCATAGATGTATCTTAGGGTGCTGCCACTATATACAAGAAATCTGCATTTGATTGAATCATTCTAAGGGCACCTAAGGGGCCCCCAAAGTGCAAAAGTTTTACATTATCTAGTGATGTGATTTTGAGAAGGGCCCTTGAGACCACCCCCAACAGCAGATGTTGTGTATTGTGCCACAAAGTCAACAGCTGTGACTAATCTCTACAGCCTAGTCCATTGAGACCTTGACTAATCTTTAATTGGTCACAGCACCCAGGCAGAGTAGACACACTTGACCCCTGTTAGACTGAACAGTTGCCTAACAGTAACACTTTTAAACTGTATCTTCAAAACTATTGATTTTCTATAATTGCAAGTTGTGTTGTGTTTATTTTGATGTTCATTTAATTATTATAAAATGGTGTGACTGTGGTGTCTATTGGTTAAAGATGTATTGTCTGTAGAAACCTGTAGGTGACAAACACAGAAAATTAATATTATGTCACCTGTAGGTGACAAACATAGAAAATTAATATTCTGGACAACTATAGAGTGAAATATCCTACACTTTATTTATATCAAATGCATTCTACTGTTCTGTTTATGCTTGCCATGCCTTGTGTAGACAATACTAGACATGGTACTGTGTAAATCAATTGTGTCAATATATACTAATAATTACAGATTCACAATATAGTTGACACCTGAAACAACCAAATGTCAACCATTAGAAGAGTTGACATAGTTCCGCTATACACAAGCAAGAAATCTGTATTTGATTGAATCATTCTAGTGTCATCAGCATATAGTAGAACATACATTTTCTACATCATCATCACTAAGGTTGTTGTAAATTTAACCAGCTGCCATGTCAAGTCCGTTATAATTGTGACTAACAGTGTTCAAAATTATTCAGGTAAATAGCAAATAACAAAGGACACAAGTTTTCTCCTTGCCATACCTCTACACATGAGAAGAAGGCTGACACAGCCTGGCCCTGATTTATACATGATTTAGCATTTTTTTACATGTTGTATACAACTTTCAACACAGTACCATTAATACCGAATGAAATTATCTTAGACCACAGGGAGGACCGGTCTACTAAATAAAATGCTTTCTTATAATCGATGAAGGCACAATAAAGCCTTTTGTGTCGAGACAAATACAATTCAACCAATACCCCTATTTGACCACTGCCTGTTCTTCACCTATTACATTCGCTTTGTTTAGGTATGTGGTCATTCTGGTGTTCTGAACAATCACTAAGGATTAATGAACACTTGTGCAGAATGTCCCCCACTTGGCAGGTTTAATTGATCTATTCAGCAATGATGACACTGCTTAGGCCTCACTCTGGACAATGTCACTCACAGTATTGTGTATTGTCTTAGTTGGTGCATTGAGCTAATCTACTTGACCATGAATCAGTGGTGGCTCTGGTTGTGTATTACACCCAGCTGTGGAGCTAAGATTCTCTGCCTGCTATTGTTTGATGGAAACTATGACTAATCTGTAATTGGTCACTGGCAGTAGCTTGTGTCAACAGACAACATTAAGCCACTAGACCCCTGTTAAACTGGACAGTTGCCTGTAGGTTTTAAACTGTGTCAAACAGTGAGTCTACCTTTTGCTCTCAGATAATCTGTCCTCTTAATTTGACACATGAAGACATAATCTGGCATAACTTGATAAGTCTTTGTAGCAGCACATTTGTACTTCCAGTGTATCATTGCAACATAACATACATATTACATACTGTGTGCCACATTTGAATGTTGTGCATGTAATATTTCCATGCAATCCATTTGCATATATAATGTAAAACTTCAACAGCCGTTTTCTTCATTTTCACTTTTTGATCCCTACCATGTTCAATGCTCCATAACTTTGCAATTTTTGTAGCAGTCATATTTGTTGAAACTGTGTAAAGCACCCTACCAAACCTTTACAAGGATGTAAGAAAACAATGTTACAATTTTTCCGACTTATCACTCATTTGGTCAGCCGGGGTCACATATAGACGTATTAGTCCAAAGGACTTCAGGGCCACTTGGCCCATTTTTTATTTACAACAACAGCAGTTTTTGCATTCAGTAACTGTACACAGCATTGGTTTACAAGTCCAAACTACTCGATAGTACTGGAAATTTATTTTCTAATATCATATATTTGTGTATTATGTATGTGTGTGTATGTATAGCTAACATTGTATTCGTTCTACTCAAAATATATGTTTTTTAACTCTTTGTTTTTACATCTCATTTGCAGATAACGTGTGTTTTATAGTTTTGCCGTTTTTTCTTGTAGGTGACGCAGTAGGACTGCCATGCTGCATGACTGTTGATTTCACAGCATTTGAGGAGTAAGTAACATATTTTGTCCAACTAATCACATACTAATTTAATGTAATTGAAATTGAAACTTTTTGAACTTCAAATTATAATGATCAGAACAATGATGCATCTATGGCAATGACACAAATTAACAAAGTTAATCAATTATAGGTTCAGCAAGAAATACATTTTGGCTAAGTTAACAATAACAATGTTTCACAAAAACCATTGTTTACTAGAACGCAACAATTGGCTTCAGGGTCTAATGTTCAAATAAGTGTTAATACTGTTAGACGACTGTCTCATTACTATCATGTGAATTTGTTAGATGTGTAAGTGTTCATAGAAATGTTATGTAAACCAGCCACACATGATCCTGGCATGTGTCTTAAGCTATTGTGGCTATCACAAAATCACAGAAATTTTTTTTCATTTATCGTTAAAGACACAAATATACTACACTATCACATGTATTTTGTCAACTTTCACTACCTGTCAATCCCACAATGCACAGTGCTCACACATGCCCACCACCTAGTGAATAGAAAATAACTAATTCGGGTAAACACTTATGAAAAAATCGGTTACATTTTCAGAAGTGGCAAAATTCCTCCAAGATGTTTCCAAATGCATGGCATTTTGAAAAACACAAACACTCTGAATGATTTCAAAACCTGTGATAAGAAACGTCTGTTGGAGGAACGAAGCAAAAAGGTATTTATGCAGAACACAACTATTATTAGATTGTATTTTGAAGTAAATTTAACATTCTCATTAACTTTATTCCATTAGTCATGTTGCATACCATTTAAGTAAACCATGTTGGTTAATATATTTGAATCAAAGCTGGTTTATGCAGTGAATAAAATGTAAATGCTAAAAGATGTTATTATTTGTTATATTTAACATAAATATTCCATAAAATGTGACTTGCCACAGAAAACCAAGTATTAAGTCTATTCTGGACACGAGCCATACATTATAATAATGTTATAATCTCACCTGTCGATGGCCAGTTTATAGTCATTGAAATAATAATAAAAAACTAATCAAATACATTCATTTATGAACCCACATATTAAAAAAAACAATAGGCAAGACAATTCAAAATAACCTTGTTTCTTAAAGTGTCAATTTTAGAAAAAAAATTCTAAACTACTGAAGATATTTCAACAAATGAGATACTGTTTGAAAGCTCACCAACTGTGGAAATACAATTTCACAATGTTGCGACTTAAAACGCGGTTTGCTGTGGCAGTTCACAAATGTTCACTCCATATATTGCACTTGATAGTTGGTCTTTCATTTTTTTAGGGTTGTAAGATTTTGTGTAAAATCAAAGTCTTGTGAGATTACTGTGCAGCTCAGTAGTTGTTTTCTGCCTTAGAGTTAGATTCTGTGCTTGGTGTTTCAGGTTTGGGATGACATTGTGACGGGCCAAGCGATTGCTACACCGGACACTCTGTCAACGTTTCTACTGCTCACACATGCTGTTTGTATCTGGCCTTGTACATTCTCTGTAGTTATGTCAACATCTTGACTCAACTCCCTGTCACATGTCAGCATCTCAAGCTGGAGCAGCATTGGCTAATGCCAACATGTCTTGCTGTTATAATAGAGTGAGGGCTATGAGCACCTTGTCCAGGCAGATACTAGCACTATATTTATACTCATATATTATTATCGTTACAGCATATATATCAAGACAAATTCTACAAAATTACATTTCCACCTTAGCTCGTTGATTATTCCTCACTCTGATTATAAGTTTAGGGCATTCCTGTTTGTAGTAAAATTGAATCTAGTTTGTTTTGCCTCGCTGTTGGGGCTCCTCAAGATTTTAGTGTAACAGAAGTTTTTTATTACATTTATAATTTTTTATTTACATTATTACATATATTTATGATTAATGTAAAACCAATCTGCAAAAGGTTTTCAAAAAACAACTTCCTATCTGATGTTTCTGTTAGTTTATGGGGTGTTAGGAATTTAAAATGTTGATACGGGCAGTGACTAACAGTGTAATTTTCTGCTTTGACAGGATCTGAAGAAATTCCATTATTATTACTGGTTTGCCTTCCCAGCATTGTGTTTGCCTGAATCGGTTACCGTAGTAACGGAACCCTGTTCTCTGACAACGAGATTCACCAGTGAACAGGTACTTATGCAAAATATTACTAGATCACAAAAAGTGTATTTGCATGTGCTAGGTCTTATTGCAGAAAGCCCAAAGTATAAATCTATCTCATACATTTTTCAAAATACAAGAATACACAAAAATCTATCTATGTATATATATATATATAATCTATATATTTTATATATACCATACTCGTTCTTTTTAGCGTACGTGCCCTAATTAACGTACACCTCCCTTTTCCAGCAGGGTCTGATGTCGGTGTGTGACTAAAACTGATCACTGGATCCATCATTTATTGTAATTCCCTGTCAACCATTGACAATATGAGAAAGACAGTTCCACCTGCATCTACAGCTATTGCACAGTTTCAGTGTCCCTTCAATCACAAAATCACCATCACATTGATGTATAAATCACTTCCAGTTAGTTTCAGCTACATGGACGTGTCCCATCCCGGCTGAACTAATCTTGAATGTGTGCAGAGGATTCCATGGCCTGCTCTCTGACTTTGTCAGTGTCTTAGCACCAGTGTCATACAGATCGTTTGTCTTCTGCTGTCCACTGCTAACTTATCTCTCTAACGAGAGGTAGTTTTAATATGAGGTAACCATAAATAATTTAAAAAAAATTGTTTTCTAATTTAGAGTGACACACGTGTGAATGGTGCCATGTTTATTTTAAAAAAACGGAAATGTATGATCTGGTGTAGCCACGTAGCAGAGTACCGTAGAGGCAGTAAAAAATACACATCATTTCCACCATGTGGCGCCACCATTTAGTCATTTTCACACTGGTTTGAGAAACATAATTTTTGTAACCTTAAAAATATTTTGTAAGTGTACTGTATGCTAAAAATATAATGAATACAGTGTATTTATATATAAAGATAATGTATTTACCAGCACATTACAGTAGCTGGTTGTATTACTTCAATCTGTGGTCCCACGAGGAAGTTGTCTGTGTAGGACTACAGTGCAGCCCAAAACCCAAATCACTTCAATGAGAGACATGTTCTCTTCACTGCCAGTTCCACTTCTGTGGGAAGTGTACTTTATTTGTTTAGATCATCATACGTACATACAGAGTTAAATGACAGTTTGTACACATTTTACATGGTCTTGATGATCCAGGGAGGCCCGCACTAAGACCTGAGAGATCACTATCATGCAACCCTCCATATGACTGCATATGGTGCAGTGGTCATTAGTGGTGCTGTTTGACGACAGTGTACACATATAAAAATGATGTGTTGCAATTTGTGTCAACAGATATAACAGTGCGGTAGTACTACTACTACTACTACTACTACTACTACTACTACTACTACTACTATTAAACATAGTGTGAATAAAAAATTGTTGTATATGAATAAGTGTTAACAAAATGTAAATCAAAATACTTATCATTATTATAATAATATTATAATAATTACAAAAGAGTAAATAAAATAGAACTAAAAATAATAGTAGAGGTACAATTAAAATCTAGATATGAAAAATAATACGTTACTTCCAGATTTATCATTTGAAGACCATATTGTGAGGAACTCCAAGACCGATTGTTTTGATAATATGTGTGTTGGCAATATTTATGCATACATACATAGTTTGGGGGATAGTTATTTAAGGTATCGGTAAAGCGTTGGAGTGCTTTTTTTTGTCTGTTTGGTCTATTTGATACATTTTCATTAGCAGTGAACATGTCTTTAAAGTATTCTGGAACGGTTCCATTTTTATATCTGTAGAAAAATGTCATGCAAGACAGTTTAAAAAGCTCATCTGTTTTTTAATAGTTCTAGTTCTTTAATAAAGGTGTACTGTGTGAATTATATTTACTATTTGATATAGATCTAATTGCTTGTTTTTGTTGTTTGTTTATTCGTTTGTTTATTTTGCCTCCCCAAACTAATATACTACAGCTCAGGTGTGACATAAATAGCGAAAAATGTATTATCTTTAGTGTGTACGGGGTATGTAGTGTTTTTGTGTATTAAGATTACTCCATATCCTTGATAGTTTGTTTCGATGGGGAGACCATGTTAAGTTAGTGTCTATTATTACTCCAAGAAATTTAAATTGTGTCACCTGTTCTACCGGTATGTTATTGATATTTATATTAGGTATTTCAGCCATGCTGAAGTTAATGCTCAAACAGTGTTCATTCACATATATCCACTATTGCCACATACACATTTTTATAGATGTGTGAACTGAGGCAACATTGTACAAACAAAACGGCCCATGTTATGAAGTGGCAGCAAGAGTATTTGAACACTGAACCTCTAGGTCGAGAGTCCAGTGTGCCACCAACTATGCTATGGTGGTCCACAGCGTATGCTTTACTTTACAGATTGCCAGTTTCCTGGAGCAGTATGACAAGACGTGCTTGCCAGATCATGTGTCCTACTTCCTCGTTGGGGAGACTGAGCACACCCTCTCCGTCGCCCCGCTGGCTCACTTCGACCGCATCAGTGCTGATGGCTCAAAGGTATGGTGTCACGTTCCAATAACAGATATCTTAATCTTGTTAGAACCTGTGTAAAGAATTGATAGTTCACTTGAATTAATGACAATACTTGAGGGAATGGATTACTCCTAATGTTCCGAGAAGAGTATTTTATTAAATATTGCAAAAATGTATGGGTATGATTACGATTGTGTAAAAACTGACTGTAATCAATTACATTGCATCACTCTAATTGTGATTGTAATTGAGATTATTCTCGGGAATATAATTGTCTTAAAGTAAATAGAAGCTTTTGTGTGATTTTTTGTTAATAAATTTTCCATATTCTTTAGACATGTGCAACAGGAATATGCAATTAGATCATGGCAAATGTGATGAATGTTCATGATTATAATTAATGTGATTCAGTTATGGTATACAATAATTAGTGGACACTATTGTTGCAGGTGCTATTGTGTTTCTGTGATCCATGCACACTGGACGGTCATCCTGGATGGCCACTCAGGAATCTGCTCACTCTGGCCACCGTCCACTGGTCAGTCTCATTTCACTGCGGTCTCCCTCATCATTTCTTAATTCAACGAGCTTATGACAAAGCCTAATGTACTAAACATTGCCAACTGACAAGATGCAGATATTCATATAGCTTAGTGAACTGAACTTATGTGCCTGAAATCATTCAACCAGTTTCAAACTTAGGTTATCAGGGTGGAACAATATTGTGCCCGCAGTGTATATAAATATTTAAAAAATTTAATGTTTTTATGATTGTATGTCAACGAAATGTCTAGGTTTTCAAATGATATCACCTGTTTTTTTTACTTTCTGACTTATCTGTAATATTGCAGTATGTCAAGAGTATTTAAACAGGAGGATATTTTCTCTTCATGCAATATTATCCAATAATTTGCATGCATTCCAGTATGACAACCCGATGTTATTTGGAATGGTTTCAGGGCTGAGAAACTCCACAATGAGGTAGAGGTGATCTGCTTCAGAGACCGTTTCAAAGACGGAACTCGCAATGTTTCTCACAGCATTGTTATGAAGCTTCACATTCCATCTGTAGGAATGAAAACCGGTATGATGTATTTTCAAAAATTACAAAAGAGAAAGTAAATATCCACCAATGTAGCAGGGCAGAGTAATTCATTGTATTATTAAATATGTATCATAGCATAATAAAAAGGGCATATTTTATTGTTCAACATTTGGATGAACCACCTTTAGGTCCCTCATCAGTTTTATCTCATTTTGTTTCAGACTCGTTTCATGAAACAGTGAACATATTTAGTACCACGTATGACATGTTAGTTCTGTTTTATGCATTTTGTTAGTTAATTTAGGTGAAAATGTCAGATATCTGGTACATTATTTTTGACAGGCTCCAGTCAAAATGTTGTGAAAACCTGGCTAATGTATTGTGTTATCTTAACATTTGTTATGGATATGTTGATGTTATGTTCCAAAGTGTTGTAATTCACAAGTGCGTTGGTGTTGTTTTCCTGGGTGCCCTAACTCAAGTGTGTCTATTGTTTACCAGTGTGGTAATCTTAGTGTGTTGGTGTTATCTTCCAGTGTAGACTAAGTTTGTTGGTGTTATCTTCCAGAGTGTCCTAAGTATGTTGTTGTTATCTTCCAGAGTGTCCTAAGTGTGTTGATGTTATCTTCCACAGTGCCCTAAGTGTGTTGGTGTTATCTTCCAGAGTGTCATAAGTATGTTGTTGTTATCTTCCAGAGTGCCTTAAGTGTGTTGGTGTTATCTTTCAGAGTGACCTAACTGTGTTGTTGTTATCTTCCAGAGTGCCCTAAGTGTGTTGGTGTTATCTTCCAGAGTGTCATAAGTATGTTGTTGTTATCTTCCAGAGTGCCCTAAGTGTGTTGGTGTTATCTTTCAGAGTGTCCTAAGTGTGTTGTTGTTATCTTCCAGAGTGTCCTAACTGTGTTGTTGTTATCTTCCAGAGTGCCCTAAGTGTGTTGGTGATATCTTCAACAGTGTCCTAAGTATGTTGTTGTTATCTTCCAGAGTGTCCTAAGTGTGTTGATGTTATCTTCCACAGTGCCCTAAGTGTGTTTGTGTTATCTTCCAGAGTGTCATAAGTATGTTGTTGTTATCTTCCAGAGTGCCCTAAGTGTGTTGGTGTTATCTTTCAGAGTGTCCTAAGTGCATTGTTGTTATCTTCCAGAGTGTCCTAACTGTGTTGTTGTTATCTTCCAGAGTGCCCTAAGTGTGTTGGTTGGGAGAAGAATGAGAGACAGAAGCTGGGACCTCGCTTCGTTAATCTCAGTTCATCGATGGATCCAGCCAGGTGATGCAGCAGACACGTTTTTATTTCATCCTCAAAGTTTAAATAAAAACTTGCAAATTAATTGGTGAATATTAAGAATCCAAAACTATAAGGAATGATTGAAAAATGTGAAAATATGTTTTGCAGATTTGTTATATAAAATGTGATATTAAATTATTTTATTATCAAAACGTGGTTTACCTCGCACGCTGCCACTCCGCGTAGGTGCAGCAAGGCGGTGGTCATTGGCTGAAAATAATCAAAAAAGACGGATGGTGATTATCATGTTTTGAAAACAACCGCTCTTTGTATATGTTTACTGAACATTCTTCAGTATAGTTCATTTTCAAATCAGAAACTCATTTTTCATATCCAAGATGTTTAGTTTACCTGGTAGAGGCTTTCGTTGATGTATCATGGCGACTTCATCAGTACCGATGATGCTGAATGACGTCATCGTACACGTGAGGCAGTTCGTAATGGGAGTTGTCAGAACCCTTATGAACAGGTGTGAGACAATAACTTCGGAGGAGGGTTCAAGAAAGAAGAGGTGGAACACTTGAGAGGAACTCTAAGAGTATGTGGCTATCCGTCGTGGGCCTTGAAAAAGGCGACAGATAGCAGTAAGAGGAAAAAGACCAACAAAAAGACTAAGGACAAAAACTATCGGAGCCAAGTAGTCATCCCATACATAGAGGGGGTATCAGAGAGAGTACATCGAGTACTGAAGAAGTATGGAGTAGCAACAGCCATGTGCCCCACACCACCCTCAGGCACCTTGGTACATCCCAAGGACAAAGTACAGCTAGAAGAACAGGGTGAACTGGTGTACCAAATACCGTGCAAGAATTGTGGTGCTGAGTACATTGGGGAGACAGGAAGACTACTCAAAGCAAGGAGGAACACAGAAAGGACGTAGACAACACGAAAAATGAGAAGTACGTAAGGAGCGGGAAAACAGATGTCTACCATCAATAAATCCGCCCTTACAGACCATGCGACAACTGAAAACCACATCATAGACTGGGAGGGAGTGAAAATTGTAGACAAGGAACCCAACAGAAGAATTTGGCATATCAATGAAGCCATCTGGATCAGGAAAACCCAAACACCCATCAACAGAGACGAGGGCAATTACGAACTGCCTCACGTGTATGATGACTTCATTCAGCGTCATCGGTACTGATGAAGTCGATGTGATACGTCAACGATAACCTCTACCAGGTAAATTAAACATCTTGGATATGAAAAATGAAAGTTTCTGATCTTTGTGTATGTCAGTTAATGAGGATTTATCGCATTTTTTGAAAATTAGATAGTATCCTTGTTTGCGCAAAATTCTAAACTGGTTTTTATCACGTTATGCTCTGAAAGCCTTCAAGTGTACTCCAATGTGTGCATGCATAGATTGCCCAAATGTTCAATCTATCCTTGTCTCTCTCAGACTGGCCGAGTCTGCGGTCGATCTCAACCTGAAGCTGATGCGCTGGCGTCTCATGCCAGAGTTGGATCTAGACAGACTCGCTGCCACAAAGTGTCTCCTGCTTGGTGCTGGCACACTCGGCTGTAATGTTGCCCGCTCACTCATGGTGAGAATAATAACAATACATTTCTTCTATAGTGCCTCATCCAAAGAATTGTTCTGGAGCGCTGTACAATGGATATATTTCAAATTAATTAATAACATAAAACAATACATGTTTTAAATACTAAAGTGCAAACCAATATACAATTATTACAACACTTTCACAAATTAAATTGACTATATTGTCTTTAAAAAAAATATAAATAATAAAAAATATATAAGGATATGTAGACAGGTTATTAAGAATAATGACAATAATAATATATTGATACTAAGAAGAATATTAAAATAAATAAACAAATGCATAATAAATAAACAAATGCATGTTAAATATACTGTAAAATATAAATAAATTGTTAAAAGATGGGTTTTGAGTGCCACTTTGAACTTTTTATATTTGTGACTATGTTCTGACACTCTCCCTCATCTTTCTCCCCCCTAGGCCTGGGGGATTCGAGACATCACCCTGGTAGACAACGGCAAGATCTCCTATTCCAACCCGGTGCGTCAGTCCCTCTTCCTGTTTGAAGACAGTCTCAACGGAGGCAAGCCAAAGGCCCAGACGGCAGCAGATGCCCTCCGAAGAATCTTCCCCGGCGTCGTAAGACATCCATGGATACCTCTGTTCATTGCAACTCTTTAGTTTTATATAATTTAATTGTAATACTTAGTTACTAACTTGCATCCACCTGGGTAGAAATTATCATCATTATATATTTTGAAATTAAACTTGTACCCATGACTATTTCATTTCTGCCATTGCCAATTACGGCTTTGCTTGCAGCAGATAATACTTTTAACAACTCTAGTGGTGCCACCCAGGAAATGAAGCAAATGCCTCTTCTGAAGTCCTTGCACTGGCTTCCTGTACGATATCGTATTATTTTTAAGATCTGTACCATTACCTATCAGGCATTTTCATGTAAGCAACCAGCATATTTATATTCACTGCTTTCTCCTGTAAAAAAGCCTATCTAGCTTCGATCATCTAGTTCTGATTTACTTTTTGTTCATAGGAACAATACTAACATTGAAACAAAGGCATTTTCTGTTGCTGCACCACCTCTCATAAATATTCTCCCTCTTAGTTTTAGATCAGTTGATAATAATTTTATTATACAATTTCATCATTTAAAAACTTACCTTTTTAACCTTGCATATTCACCTTAACTCCCTGGCGTATCGATCCATCTGTTGACGACTTTAATATAGCTTATCGATTCTGATATTGGCAAACACTTTTGTATTGATGCGCCTCTGAGCTTGGTTTCTGAGGATTTATGTGCAAAAGAAGTTACATTATGATTAAAGTAAAGCATTCAATTTACAAAAAAATTATTAAAGCATAATATAAATATGAAAATATTGTGCTCATACAATCCTGGACAATTCACTGACGATCTATCTGCGGATTGAGTTAACCATCTATCCACCGAGTGTCGCCACGTGTTAGTGACGCTGCCTGGCGATTAGAGACAGAACCGACCCAACCGAACCCGTGAATCTGCGAAGTAAAACCCTTAGTTCTGTCGGCTGTTCACTTCAGTGCACAAAAGCAGTGGACCAATAGGAAACGACTATGTATTTTGTGGAGACGTCGATCATTTTCGAACACAATGACTAATCGACGATTTGTTGTATGGCAAGACAAATGTTGCGTGAAGGACATTAACAAAAGTGTCAAGAATAAGTGGAATTGGGCGTGGCTGGAGAGATCGGCTGGAGACACTATGTTGGATATATTCATCAGTAAATTATCAGCATCAGGGAACCCTACTGTTTGTGGTGCGAGGCCGATGTCAACTATGCGGATTGGATCCTACAGGCTACAGTCAGAGGGGAACCGAAGGCATTGAAGTACACACGCTGGCACTGCCCACGCTGGTCACCAATGTTCTATTAGAACCTGAACAGAGGGCGTAGCACATGGAAGTTCACCGATTCCATGTAGACAACACACTTCCACAAGCACCCACAAGTTCCAGATTGGACTCGTGGTGGGCTACCATATTCTCTACTGGCAAGTTCCCAGCCTTGTCAAAGTTGGTGGCTGCAATGATGAGCTGCTTTCACGGTCCTCAAGTGGAAGGGTGTTTTAGTCACATGTCTAGCATCATAAATACTGCCACTGCCAGAAAGAATGTTAGTACATTCAACACTATCCAGACAGTGAAGTACTCACTCATGGCAAGCAACAACACTGCTATACAGGACTTCCACAAACAGGACTGGTCGCCTCTTTCACAACACAAGGGGTGCATACACAATGCACTCCATCCTTCTTGCCGAGGAAGGAAAGATGAAGGAGGAGAAGAAAACTGAGCTGAATATGTCAAAGACGAAGGCAGCCACCAAGTACAAAGCTAAGGAAGCAGTTCAGCTGGCAACGAAGAAAGGTAGAATGGCCCATCAACGGGCTGTTTTGACAAAGCTGGCCAAGGAGAAAGCTGCCCGTCAGCCAACTCGGGTTCAGCCAAGAAAATATCATTAACAAATGAGTTAGTACTATGACAATGTGTGCGTGAGTCCGTGTGCTTTTTTGCTATTGGAAATGTTAAGATTTTCTATTTAATATTGCTCAAAATACACCATATGTCGTCTACAATTAAAAAATATCTCCCCCGAATAGATGAGACAGTCCTCTCGGGCTGAAATGTGGGCCACAGCAAAATTTCCGGTTTTTTCTCTGAATGTCACTCTCATCCCTGTATTGAGTTACCAAAAAACAATTACCAGGGTAAAGCATAATATACATATGAAAACATTGTGCTCGTAGTTTACTGCTGCTGTGCATGGTTTGTATATTTAGATGAATAACATTTACCAGGTAGTTAGTTATTCCGTTTGTTTTCAGCTATATAACAAAATCGTAATCACCAATCATTTTTTAACCTCCATTTATATCCAGACTAGATTGTTCAGATGTAGGCCTATAGCACAGTTAAATGAAAAATTAAACTTGACTGATAAGTTGCCGAATTCTCACACAATGGAAAAAGCATGCATGTACATACTAGATAATTTATCATAAGCATGTTGGCTTTTCAATCAGTGTAATATTACTGTTTCCTTTTGGTTTCAGAATGCTACAGGGGTGACTCTATCTATTCCTATGCCAGGTCACCATGTTTCTGGTAGGGCCACTTTCCTAAATATTGCAAACTAGTCATCAATACTCATCTAGCCCGTACACTGGCCTTGCAAGGTTTGGTCATAGTTAATTGAATATGCCATTTTATAAATAATTTGAATCATACATTTGTGCAAACTATCAATATTCTAAATCACTATGCATTATTTAATCAGTAGAATACAAACAAATTGTTCATGGCATTGTTGAAAGCCTCTTTCTGTGGTAAGACGCAACGCATTGCAAAATCATTTGCATGGAGCAGTTTGTTAACTTTCCTGTGATGAATCTTCTAAGTTGTTACATGTATTTTTTGGTTAAAAAGTGAAATATTAGAATTTGTTATGTTTGCATCAACATAATCGATTTGCATGATTTGTGGTGTGATGGCACCTTCTGTACTAGATACTAAAAATCATATATAAAAATCTGCAACAATTTTCGTCAAAAAGTAAAATTAATAGAACAGTCCTACTCTCAGTGTCCAATATATTTCACTAATGGTATATTTAATGTAAGATCCAGTGAGATATCAAAGCCTACGCTAATGATGACCAATTTGGGAGAGTCAACAAACTTGTACAGTAATTATGGTACTTTTTCAAGAAATGGAACACAATGATTTTCAGTTATTTTATTCCTGTTTTATACAATTTGTAAATGGAAAAATTACAGCAAACTTATACACAAAGTATAATTTGCTAAAACAAAATAAATGTACTTTTGAGATCAAGAGTTCAGAGGATTGAGGTTTTTTAATATACCAAAGCCCAGACTAGCCATGTAGCAAGTAACCAGTGAAAATCATTGAACAATCATAATCAAATTGCTACCAAATTAATTTAGTGTAACTGTATTTTTAAAAATACCAATGATGTGTTTCTAGATGGTGTACTGGAGCAAACAAAAGAGGATGTGACAAAACTGGAAGAACTCATCGCCGCTCACGATGTAGTATTTCTTCTAATGGACACCAGGGAGAGTCGCTGGTTGCCAACGTTGATCGGCTCGGCCACACGAAAAGTTGGTGTTTATACAATGTACTAGACGCTAATGTAGCATCGTTATTTAGCGAATGCCATTTTGTCTAAAAAGATATAAATGTGTTAGAAAAAGTTCCCAACGTAAAAGTGAACACAACAAAAATCTTCATAACCAGTACAAAACACCCAAGATATATTCATTTGAAATAAAATAACTATATCAACTGAAACTGTATATTTGTTCCTACTTATAGATAGTCATCAATGCTGCGCTGGGCTTCGACACGTTTTTGGTTGTACGCCATGGAGTGAAGATGGAGCCATCTGGTGATGCCAGTGTAGGAATGACCATGACTTCTGAACCAAAGGCGACCTCCAGCTTCCATAGGTCCATTCACGGAAGTGAGCTGGGATGTTATTTCTGCAATGACGTAGTGGCACCTGGCAATGTAAGTGCCGTTTCTAGCAATCAATTCTGTTTGGTTTTTTTTTCATTTTACTGGTAACATTTCTTGTGCAATAATCAGTAAAACACAGGTAATAAAAAGGTTACAACAAAGTTATTCATTTGAAGTTTTAACGTTATTATCACTTGTTATTTTGCATGTTTCCTTGGATTTATTACATTAAGATAAGTGCAACTTTTAGAGTCAAGCTCAAAGTGGTGACGAATTTTGTTGTTTCCATATTACTTCAGTTCAGTGATATGTACGAATGAGAACCCAGCAGATGAGGATACATGTGAATGAATGGTCATCATGGAGTAATTGCAGCATGGCTGAATGCTTCCAAGAGAAGTCAAGATGGTGTTCAAATGAACAGGTCTGCCCAAGACATGAAGTATAGAGCATTCTAAGCAGTCCTAAAGACTAGATATCTCGCTGTATATAAGAACTATCTTTTTACCTGTTGGACATATACACTTATCTGTAGACAAGTTATGTGTTTTCAACAGTGATGACAATTGTTTGGTTATTTTAAAACTGTGAATGGGCAATGTTGTAGTCTATGCGGGACCGAACCCTCGACCAGCAATGCACCGTGGCAAGGCCGGGGATGTCCATGCTGGCCAGCGCACTCGCTGTCGAACTCCTCGTCTCTGTCCTGCTACATCCACACCAGTAAGTCTGTCTAGATCTTAATGTTGGTCAGCGACTTCACAGTAAAACTCCTCATCTCTGTCCTTCTACATCCACACCAATAAGTTTGTCTATGTCTTGGTCAGCGACTTCACAGTAAAACTCCTCATCTCTGTCCTTCTACATCCACACCAATAAGTCTGTCTAGGTCTTGGCCAGCGAATTCACAGTAAAACTCCTCATCTCTGTCCTTCTACATCCACATCAGTGAGTCTGTCTAGATCTTTGCCAGCGACTTCACAGTAAACCTCCTCATCTCTGTCCTTCTACATCCACACCAGTAAGTCTGTTTAGGTCTTAGCCAGCGACTTCACAGAAAAACTGTGAAGTCGCTGGCCAATATGCTGCGGGTATCGAACCTTGGGCAAGTTTGTTCACTCTATGTTGCTCCAGTTCACTATATAACTATCTGAATGAGTATCTGGCTATAGACGGTGATGTATATTTGTGTATGAATACTCTTCACTCATTAATTGCAGCATAACTGAATGCTTCCGGGAGAATTCAAGATGGTGTTCGATTGAACAGGTCTGTCAAGGAGTAAAGTGTAAAGCACTTTGAGCAGTCTCAAGGATTGGATACTGTGCTATATAAGAACTTACCTTTTGCTTTAGATTCATTTATAGGTTATGAGAACAGTGTGAACTTGCTGTATCTTGTACTCAGTCCCTCTGTCTTTCTCTCCAGAGGCCGTGCTATGGCTGATGCAAATGTGGAGGAAGATGAACAAACACATGGCGAAAGCTCACCTTTAGGGATAGTGCCTCACCAGGTAACACCTGTAAACCTGATGGTTCATTAGCATAGTCATTGCTAGCACCAGCACAGTCAAAACATAAGTGGGCAAAAGAGGTTTAATGTTGTTTCAACATAGTTGATGTGATTATGATTGATGTTGTTTTCATTTCAGTAGAATACTCTTATTAGCGAATGTGTAATTAGTAGTGTCAATTT
The DNA here is from genome assembly GCA_963995525.1 of Escarpia spicata. NCBI lineage: Eukaryota > Metazoa > Annelida > Polychaeta > Sabellida > Siboglinidae > Escarpia > Escarpia spicata. Next base: position 13,687,193 of record OZ023205.1, on the reverse strand, counting down.
TAAGCGTTCCTTCTGTATTCGTGTTCTGTGTGTTAGACCAGTGTTTTTCCTTTTCAGATACGAGGCTTTCTGTCCCGATTCCAGTATGTGATGCCAGCCTGCATAGCTTTTGACAAGTGCACTGCTTGCTCGTATATTGTAAGTAATATATAAAATGCATGGATCAAATTCCCTGTTAGTGTGGAAGAAATTTTGAGGAAGAACCCAGTTGATTCTGACTAACTCTCTGAGCGGTTCTTATGGTATAACTAATATCATGAGACAATGCCAGTCTGTCATGGATTTTGAGGAGGAAGAGGGGTCATACGTTTAAGTGTATGTCCTAGTAAACAGAGAATATGTGAATTTGATTAATCAATTTCTATTGAGAATACACTGTTAAAATGTAAATTGTCATAATTTATTAAACATCATTTCTTTAATAAAGTATGTTAGTTGATTTAGAAACGTGCCTTTTTCATAATACATATAATTGGTTCATATGCCCTAATTATGAGGGAGTTGATATGTTGCATCTGCTAATATAATTGGTGAAACAACCAGTCTGTTGTGCAATCCTCACCTAGGGTGTGGTTGACAACTGGGGATGCAGCTGTGTTGCAATTCTCTACATGTGTTGTAGGTGACAGAGAAGTACAGAACTGATGGCTTCAGCTTCCTCCTGAAGGCCTTCAATGAGCCCAGTTACCTTGAGGATCTCACAGGACTTACTGAGCTGCACGCACAGACTCTCGACGATCAGGTGAGGGACGTCACATAAGTCCACAAAGTGCAAAGATGTTGCTCTCCTCCTTGTTCCCTGTGTGTGTTTTCTTTCCAAAGTTTTCTGTCTATAGTTCTCTCTTTCCATCTTTCATCCTCCCCTAACCTTCTCAGGTCCCTCCTCATGCAGTGCTCCCATCTCAGCTGTGGCCTTCTCCTTTTCCTGTTTCCTTTGTGTTGTTCTGCCTCTGCTCTCTTTGCTATTTTTCCAGCATCCATCTTTGCTAAGTGGCCTGCCCATCTCATCCGGCTTCTCAATAATCCTCCTGTTATACTGCATTGCATTCCAACCTCTTTTCTCAGGTCATTTGTACCTGTTTTATCTACCCTCTGTATAAATATATATCATTATATATATGGGTGGATGATGGCATGATCACCACCACATATTGCTGGGAAAATGAAGCACTATGGTAGAACCACCTATCGAATGAAACATATTACTGTACAATCATGCCGTTGTGGATATGTTAGGGATCATCTCAGAACTTTGATGTCCAGTATCAGACAAAATTACTTTCATCTGGCCTCAGGCCACCCTCATTCCCTCAGAAGAAACTGTAAACATTGATATGATGATACTAATAAATTAACAGTATCAGTCAGAAGCGTAAAATGTCGAAGTTCGACGCCAGATGAAACTGCCTCACACCCTTCAAATGAAAGTATTTTTGTCTGATATCGGATGTCAACATGCTGAGTTGATCCCTTACATCATTTGAATTTGACTGCTATTAGCTGTGGTAGCCATGTTGGGTCGCTCAAAATCTTAAAGGTCAATGGAACTGCTATTAAAAAGTTCCAAGTACATGCATCAGTGTTTAATAAAAATACAATGTTAAACATATAGAACATAGTTTTTATTTAAAAACTATTTATTTCAAAAACTTTTTATGTACATAAAAAGCTCTTTGAGTTGGTGCTAGCCACTAACATTGCAAACTTGTGAAAATATTTACAGTTAGGTGCACAAGAAAAACAGTGGTGGTGCACATGTGCACACATTCAAGAACATTTGCCATACTTTTATTTAATGCTGTGCAATCGCAAAAAACACACAGTATGTTGGGGAATGTTGTAATTCTATCAAATGAGAGATACATCTGCTAACACTCAAAGGCAGTGTATATTTGTCATACAGGTTTGGGAGATGAGTGATGACGATGACAGCATGTCTACGTGATTGAACAGATGATGACAGCTTGACTACATGATAATACAGATGACAGGAGTCTGTTCACTTGTCTGCCTGTTCACCAATTCCACAGTTGGACATATCTGAACTATCAACAAAGTTCGAAATTACACAACTCCAAAATTGCACGTCTGAAGGGTTTTAAGTCCAAGGATGTCTGGAATTTTAGATATCCGAAGTCACACAAGTCTAAAAGTCCACAGTTAGTGAGAAATTTGCCAAGTTTAAAGTTAGAAATATTTTAAAGAGAATTTACAGTGATTTTTATTGGTTAACAGATGAATAGAAAGTTGGGGGTCTTGCGTAATTGAAATATAAATTTACAATAATATAGTTAATATATCAATCTTTGTAGCTATATTTCAAAACTGAGAAATTTTGTATAAACTGGGAATATGCCACACTATAAATCAGCTTCTCAGTTAACATAAAGATGAATAATGCCAACATGTTTTGCATGGATATCATTTTTAGCCAACCACAAAATGTTAAGGATAGTAATACAGGTGTACATTGTAAATTAAATTGTATCCCTACGTCTGTAAGACGATTAAACAATAACAATCAGTTACCCTTTTGACCCTTTTATAACACTGTAGCTCCAAATAACAGATGTCATCTCATATCTCCACATCACACAAAGGATTAGTACAAGTTATGTTATAAAATAGTAATGATCAAGTTATATACTGTATTTAAAAAAAAAATTATATTATCAAAACTTATTTCATATATACTGTGATCAAACATGTGATATTCATGTATGTGTTCATGTTTGTGTATATGAAATTGTTGTAACACTTCACATAAAGTTAAACTGAAATGGTATCACTGACATTTGCGTTGATGAATCTTACTTGTGTTTCTCATTGCAAATGATTAAACAACTACCCCAAGTTTGGTTGTTCTCCTCCTTCTTCCCTGCTGTACAGGGGTGAGGGTCAGGTACATTAAAGCTGAACCACTCTGTGTCTTTTCCTTCCATAGTTTTCTGTCCATCGGTCCCTCTCTACATCGTTCATCCTCCCTTGATCTTTTCATGTTTGTTGAACCAAGTGTATTACAACAAAATACTAGATTAGTCGGGTCGAGCGCAACGTGCCAGTATATCACGTCTTCAAGATCCTAAAACAGTTAATCGCATCGATGATGATTACGACATATCGCAATAAAACCGGGCAGTCTAACGGATTAAGCCCCGTTACCACGAAAACTGGACGCGACGTCAAACTTGAAGTGGACTCCACATCTTGCGTCGGCGTCTAGCAAAATACTCAGTAAGCGGTTCAACGTTGGACTCCGATAAAAATTAATGTATGTACGTTATAGTTGGATGTGCATAGCCATATATGATATTCAGAACATTCACAGCTAACAAAGAAAATACACAGACAACGCCAGGAGTTCAATAAACACATTTTATTTCATCGTGTCAGGTTCGGCACACCGCCTGGCTGCATCACTGACACTGTAGTAACTTGTCAACAAGCGACAACTATGTATTTAAAAAACTCGCCAAATGTGTTGATTGGTATTTCAAAATGAACTGTCTGTAGACGTGTGTGTGTCCCCAGGCCAAGAAGTCGAGCTGTCATGTCACTGTAATAGTCTGTATGGTTATTCTTCAATTAATTATTTCGACGTTCGAAATAATGCGGCATACGCCGAATTTCTACTTTAGTAGAGTGGGTAAGTGTGCCATGAACCCGGTGGATTTCTGAATCAAACTTACTTTTTTGCAACCCTGAAGGTGTCTTGTAAACATATTTGGATGTTCCCATTTCGAAATAATGTCCGAAGCCGAAGGGGTCCGTTTGGCGGCCATCTTGGATTTCGTCAGGTGCGACTTTTGAACCATACATCGTACAGAGACAAATTAACCCACTTTTTCGTATAATTTTGGCATGAGGAATCGCTTTGAGATGGTTAGTTTAACGATTCAAAGAGCGTTAATGCTGCAAAACGCACAAATCACTATATTTTAATGCCTGAAATCGAGTCAAATACTAAGCAAAGGATAGGTGATTATAAGTATTGTCATTGTCCTGACATTGAATCAACACTAATTTAAATTTCGTAAGACACCTGCGTCAAAAACAGTGCGTTCTGTCGCGCTGTCTAAAATTAAATCGCTCTATCATCTATGGCCATATATCGTGTCACTTTGAGTGGGTTCTCCAGTGACGTGTGATATATAAAATTACATTTCAAATTCACAAGACCATGGCATGTCCAGTTGTATTTGTTTGTGTATCAGATTGCAAGACTTCTTAATATTAACAGTATGAAGTAAAATACAGTAAAATGATATCGTTCAAACAGTATCGAAATCGTACGATCTTCCCAACTCCTTCCGCCATCTTTATTTTACACTAGCCAGGGACGTCCTCGACCTCGTTATACATCGATGAACCAACGAACTGTGTTGATTTTGTGGTTATGATTCGTCTGTGTTCAGCAAACAACTTTTTATTTTAAAATACGTTCTTATTTAGCGGGAGACGTCAAAACATCATCAGTAAACACGATTAGCTAACGCAATAAGCACAAACGTAACGCCAAAAACATACACCAACCGCAAAGTTCATTGTGTTCTACGTCACAGCTTTTGCGATCCAATCAGAGGTTTACGCGGGATCTGCAGTTCGACTTTGCGTATGAACACCAAACATGAATATTTCGCGTAAGTACAAACGCCGACTTATTTGGTACTTAAAAAAGTCTTAAATAGTTATGGTAATTCAAATGTAACTATACAGAGTTAAATAGCTACAACTTTTAGGAACACACGCTTATACAGAAATTTGAGGTATAAATTATTAATTTGACGACTTTAAAAAAACCTACGACTTTCTTGTTTTTTCGGACTCGGCCAAATTTTCTGAAAATGTTGCGAAGTTTAAGTAGGCGCATTTGTGCAAGAACGTTCGGAAAGCGGCGTGTTGCGGTGGCAGACCGTACGAATCGAAGTATTCGCCCTGTCGGTCGGCGCCCACAATAACATATTTTTTGTTTCGTTAAATTAGCTTATACTTATCGTTTTTTTCGCAATAAAAAATTACGTGATGTTTAATTAGTTAGCGCGAGCCGATCATCCATGTACTTCGAAATAAGGATTTAATAGTCGATTTCGATATTTCACGCCTGTACATGATATATAGTGTCTCCCAATTCGCCAAAATCAGGTGCCTGTTTACGTCATTACAAACCGCGTCAGCTACAACTACAGGCGTGAAAATATCGAAATCGGCTATTAAATCCTTATTTCGAAGTACATGGATGATCGGCTCGCGCTAACTAACTATGTGGTGTAATTTTTATTACGATAAAAGCGATACGTATAAGCGAATTTAACGAAATAAGAAATGTGCTATATTTTAAAACTCGATCTATCGAAAATAACAACCGACGAAAAATAGCACATTTAATATTTCGTTAAATTCGCTTATATTATCGTTTTTTTCGCAATAAAAATTACACCACATAGTTTGTTAGCGCGAGCCGATCATCCACGTACTTCAAAATAAGGATTTAATAGCCGATTTCGATATTTTCACGCCTGGTGCGCGGCCGCCGCAAGCGGTTGACGTATGCGACCCATAACTATCAATAACACACCGAATCCTTTAAAAGGGCTATGTTAAAATAGGAGAAAATTGCAGCTTTTGCCCAATTTTCAGGATAAGGGGCCTGAACCGATCACCTATTACTACTATAGACCACTATCAGTTATATGTCATAATTAAAGACGCAAAACCTCACGTGGATTATGTTGCAATGCTTGTATTGTACATGAACCGTCCATGAACATGGCTTTTATCATAGACCTCACACATCTATCCACATTCTGTGGAGGCTCTGTCTATGGTTTCTAACTTTGTATACGGGTGGGATAGGAGGAATGGGGCGTCGACGGAGATGACCATACAGTGGACTCGCCTACAGAATCTACTGGATCCGCCACTGTGAGGGTAGTTGGTAATGTCGCTCGAGGGCGGCCTCACCAGCCAGCTACGTCACAGGGTGTGAAACATACATGTACCTATAGCCAGCTAAGCTGTACAGTGGCTTCGTGGGACAGGCTAGACTAGAGGGCATTGTTGATGATTCGTTGTATAAGTAAGTAGGCTTATTTAACTGAAAATACCTATTCTGTTAATCGTTTCCTCTCAATCGGCGATACGAAGTACACACAAACATTGCACGCCTTTATCTGGCGATTTAGATAACAAGAAAAGGCTAACGAAATGCTACTCGTCATTGTGTAATAAACATCCACACATACGCGGTGAGCGGCAGTGTGAAAGACGCGATGACGTTGTTTTACGTAACTCAATAATGGCGGTCCACGAGACAAGACTGCTGTTACAGTTTGGTTTGATTTCGTGGAGTCTGTTTTCTACCACAAACAAAACGATCACAAACGGAATGCTAGCTCACCTCGCGAACACAGTGGACAATATAACCCGACGCAACCGTAAGTGGGTTGTAATTGTAATTGTAATGTCCACAAATACGTATATTTCCATATCTCCGCCGTGTTAAAATGACCCCCCCAATGGGGACAAGCGTGACGTTCGCAACGCCCGTTTTTAAAGGTATCCGTATGTTTGTATCAAAGGCCTGCAATTTAGCCATTTGACACGCGTAACAGAAGGAACGACTTACGTCAGAAACTTGACTTAACCTCACGAATATTTGGAAAGGATGATATAGTGCACGACCTGATGCGTGTGTCACACCCGGTGATAATATCAAACATGGCCATGCTCTGTAACTGTACCCCCCAAAACCAAGAGTAGATTATACCGAATTTAACCTGTCAGCTCCTGATACCCAGATCGTTATATCAGCGAAAATAAATCACTACAATGACAGAACGCGCCAAAGAAGGCCATGCAAGCACTTGGCATGGTGAAAAGATCTTTTAAACACATGAAAACAATTGTGACATTATAGAAATCGTACGTCCGAACACAGTTTGAATTTTCTGTGCAGGCGCGGAGCCCATACCTGGCGAAGGATATCGACATTTTAGAAAAGGTGCAGCACAGAGCGAATAAACTAGTACCCAGCATAGCGAAGCTTTCACACGAACAACATGTTATGTTTCTAGTATTTGTTCAAGAACGACAGTCGCAGTTTCTAAGAGATGCAGACCCAGGGCAACATGTTTGGAACGCTGTGCTCCGGTGCGCTTTGTATCCTACAGGTGACCTCCAGCATATCAGCAACAACTGATAATGCTCTCCTTGTATTGCCGGCGTCAGAGAGGCGACCTAATTGAAAACACTGAATGGGCACACAAACGTTGAAGCTGGTTACTTCTTCCAGGAGAGTGAACATCCTGGACGTACAACAAGAGGACATACAAAGTAGATCTTCAAACCGAGAAAAACACTGTTGATCATACAGAGGTTTTTCTCTGTCTGAGTTGTGGAACAGTGGAACGGGTTTCTACAATATGTAGTAGACGCCAAGAGTTTCACAATTCGAGACAATAGGCTAAACAATAAAAGCTAATGACATAAATTAACCCATTAACCTGTAAGTGCTCTCAGTAATCTTCATCAGACTGATACCGCTAGTAGGCTACACGGTAATCATTCTGAGTTATCACTCTGGTTCTGAGACGGGGAACGAACACGAGGGTCGGTACCGACTCTTTCATATATACGATGATCTCCGGAAGAGCCACCCAGGCTGCCACTGGGGACGACATAATTTTGGCAAAATCATGGTAACATGTGGCAAACCAATTTTGTATTAAAACAAAAAACTTTTGTGAACGTCTTTATTTTCAATATTTAAAGTTAAAGACGATTTGAATAAATGTTACATTATCTTTAAGATTTATTATTCTTGACCTATTGTTGAACATTTTCAAGGTTCTTCATCGTATATATGCAGAGATGCTCGTTCAGAGTTCTAAATACCGAGATGTACGACATTATGCCTACTTGCAAACATTGCTGCTTGCCACCGTATTTCATTCAACTAATTTTTATTACAGATCCTTTGCTGAAAACGTTTCAACACACACACGTTGCGTTGATGCCTAAGACATGAGCTCAATTTGTGGAAATATCATCGATTTGAACACAGTCATGAACTCTGAAAACAAGTTTGAAACATGGACTTGAAATCTAGGGAGATGGCGTTCAACTCAGAAATCATGGAAGTTAAGTCTGGAAACAAAGATCTGAAGTTAAACAACAATGATTTGGAGTTACGTTCTATAAACAATGTTTTGACATCGAAAAACAAGACACTGGCACGTGAAAGTAATGGCTGCGTTGCTATTGTAATGTGTAGCGTTATCTTCATTGTGTTTGACGTGTGGAAACAAGTGTGCAGCTATGGCATGAAGTATTATAACAACGGCAAATATTTGATGCCACAAACGGCGGTCGTCACGTTGACTGAGCTCTTGAAATGTTCAATATTTCTTGCGATTCTTGCCTGGCAACGGACGCTGTACAACATGGAGATTTCCTGCTGGTATGCAGTGCCGTCTATCATCTACGCCATCAACAATAACGTATACTACCTGGCGCTGCATTATGTGACGCCGCCGATCTACAGCACATTCGGTCAGATGAGGATGCTGTTTATGGCACTGACCTATAGGTTTGTCTTCAAGAAGGACATTTCGCAGACCCGCTGGTTCGCCTTGGTTGTTCTCGTGGTAGCGGTAGTGTGTACGGCGGCGATGGAGACGAACATTTTCGGCGGACTCGGCAGTTCTGATGTGTTCGTTGCTCTTGCTCTCAGCGTTGTCACGTCGGCCCTGTCCGTCGTCGGAACGGTGACGGTAGAGGTAAGAATAATGCACTGTTTTGTTGTTGTCACGAGAGTATCTGCAGTCCGATTACAAGCACGAGTGTCACAGCCACTAGTGATTACTATAATGGATGATAATACTCGAGTGACACCAACACATAGTGTATCATTCCCAATTACCCATTGTATATATACGTTATATGAATGGAAATTAAAGGGACACAAAACTATTTTGGGGAGTTGTACACCTAAAAAGTTAATACAAATTAACCATTTCCAACTACAATTACATTTTAAATATCAATGGTTTATTACGGAATGATTATTGAGCATACATCTACCGAATCTCATGTACCGCGCCATTTGTTGGCAGAATATGACGTAACTATTTTTGCGTACTTTCTGCAGAATACCCTCACACAATAGTTCTCCACTAATCCGGCATGTGTGCGTGTAAGGGAGAAGGGGTGGTGGTCGGCCAATGACCGCCTCTTATGAGGTATAACATGTATGAAAAACGAACAACATATTTAAATTTGTTTCACATTTTCCTCACTTTCATATCACAAGTAATTAATAATGAAATAACTGTACATTCCTATATCATAGAGAAAACATTAAGAATTTTAATAAATTCTCTGAAAACACAATAGGAGTCATGTTAAAAAATTGTACTTACATTTGGCGTATACACCAAAACACAGTGTGTACTTGGTGACTTAATCAAAACCAGCTATTGTTGACAGTAGCAAACGACGGTTTATTATTTGATGTTCTTACGCAACTAACCAGTATTATCATAACCAGATGTCGAGCAACAAAACGCTCGTATGAAATACTTAGTTTTTGTTAACTGTCAAACAACATTTTTTTTAGTTCAACAAACCCAACAGGAGTACTGCCCACTAAACTGCAAGGTATACTGCCCAATAACCTACAAGGTGTACTGCCCACTAACCTGCAATGTATACTGCCCCTATCATGCAAGGTGTACTGCCCACTAACCTGCAAGGTATACCGCCCACTAACCTGCAAGGTATGCCGCCCACTAACCTGCAATGTATACTACCCACAAACCTGCAAGGTATACTGCCCACAAACCTCCATGGAGTACTACCCACTAACCTGACCTACTTCCGGTTATTGTACAGATTCACGATGTCTTTTTAACCCTACTTCCGTTTACCATACATGTTCACGACATCAGGAAAGAAGCTGACCCACCAAACCGTATAGACACCTGCATCATATCTCTAGAAACCATACCCTAACTACGCGATGTGATTGTGATTAATTGTTTTGTACTTCGACGACCAGGGTTATGTCTAACTAGTCAAAAACAACTGTTGACATAGTCTCGACACGCAGGCTGAAGTTACAATGGTTATGTGAAACAGATGTTCTTCAAAGGCGGTAGTACTGATATGAAATTTTTGTTGTCAAAAACGGCCGAAACGGTTTAACGATATTACACAGCTTTTGTTTTATTGACTGTGTTTCTCTTTGTTAGTGGGCAGTATACCTTGCCGATTAGTGGGCAGTACACCTTGCAGGTTAGTGGGTAGTATATCTTGCAGGTTAGTGGGCAGTACACCTTGCAGGTTAGTGGGCAGTATACCTTGCAGGTTAGTGGGCCGTATACTTTGCATGTTAGTGGGCAGTATACCTTGTAGGTTAGTGGGCAGCATACCTTGCAGGTTAGTGGGCAGAATACCTTGCATGTTAGTGGGCAGTATACAGTGCATGTTAGTGGGCAGTATACATTGCATGTTAGTGGGCAGTATACCTTGCAGTTTAGTGGTGTGGTGTGTAAACACAGGTCTGTGTGATGCGCCAAGTGCTGTAGTGTAGTGTGTAGTATGTAGTTTGCGCTTCATTCCCTCGCTTTCAGCTACAGCCGCCAGATAGCTCTCTGGGTGAAAAGGGAGCCGAGTGTGTAAGTCTCCCCTGCTGGTACATAGCCTCTCCATAGACAAGACTCTAGCATAACTCTAGCATGGAAATATCACGGGACACAGTCAGAGCATATAGAGACAGGGTGACATCAGAGTATGAGAAATTGGGGCCAACAATAGGAACTGTGGAGGAAGAGTGGAATCATTTTAAGGATGCTCTCATTGGATCAGCAGAGTAGCTATGTGTCAGAACATCTGGTAAAGGGGAGCTTCCTCGAAAAGAAAAAATCAAACATTGTGGACCGAAGAAGTAGCGAAAGCAATTGGAGAAAAGAGAGATGAATGGAAAGAAATAGAAGGGATCAAGGGGAATGGAGGACAACCAGGCAGTGCTATACAGCAGCTGTATGGACAGAAACAGAAGGCAGCTAGGAGAGCTGTGGATAAAGCAAAGAGAGAAATGGAAGAGGAGCTATACAAAAAGCTAGATGAAGACAGTGGAAAGAAGATGATCTATAAGATGGCCCGAGAGATTGATGAGGACAGCAAAGATGTAAAAACTTAAACAGTGATTAAGGCAGGAATGGAAAGCTAGTTATGGACAAAAAGATGTGTTACAGGTCTGGGAAGAATATTTCAAGACTCTGCTGAACCAACAAGAAATCAAAGAACAAGATCTGCCAAGTGCAGCAGAGGGAGAAGTAAAGGTGAAAGAGATTGTGGATGAAGATGTAGAGAGAGTGAGAGAGAGAGAGAGAGAGAGAGAGAGAGAGAGAGAGAGAGAGAGAGAGAGAGAGAGAGAGAGAGAGAGAGAGAGAGAGAGAGAGAGAGAGAGAGAGAGAGAGAGAGAGAGAGAGAGAGAGAGAGAGAGAGAGAGAGAGAGAGAGAGAGAGAGAGAGGAGAGAGAGAGAGAAGAGAGAGAGAGAGAAGAGAGAGAGAGTAGAGGAGAGGAGTGAGGAGAGAGGAGAGGAGAGAGAGAGAGGAGAGAGAGAGGAGAAGAGAGAGAGAGAGAGAGAGAGAGAGAGAGAGCAATGAAGAAGATGAAGAAATGTCGGGCGACAGGTATTGATGAAGTATGAGTGGAAATGCTGGTGGTGGCCGAACGCATGGGAATATGGTAGACAACAAGATTGTTGAATACAAGCATGAGAGAGGGAAAGATCCCAGAGGGGTGGAGAACAGGGATAATAGTTCCAATATGGAAAAGAAAGGGAGATGTGCATGATCCAAGGAAATACAGAGGCATCACGTTGCTGAGCCACATGCTGAAAATGTTGGAGAGAATCTTGGATGGAAGGATAAGAATAATAGTGGAAGGAGAAATCGGAGAAGAACAACAGGGCTTCAGAAGAGGAAGAGGTACAGCCGATGGAGTGTTTCCACTGAGACAGCTGATCGGAAAGAAGTTGAAGGGACAGGAAAGTATGGCTGTGGGTTTTATAGACCTGCAGAAAGCTTATGACACGGTACCGAGAAAGATGGCAATGGCGACAATGAGATGGATGGGGTGTCCCAGAGGCAGAGGTCAGGATGGTGGAAGGGACATATGAAGAAACGAGGGGCAGAGTGGTGTGTGGATCTGGAACCTCGGAAGAATTCAAAGTGAATGTTGGCTTGAGACAGGGGAGCCCACTACCGCAGTGATGGAACTGATAATTAGAAAGACCAGTACGAAAGATAATCTCCAGGAACTACTGTATGCAGACGATCTAGCGGTGGTAGCGGACGGGAAACGGATTTACAGGAACAACTGATAGAGTGGAAGGATATCTTCAGCAAACACGGACTGGAAGTGAATCTGGAGAAGACAGAGGTGCTGTGGGTTGGGCAACAAAGCAAAGAACTGGAAATAAACCTGGAGGGGAGGAAACTAAAACAAAGATACCGTTTTGTTTACCTGGGCGGAGCGGTATGTGGAGATGGCTCCTCAGAGACAGAAATTCGAAGGAGAATACAGTACAAGCAGGGGCGAAAGCATGGTGGAAAATAGAAGGTGTTATGGGAGATAGGCACATATCGCGAAAACTCAAGGGAAAGGTATTATGCACATGTGTGACACCAGCCTATCTGTATGGCCTAGAAACTATAGCAATGACAGAGAAACAACAGGAGAGGGTACAAGTGTGCGAAAACAACTGGGTTAGGAGGATTACGGGGGTAACGAGAATAGATAAGCGAAGAGTGGAAGAGCTGTGGGAGGATGTTGGTGTGAAAGAAAGTTTCATGAAGAAGTTGGTGGGCAGTCGGTTGAACTGGGCAGGACATGTGGAGCGAATGGGAGAAGAACGGATGGCAAAGAAAGCAGATGCCCGGAGAGTGGAGGAAAAAGAAGACGAAGGCGACCGAGACTGGGGTGGGAGGATTACGTGAAGAGAGACTTGGAGGGATGGAAAGGGGAATGGAAGAAAAGAGCAAAAGACCGAGGAGAACGGAGAAGGGTGGTAGAGAAATTAGTGTAAGTGCAGTGAGGAGGAAGAGAAAGAAAATGTCTACGTATCCAAGCCAGCCTCATCCCTGAAGACAGGGAACGACGAGGATAATAAAATACCTTGCATGTTAGTGGGCAGTATACATTGCAGGTTAGTGGGCAGTACACCTCGCAGATTAGTGGGCACTATGCCTTACATGTTAGTGGTTAGTACTCCTTACAGTTTTATGGGCAGTATACCTTGCAGGTTAGTGGACAGTATGCCTTGCAGGTTAGTGGGCGGTATACCTTGCAGGTTAGTGGGCAGTAGTATGCCTTGCAGGTTAGTGGGCAGTATACATTGCAGGTTAGTCAGCAGTATATATTGCATGTTAGTGGGCAGTATACATTGCAGGTTAGTAGGCAATATACCCTGCAGGTTAGTGGACAGTATACCTTGCAGTTTATTTGGCAGTACTGCTATTGGGTAAAAATGATAAAAATGTTTGACAGTTGACAAAAATGAAGTATTTCATATCAGCGTTTCGTTGCTCGACATCTGGTTTTAATAATAGTGGTTAGTTGCGTAAGAACATCAAATAATTAGATTCGTTCGCTACTGTCAACAACAGCTGGTTTTGATTAGGTCACCAAGGACACACTGTGTTTTTGGTGTATAAGTCAAATGTAAGCACGTATTTTTAACATGACTCCTACAATATTGTGTTTTCAGAGGATTTATAAAAATTCTTAGCGTTTTCTCTATGACATAGGAATGTACAGTTATTTCAATCTTAATTACTTGTGATATGAAAGTGAAAAATGTGTAAAAAATGTAAAGATGTTGGTCGTTTTTTGTTATAACCCATAGGAGGTGGTCATTAGCCGTCCATCACTCATTTTCCCTTACACACACGCACACACGCATGCACTAAAACACAAGGTGTTAGATCCCATTTTTAACAAGATTTAACAAGATTGCCACCCAGAGAATTAACTCTAGGTGGCAGGTGGACAAGGAAGCCCTTTGGCTTATCGAGAGTCCGACCCTTTTATCTATGTGTATCCCGCCCATCTGAGGTATGTGTCGATTTTATTTTTAAACATATTCACGCTACTAGCACCCACACAATCAGCAGGTAATCTGTTCCATTCATTTACAGTCCTTTGTGAAAATGAAATCTTTCTTATATCCAATCTACTCTGCTCCTTTGCTAATGTAAGTTCATGTCCTCTAGTCCTTCTATCTTTCTTAACTGAGAAAAAAATATTTCTATCAATATTTTCATAACCCTTCAATATTTTAAACACTTCTATCTGATCTTCTCTCAATCTCCTGGTCTCTAGTGTTGTTAAACCGCATTTTTTAGGCGTATTTCTTAACTAAGATCTCTCAGTTTTGGTATCATTTTAGTTGCTCTCCTCTGCACCCTTTCTAGCATATCTATGTCCTTCCTGCGATATGGCCTCCACGCTTGAATACAATATTCTAAATGAGGCCTAACTATTGTTTTGTACAGCGGTATTATTAGCTCTTTTTCCTTATACGTTATGTTTCGCCTAATTAATCCAAGAATTTGATTTCCTTTTGAAGCTGCAATTCCGCACTGCTCTGAAACCTTCATATCAGCACTAATGGTTAACCCTAAGTCCTTTTCTTTTACAGTAGTACTTAGTACTGTGTAGAGGCATTTACATTTCCCAAAATTGAACAGCATTTGCCACTTTTCAGACCATTTGATCAACCTGTCAAGATCATCTTGTAAATGCTGTCTATCTCCATCACTTTTAATCCTTCTAAACACTTTTGTATCATCCGCAAATTTCGACACCTTGCTTGTTATTTCATCATCCAAATCGTTGATATATATTAAGAATAATATAGGTCCTAATACTGATCCCTGTGGTACCCCACTCAATACCGATTTCCAGTTTGAAGCCTCCCCATCAACTACTACACGTTGTCTTCTGTCAATCAGCCATTGTTCTATCCAGTTTATTATACCATTTCCTATGCCATGGGCCTTTAGTTTAAGCAGTAATCTTTGATGTGGTACTTTGTCGAAAGCTTTTTGAAAATCTAAGTACACGATATCTACTGGTGATCCCTCATCTACTCACTTAGTGATGTCTTCCAAAAAACATAACATATTTGTTAAGCATGACCTCGCTTTAAAAAAACCATGTTGAGATGGGTTTATCAAGTTTTGTTTAACAAGAAAATCCACCATGTAATCTTTAAGTCTTAGTCTTTCTAATAATTTACAAATCACTGATGTTAAACTCACTGGTCTATAGTTCTCTGACTTGTTTCTCGAACCTTTTTGGAATAACGGTATAATATTTGCTTCTTTCCATTCTAAAGGAACCATTCCCTCTTCTAATGACAAGTTGAAAACTGTTACAAGCGGTATGCTAATTTGTTCTACAATTTCCAATAGTAGTTTGGGTGGAATACCATCCACTCCAGGTGATTTATTATCCTTCATAGCCCTTATTTTCTTAGCTACCATTTACGGGGTTACAATTAATTGTCCTAAATAGTCTGAATCTTCCCCCTTGAACTTAGCCTCTGGTACTGGCAATGAGCTAATATCTTCCCTGGTAAACACTGAACTAAAGTACTCATTCAGGTCTTCTGCCATTAAGAATCCCTCTGATATTATATTTCCAGCACTATCTTCTAGAGGACCGACCTTATCTTGAACTTTCTGTTTGCTTCGAACATGCGCATAAAAACTCTTGCTGTCATGTTTTATATTACTAGCTTATTGTTGTTCGTAGCTTCTCTTTGGATTTCTAATTTCAGCTGTAGCTTGGTTAAGTGCTTCTTTATAACTGTTGTAGTCTTCATCATTTCCAGTACATCTATATGACTTCCACATCATTTGTTTATACTTAATTTTCCTAATGGCTTCTTTCGATAAGTGTTTCTTTTTGGACCGTTTTCCTTGTTTTTTGAAGAGTACAAATTTATCGACTATGCACTTAATTTCACTCTTTAATATATTCCAGCGTTCTGTTGCCGTCTTATTTTTCAGTGTGTTATTCCAGTCTATCTTTGCTAAATATTTCCTCATTTCCTTGTACCTTCCTTTGTGGAAATTTCTCCTATACTGCTTTTTACTATTCCTTTCTGATTTTACTTTGATGGTAAAATGTATCTTGTTGTGATCGCTACTCCTCAGTGGCTCACATATCTTGACATTGTCAACTAATTCATTCTGTGAGGACAAAACTATGTCTAACACATTCTCACCCCTGGTTGGTTCTAGCACATGTTGAGAAAGGAATGTATCTTGAACTAAAACTAAAAACTTGTGGTCCTCACTCCCTATACTCTGTAGAGATTTACATTGTATATGCCAGTGGTTAAAATCCCCCATAATAATACAGTCCCGTTTGCTTACTTCCCTTATAGCGTTTTTTATTTTTTTATTCTCTTCTATGCTTATGTTTGGACTTCGATAAACTAACCCAACTGTTAACGTTTAGTTTCCTGTAACTATGTTACACCAAACAGCTTCTTCGCAATCTGCTTCTCTTTCTAATTTTATTTCATAAGCCTGGATAGATTCTTTTATATATAAAATAAATCCACCTCCTTTTCTTCCTATTCTATCTTTTCTAAACATAACATTACAGTTAGTCATTAAAAATGTAATATATTGTGTTCGTTTTTCATACATGTTATACCGACCCGATAAGAGGTGGTCATTAGCCGTCCACCCTTACACGCACACGCAAGCAGACATGCGCACGCACGCAGCGTTTTGTTGCTTGACATCTGGTTATGATAATAATGGTTAGTTGCGTAAGAACAACAAAGAATGGATAATGATTGTCGGTGATTTGTTAAACTGATCAAAGAATTGTTCGATCTTTGAAGTGTGGTAAACCTTATCGACGTCAAGCTTTGATCTTAGCGGCACTACCGCCACGCTAATTGATCTATGTTACTTATAATAAACCGTCGTTCGCTACTGTCAACAACATCTGGTTTTGATTAGGTCACCAAGTACACATTGTGTTTTGGTGTATAAGTTAAATGTAAGCACATATTTTTAACATGACTCCTACTAATGACAATTCTATAAAAAAAAAGAGCGGGAACATAGCAGACATTTCTAACTACTCGTCGCTGATTGGTCAATTTCATGCCATTAAAAATACCTTAGTTACCCCTTAATTACCTCTTAGTTACTCCTAAAAACCATTAGTTACCCCTTAATTACCCCCAAATTACCTCTTCGTTATCCTCAAATAACCTTAACTACCCTCAATTACCCCTTCATTACTCCAAATTACTAGTTGCCCCGACTTTCCCCTAATTACACACAATACCTATGCACATTTACCTACATGCACACGCTCGCACACACCAAGTTGAACTTTGGACCTGTTACTGCGCAAGAGAAAGTCGAGGTAGCGAAATATTAAATTTTGTAACGGTTGGTAAAAATGTCAACAAAGAAAACTGCATAACCGTTGGTGATGTGGTGAGTTAAAAAAATAAAATGTCGTTTGATAGTTGGCAAGAACAAAGTATTTCATATCTTTTTGTTGCTCTACATCTGGTTATGATAACAGTGGTTAATTGCACAAGAATATCACAGAATTGTTCAATCTTTGAAGTGTGGTAACGCTTATCGACATCATCTTTGATCTTGGTGGCAGTACCGCCGCGTTAATTGACATATGTTACTGATAATATACCGTCGTTCATTACTGCCAACAACATCTGGTTTTGATTATAGGTCACCAAGTACAAACTGTGTTTTTTGTGTATAAGGCAAACGTAAGCACATGATTTTAACATGACTGTTACTATATTGTGTTTTCACAGGATTTATTATTAAAATTATTTGCGTTTTCTCCATGATAAACATAGATCACATACCCGGTAAGCTCCCTTACACGCACGCACATACACGATGTTATACCGCGTAAAAAGGTGGTCATCACACGCCAATCACTGCTCCTCCCTTACACGCACACATGCTGTAAAACACACGATCGTATATCCTATTAAAATTAGTCATTAGCCGTCCACCTCCCTTCCCCCTTACATTCACAAGCACACACGCACATATACACACACATACACACACACACGCACACATGAACACACACTGGTATATTACCGTGTTGTGTGTCGCGATAACACAAAGATAGATGACCCTTACATATGCACATGCTTGCGGTAACACACACAAATAGATTACATACATACACACACACACACACATGCACGCACGCACACACACGCACACACAAACACACGATGTTATACCCCATAAAAAGGTAGTCATCAGTCGTCCGCCATTCTCCTCCCTTACACGCACACGCACGCATGCACTAAAATAAGAGATAGTCGTCAACTGTCCACCCCCTTTCCTCCCCTACATGCACAGATACGCACGCACGCACTAATAGAAGGTCTAACACCAGTCGCTACGGGGGGTGGGCGATAATTAAGGGATATGACCTCATCGGATTAAGTAGGTCAATAGTCCCCAGGGGGCGCTCCTTACCGGAGGCGAGTCAGCACCTTAGGTTCCTCATTTTCATGCGACCTTATTTGTGGTACGAGTTGTCCATTTATACTACTGTGGAGGTTTCATTATAATCTTCCATAATTATTCTGCGTAAACCAGTGACGATTAAATTTTGATTGTAGTTGCACATGGTTAAGTAGTGTTAACTCTTTTAGGTGCACAGCACCAAAATGTTGCCTTTTGTTTCCCGTTAACATTTTAATGTACATTGCAATTTTCGACTTGTGTAAACATGCATTTATAATAATAATATTACTTCTTTAGTGCCTATGTCATCGGAAAATCAAACCTGAGTGGCGCAACAAAATCAAATGATTAAGCGTTCTCAAAATCATGTAGGGGAAAGCCGTGTTAATTGAGCCTCTGGGTTACTGGGTTACTGGCCACCCAAGTTTCCCAGGAATCTACAGCAACGACAGTTGTTTGGTTCCAACTAGAGACAGAACATGTTATCACACCGAGTTTTAACATAAATCATGTGACAATTGTTACAATAGTCGAAAATAAGACCTGATAGTAAGTTTTTGATGTTTAACAAACCTTTTGGTGATTGGGGGGTCTAAAAAGTCCAAAAATAGAGTGACGTACTTCTTGGATAGCCACTTCTTTCATTAGGCCATTATATGTCAATTACTTGAGTGGTCGCCTTAGAGGAACCATGCGATATGCCCACGAATCACTCAACAAACTGTCATGACCCAAAATGAAATGCTTTTATTTTTGAAAGGTGCATATGCTCTGATTTTGTTAAGCTTAATGCCAAGGTTTGATAAAAACATGTTATGTTTCTAGTATTTGTTCAAGAACGACAGTCGCAGTTTTTACGAGATGCAGACCCAGAGCTACATTTTTGGAACGCTGTGCTCCGGTGCGCTTTGTATACTACAGCTGACCTCCAGCATATCAGCAACAACTGAACACAGATCAGGAAGAGGCGAGTGTAAAGATAGCTACCTACGGTGTATGACTATAATTGAGCTATTGGGTATACATGTGTACACGCATGTTGGGCACACAATTTTCAGGAGTTCATCTACGGCCCCTCGGAAAAACTACTGCCTTTATGTTTTCGGATTTCCCCGTTGGTTAAGAGTTTTATGGTTTCGTACCGGACCGGATGTAGCATAGAATTCAATGAGAATTGGTCACCCGTGTAACGAGTGTGTGTGTGTGTGTGTGTGTGTGTGTGCGTGTGAGTGTGTGCGTGCGTGCGTGCGTGTGTGTGTGAGAGAGAGGGAGAGAGAGAGACAGACAGACAGAGAGACAGGCACACATACAGAGAAACAGAGAGACAGAGAGACATACATACAGACAGACAGAGACGGGGTCAGAGAGAGAGAGAGAGAGGGAGAGGGAGAGGGAGGGAGGGGAGGGAGGGGAGGGAGGGAGGGAGGGAGGGAGGGAGGGAGGGAGGGAGGGAGGGAGGGAGGGAGGGAGGGAGGGAGGGAGGGAGGGAGGGAGGGAGGGAGGGAGGGAGGGAGGGAGGGAGGGAGGGAGGGAGGGAGGGAGGGAGGGAGGGAGGGAGGGAGGGAGGGAGGGAGGGAGGGAGGGAGGGAGGGAGGGAGGGAGGGAGGGAGGGAGGGAGGGAGGGAGGGAGGGAGGGAGGGAGGGAGGGAGGGAGGGAGGGAGGGAGGGAGGGAGGGAGGGAGGGAGGGAGGGAGGGAGGGAGGGAGGGAGGGAGGGAGGGAGGGAGGGAGGGAGGGAGGGAGGGAGGGAGGGAGGGAGGGAGGGAGACAGACAAACAGACAGACAGACATCAAAATGTGCTAATGTGTGCGTGCTTGTAATAAATGAAGTTTGGGCAGTGGCTAAAACCCAGAACCTATTTGCAGATACACACCTGAACGTGGTGTATGCGTTGATCGCAAGCTGCGTCATGCTGAGTGCCCTCGGTGGATTCTCCGTTGCATTCATCATCAAGAAACTCGACAACATCGTGAAACTGTACAATCAGGCCCTCGCAAACATGGCAACGTCCGTCGCATGCGCAGTTTTCTTTCCAGACCACTTCCGTATCAGCATCCGATTCATCGCCTGCTTCGCTACAATATTCGTTGCTATTGTTCTGTACGAGAGCGACCCTCTCCTGTTGGACTATCTGCGCAAGATATCAATGGACGTGTACTATTCTGTGCGTTTCCCCTTACGGATGTTGGTTGTTATAATGACTTTGATATTTGTTGGTGTTAATGTAGGCCAAAATGTAAGTCGTGCGTTGCAGTCATCATCAAGAAACTCGACAACAATGTGAAACTGTACACTCAGGTCCTCTGAAACATGGCTATGTCTGTGGCATGCGCAGTTTTCTTTCCAGACCACTTCCGTATCAGCGTTAGATTTATCTGCTTCGCTACAATGTTCGTTGCTATTGTTCTGTACGAGAGCGACCCTCTCCTGTTGGACTATCTGCGCAAAATATCAAGGGACGTGTACATATCTGTGCGT
The DNA here is from genome assembly GCA_963995525.1 of Escarpia spicata. Taxonomy (NCBI): domain Eukaryota; kingdom Metazoa; phylum Annelida; class Polychaeta; order Sabellida; family Siboglinidae; genus Escarpia; species Escarpia spicata. Next base: position 13,666,148 of record OZ023205.1, on the reverse strand, counting down.
TTCCCCTTAAAGGTGTTGGTTGTTATAATGGCCTTACCATTTGTTGGTGTTTTGTAGGCCAAAATGTAAGTCGTACGTATAACAGTTAATGTGTTCATATTGAAATGTTTACGTAAACGATTTATTTAGAATTATTTTGCGGTATGCTGTGCTTTCTCATACATGCGATAATTGAGTGGCAATTAACTCTCCAGATGGCGCCACTGTAAACAAATGTAAGATAACAAAATTATAATGGTGAAAAGTGCTGCCCTTGTGCCGTTCCTTGGGTGTCAGGTCTTGTTTATACCATCACTGGGTCTAGTGACTGACATTCCAAAATGCAAGTGCGGAGTTACATTTATGTTAACGAAACAAAGGAACCCATCTACAACAAGAAGACGTGTTTGGTACGTCATAACAAATAAAAGGTACAAGAAACAAGTCGTCTAGGAGGAAATCATTAAGATACATTCGCTAGTTCGAATATCGTTAGATAACGTAATTTACTGGGGATAGTCGAAACCTCGAACATGTATCTGAATTATCGCTCAAACGTCGGTGTGGGGAGCCAACATTGAACTATACGAGTGTTTTCAATGACAGGTTCTCATTATTGGAGTTTGAATTATGAATAGATGTATAAATAATTATGAGGCAGGAAGACAAATTCATAAGTTTTCTATTGTTAACTTACACTACGTCTACGATGTCGGTTTTTGGTCACTGCCTTGGAAAATATTGCCTTCGACTAAAAACTGTGTGACGTACCATTGTCTCCACTGGCACTAATGCAACGTGCGGATACATTGACACCACTTATCAATACAGGCAAGCCCGGAAGTCTATGTTGCTTGCATGCTGGTCAAAACAGTAAAATAACAGGCACGTGAGCACGTGGATAGAATGGGCAAGGTTATTGGCAACGAGCATTCCCGTTTTATTGTTCGGCAATATTGCTGAAACAACTACCGGTTACGAGCTAACGTGTACAGTGAGGTTTGCAGTGGCAGTAGTGGAATGTCTGCAGGATCAGTTGTTCAGTGCAAACATACATATCACGAGCTGCATGATTTGTTATACACCGTACATATTGTCACATGAATATCTCATACGATGCGACTAACTTAATGTTCAACAGTAAACGTGTAGTTACATTATACCGTCTAGTTGTATGTTGGTTTATTTTTAAACGTTGTTTAGAATAATGCTTAATGTCGTAAAATGTAATTTCCAATCGGATATCAACATGGACAAGTTTAAACACGAAAGCAAGTGTTGCTCTATGTCTTGTCTTGATTTGATATATAATATCACATAACTATTATGATTCGAAAAATATTCTTATATTTAATTATTACCAATGTATGGAAACCACTAATCATAGACAATATAGTATATCAATTAGGAGGCACTCCTACTGATAGAGAGACCATTAATATGATGTAAGTCTGCAACCTGTATTGCTGCTAATGAAGAACTCCGAACAAAAAACAAAGATAGTCAAATCGTAAACCTTACCATCCACCAATATCTATAACGCACATACTCTAAACAGATGTTCATAAGTGCGCCTACTTGTCAATTGCTACGGTGCAATGTGTAGTTTATGAAAACAGTTAATATGTTTAAACCAATGGTATTGTCCTCAATGTATTCCTTCATTATAGTAGAACTAAATTTACATCAAGCCTGTTTTCCATGTCACATATTGCTAATGTTTGTTGGTCACTTAACATACAGTGATTCGCTCCTTCGCACGTGATGCGATTACAGGTGTACCAAACACCGGTGCTTATGTCTGCAGGCTATAAAGTTCTATCGTAGCACAGTTTGAAATCCATGAAAGTGTGAACATTAATATTTAACGACAAGCGCCTGCGTTGGTGTGATAAAAGTTGCTTTGCATTATCAGTGCTATGTACTGTCCGCCGCTCCAGGATATTGCAGTAACAAACACACCACTGGCTATTTATTGCGAAACGTTACATGTATAAAACTGTCCGCTGAAAAAGACGCACGTTGTCGTGTAGATTCCATCACACCAGGCTATCTAGACAGTCATCATGCAATGATCGGTTAGTGTGTCCTAGTGTTAGTGATGCGTCATGCTACGCTAGCTAAGCGTTTCCTTTGAGAAATGTTCACTGCTGGCTGGATTAGTCAAGTTGTAGGCCCTATTGGCCCGGAACTTACACACATCCTTGATATGAGCGCGTTCGCGGGTTCGCATTTAGAACCGTAGCTGTGGGTCCCATTAAGTAACACAGAAAACGCCGTCGACTCTGTGTAAATAAACTTCGCTTATGATACAGGGTGTGAACCCATCAGTCAATAGTCTGTCACGTTACTTACCAAAAAGGGAGCTTTCCAGTTGGGTGAACAATATCATAATTATTGCATCTTTTTTGCATTACTCGACTCACTCACGGACTCATTTCGAGATTTGTAACGATCGAATTTCGGGTATTGGCGTGTTATGGTCGCTCATACCAGATACAAAATAGCGGTCTCGTGACGGGTTTACGTGCATGGTTGTTGGTAGCGTTTGGCAGGTGGTCGCTCAAGGCAGGTACATTATTGTTAGAAACAGTCCGTGCCTAGGATTCTGATCACCCAAGAGAGAGATCGCCCAAGACAGATCCTACTATACATACGTTCTTAATTCCGTTGTATTTAAAATAGTCGCAGTGGAGTGAACGGAATTACCCACATTTCAAAAAGGCTGGGCATGAACTTCAGTCCTTTCGATCAACTGTCCGGTGCTCTAACCGCTAGACTACCACTTCCCATTGTACTGGAATCGTCTTCCATATTGATGGTAAGTGATAAAATATAATACAAGCGCTGCTATAAATAAGCGATATGGAAACCAATGAAAGTATCGTAAACCTGCCCTTAGTTTAAAATTGCAACTTCCATTCAGCATTGGATCAATGGGAAACTCAATACGTGTCTATAATTTAATTGTAGAATATTAACCTGCAACATTTTCTCGAAACAGACTAATGCATGATTATGTTAAGTTGTGTCATGGGAACCACTTCACATTCACTAAGCGCACACTGTCCCAGCCTAGCAAGATCGCTCAATCGTCAATCAGAAACGCCAACCGGCTGTCCCATATGTTAGGATCAACTTGGAAAACGTCGTAAATCTGACGCCTGGAGACCGGTCTGAATCCCTGCTAACTGGCGATGCACGAATAGTCCAATTTAATGTCGTCGCAATAACGGCAAATCGTCGGCAGTCTTTATTTAATGTTTGCATGGCGCGGATCTCGGAGAGCTTCGGTCCACACAGGAGCGCCTCGCAGCCGCGTAGGAAACTACGAGCGGTCACGTGTGTATGGTGACGTCACCCAATCGACGAAACATGTTTGACAAGAGGCAATAATATATGTTAAGGTGAAAACTATTAAATAAAATGTCCTGAAGAATATTTAGTAATCTAATTAAAATATGATGGTTTTGTCATAAAAACGATCAGGATATCGACAAGCCTTTTCACAACCTTCCTGCAAGGCATTTTGAGAGGAAGGCGCTTTCTAGCGTACATATGCGTCAACAGTCGAACAAAGTTACGTTATTTAAGACGACTAATGTCTGAAGGCAGCTTAGTATCTTCTCCGTGCATTTTGACAAAGCAACAATACATCATTTTATTTCAACAACACGATTCGATGACATATTAATTTTATAGACAACTGTTGCGGCCGTTTTCTTGTCGAATCCCGATAAAAATGTTCTATAGTTTGTTTCATATACACAACATCCTAGTATGGGTACAGACAGGGTGTAGATACGTTGCGTATGCAGTAAATCAACTGTTGTGTATGTAGCTAAACAAACGTATGAAATATTGTAGTTCGTTATTTAATTGCATGTGTTGTACATTACAATTAAACTTTTCTGAATGAACATATAGAGTAAACGCATGTCCAAATCATTTGGCTCAAATCACCAATAAGTTACATTAATATATAAGACGCTTCAGATGATAACTGTATGGTACACGTCGTGTTACGTCAGGTTTCATTGGCATCACGTGCACCAAGGACACGCAATATAACCGCTTCAAATAGAGAACATAAGTTATAGGCTCTTGTTCCACTTGTAATGTTTGGGTGCATACATTCAGGTTCCAACATGTGTAAGTTTTATGCGACATCCAAAATAGCCAGTGCCATCTATATATAGCAGTTTCGTCGCATTAAGCTTACTTACTCAAAGAACCGTGCCTGCTTATTGAGACGCACTGACGTATTCACGCGTGCGCTAACGCAGCAAAAGCCACGAAGCACATCCGATTGGCTGCCCGAACCACGCACAACGCAATTCGTTCGGCCCCGAAATCGGTACAGAGTAACCGAGGAAAGCAATGAAACAGTTGGCGCAGGCAATGCTTAGTAAATACGACCGATGCTGATTGGAGGTGCCTTGCCTCTGGGAAACTACCATGAACACTGATGCACAGCTTACCACCAAACTCACTGCAGGAACAGCGGGAGACCAGACTATCTAACAAGCATTTACAGATGTTCGGGAGAAAGGTGCGTACGTTACTTTTCAGTTGCCTAATTCACACTGGAAATATAGATCTCTATTGTATCTCAATAGCGTTGAAAACCTTGATGTCGTCCGCTGTGTACGTAACTAAATGCTGTATAAATTCTAAACTGTCATTGTGCTGCTGGATACATGTACCACCATAACGGTTGGGCATAGATCGTGCGGTAAGGTACATACCATGCTGCCGTGCGTCTATTAGCGAAGGCAGTGGACATTATAAGTTATATTACAAGTCATACAACTCGTTAACAGTCGGTGAAGGCGAAACGCGTTTAACAATTAGCCATACTAATTTAAATGTATGTCAGTCTTTGTTATGACAACAACACTTCTTCACATTGCGTCATGTGAAGTGAAACTGCGCAGTAATGAGAACACGAAGTGGTGCCGACATGTGCCGGATTCAGAGCAGAGCTGACTGGGCAGTGGCCCAGTGGCCTCCACAAAACAAGTTTATGGGGCCCCCACAAAACGGTTCTGGGTCATGGCAGTGGGGCAAAATAAATGCAGGTGATGTAAAGCCTGTTGCGATTCTACGTGGAAGCAAGACAGCTGTCAAACTGGTGGGTGATTATGCATGGTGTATGTTCCGAAATAAAAGTATTATATGATGCAGAGCTGAGTTTTAAATGAAACACATTAGTAGTGTGCTGCGAAGTCCATGTTGCAGTATGTAGGGAGGAGGGAGAACTGTTACGGTGACCTGTTACCAACTGTCCAGGGGCTTCCAAGGTCCTAAATCCAGCGCCGTTGCCGACTAAGGTAGAGATCCACTCACTACTAATTTTACCGTTACAAATGTAAGTATAACAATTATATTTGATCAAACTATAAATGCCATTAAACGGGTGCATAAGGAATACCAATAGAGCTGTAGACAATAGCATCTTAGCTATGTTTTAATATGGGCAAAGCCAGTTAATCTAAAACCAATTTTAATATATCACACATTAAATACTGACACGTTTAAAATGCATAATTGTATAGTATTGATCCAGTCAACATCTCCAATCGCATTGGTTGTATAACACGGTTGTATAACGATGACGACCATGCTGAATTATCATGATTGATGAGACAACGAGACAGGAACGCCGCCAAAAGATGACACTGTGTTGTGTGGATAACGGCAGTGCCTAATCCAAAAGCAAAGTACGACGCATCCTAAATCATCAGGCGAGTGATGTCATAACAAATCCGTTATAATTTTGTTTTATGTCCAAATAGTCTTATTTTCATTCTTCTTTTTGCGTCTCTGTCCTGGTTGAAAGAAAACCAGTAATTGTCACGAACGTGTCTTTAATACGATGTTCACCCTACTAAGTGGACGTACGAAACAAATACTTGATGTAACATGAAACAAAATGTACTTAAGCACCGTACATAAATTACATAAATTATATGTATGCATATAGGTTGTGTGTGTGCGCGTGTGTGTGTACGTGCGTGTGTGCGCGCGCGTGCACGAGCATTCTCTTGCACGTGTGCGTGCGTCCGTGAGTGCGTGCGTGTATACGAGTCGGGTTGTCTTCGGTCACAATATAAAGGTATTTACAATAATGTTAATGTCAATTATGAAATATTGTCATGGTCAATTTCGTCAGACTAAGACACATCTAGCAAGACTAACATATCCACAGATGTTCAATACATTTATATTGATTGCCTTTGTGAACCTTGCCTACACAACAGTAGCTAAGGTGCGTACGATGTCCAACGCGTTTCTTCATAAAATGTCTGTTCACACAATCCATGCACATGTACCATTAATGCAGGCTCTATAACCACTGATCTATATACATATATATATATATATATTATGTGTATAAATCAGTGTGTATAACCGATAGACCAGTGTGTATAACCGTTGAAACATATAGTACCAGACATTGCGTGACTCGAAGAAGACGGAATTAGTTTCTCTCTGACAACAATTAATGGAATATGAACCGACTTCAGAAGTGAAGCTAGAGCTGATATTACGAGACTAACCATATATTTGATCTATTCACAACATTACCATTCATATGACCTACAATTTCACGGAGTGGTGAAGTGCAGGTAAATACACAGGTGCTGCCTTACTTATGTCCACTGTAGAACAAATTATCATACCGCTTGGAACAGTTTTGAACTTGTCATTAAACAAGGAAGTGGTTCCTTTAGAATGGAAAGAAGCAAACATTATACCGTTATTTAAAACGGGTTCGAGAAACAAGTCAGAGAACTATATACAAGTGAGTTTTAACATCGGTGATTTGCAAATTATTAGAAAGACCACATGGTGGATTTTTTTGTTAAACGTAACTTGTTAAACCCATATCAACATGGGTTTTTTTAAGCGGGGTCATGCTTAACAAATATGTTATGTTTTTGGAAGATATCACTAAGTGGGTAGACGAGGGATCTCCAGTAAATATTATCTAATTAGATTTTCAGAGAGCTTTCGACAAAGTGCCACATCAAAGATTACTGTTTAAACTAAAGGCCCGTGGCATAGGGGGTGGTATAATTAACTGGATGGAAAAATGGCTGATTGACAGAATACAACGGGTAGTAGTCGATGGGGAGGCTTCAAATTGGAAATCGGTTTTGAGTGGGGTACCACAGGGATCAGTACTGGGACCTGTATTACTCTTAATATATATCAACAATTTGGACATAACAAGCAAGATGTTGACATTTGCGGATGATACAAAAGTGTTTAGAAGGATTAAACGTGATGGATATAAACAGCATTTAAAGGTGATCTTGACAGGATGATCAAATGGTCTGAAAAATGGCAGATGTTCAATTTTTGGAAATGCAAATGCTTCCACACAGGACATGGGAAAGAAGATGTACAATATACAATGGGGGGGGGGGTATTGTACGTAGTACTTCTGAACAAGAAATGGACTTGGGGTTAACAATTAGTGCTGATGTGAAGGTTTCAAAGCAGTACGGAATTGCAACTTCAAAGGAAATTAAATCCTTGGATTAATTAGGCGAAATATGGCGTATAAGGAAAAAGAACCGTTGTATAAAACAATAGTTAGGCCTCATTTAGAATATTGTATACAAGCGTGAGGCCATATCGCAAAAAATACATAGATATGTTACAAAGAGTACACAGGAGTGCGACTAAAATGATACAACAACTAAGCGATCTTAGTTACGAAATACGCCTAAAAGAATATGGTGTGCTGCTTGTGTGGGTGCTAGTAGTGTGAATATGTTTAAAATTGACAGGTAACTCAGAAGGGCGGGATACATGTAGATAAAAAGCGTTGGACTCTCGATAAGCCAAAAGGCTTCCTTGTCCACCTAGAGTTAATTCTCTGGGTGGCAATATTATTAAATCTTGTTAAATTGTTACATAAATGTCCCTACTGCCACAAATGTGTGGCAGAAGGGCATGCTAATGCTGTATGCCCAAAATGGTTGTAATATATTATTTGTTGTATGTCCTGGTATACAAAGTGGTTATGAATTTAAACACAGTTAGGAAAATGCCGTGCAGTGTGTTTACAATAAATAAACCAATGGATCCACGAAAGTTGCTCTATCGCAGACTTCAAATGTGTCAATTAGGCATAACAAAAGTTAATGGCTGCGCCGTATTGTGCAACATCCGGTTCTTCATCGTGCACATTCCAGTATGAAGTGTGATACGCAGTCAGCCACAATAAGTAGGCCCTACGCCGGTGTGGGTTTTTTTGATCGCGCTAACCGGTCTGGAAAACGACGAGAGTGGCTAATACGTACGTCTGGAAACTTTGCAACGTATGCAAAACCAGACGGAAAACTATTATGCTGGAAGCTTGTTAACGTTTTAGTGTGTAAGCAACATAATTATGGGTGCATGTACCCTTTGGACTATCAATAAAGATATTCTGGGTTCGGTTCCTGTTGCTGCGGTTTCGAACCTATGACACGTTGATCCATCCTTGCAAGATCTCCTACGCGAAGTGCGGAAGTTGGCTGAGTCAAACTAGTAATTGACTTCGCCAGTCGCGACTGCGTCACCCATGAGAACAGCGTAAATACCTGCCCCAATTTGAAGACGGATAAACGACTTCTGGGAATCCCAATATATAATTACCCGTTCGCCCATTAGCACGGGCAGCTCAGCAGTATTGTGTGTTCGAATAATTGCTTCAACTTCCTAAACATTGCATGTAACACGAGCCACGTTTGGTTGAAATTAGTTTTATTATGACCACCTGATCTAGTGAACGATTTCATAAGCTGAGCTTAAATTTTCAAAGCGATCAGCCAGGGAGTACTGCTGGCTGGCACTGACGTAATCAGCAGCAGCGACCCCTAACGCGCGAGGATGCGTTGATCCAGTTCACGCATATGTAAATTAGTACCTCACTTTGGTAGGTATTTGTGTTCGAATAGTATTGGCACATTAATTGCAGCTTTATTCAATGCTTTAAATCCCAAGGACTGGATATTGCGCTATGTAAGAATATACGTTTACCTTTACATGACATTAAACAGCTCTCAAACCACAGGTCATTAAAACATCTGGGCGTTAAAATGCTGTAATACTGTATACTAATTATATAATTACAATATAAACGATCCGACTCGGATAGTCTGTTTTAGTCTTCTAGCTTCATCTTGATATTGTGCTTTGTTCAGTATAACGCTATAAGAAAATTGTACAATATGTTCATCGTCTTTGCAAGCTCTCGAGTTAATTACCGACATACCTCTGACACGCGCTCGGGGTGTTCACAGTGGCGATATTCTTAGACACACAACCAACATACCGCATATGACGGGTGGCAGCTCAACGTTCACGCTTATGGGGAATATACCGACCCACCTGTCTACCGACCATCTAAATCGGTTCTTGTTTAATGGCAAAACGTAATAGTCACGTGGCATGGTTGTTACGCAGGGGTATAATCATCACGTCATAGCCACGAGGTTTACGGGACAACAGTCGTACCAATGTGTCGTCATAATTACCCAGGTTTAATTAGAACGCAGTGTGAACGCATAGTGATTACTGTCGAGATTCCTGCCAAACTATTGTGTTGCATCCGAACACACCGGCAGTAAAACACTTATCGGTGGCGTAGTGGTTAGAACAATGGTATTTCAGCCGAAAGAATCCTCTTGCTGCTGTTTCTTAGCTTGGATAATTTAGTTAATTCACGTTGCCTCAATTCACTTAGCTGTGTAAATAAATGCCTTGCTATATACAGTGGTGGGTATATGTGAAGAAATGGTCTTTTGAGCAGTCCCAAGAGCTGGACGCCACTCACTGTTATTGTGATATAAACCACCAGAAATTAGTTTACCTTTGTTCATTGCTCTATCTCATGAGGTGTTGTTGCAACCATTGTGTCACACACCGATACTAGCCTACGTAACGGCAACATGGCATATATATATATATATATCGACGTATGTTCTGCTTATGTATCATAGGAAGTGTACTGCTAAAATATAGCAACACATGGACACCAACACTTTTTAGCGCACACGAGCGATAACGTATCGATGTACGTAGGTGAGAAATTAATCAAGCTGCAACTAATCTTTCCTAGCAGCAGACAACAACGGTTTTGCGTCAGCCGATATAATCTTTCATTGCACAGTGCTAACTAATCGATAGGCCGTATGCTCGAGAAAGACAAATTCCACTAATAAATACCCTTGCATCAAGGGCAAATCATATAGGAAGCACATCAATAAGACTCAGTAAATATTGTATAATTGATCATAATGTCCAACCTCTTCCAAAATATGAATTATTGTTTTATAATGGCATGGTTTACATCGCCACCGGTACGTCATTGCACTTGACATGAAGTGTTGTACAAGGAACATATATTTCTTGTGATCGAAGTAAGATGGGTTTTCTTACTGGAGTAAGCAATGCCTGCAAATATATCGGTTGCTTACACGAAAGTGCCTGGTGAATAGTTTGCATCAAAAATGTTTGCATTTAATTGGTATTTAAAACAACTGACCCACTGAATTACAAATCACTTGCATCTTGACGTCGGCCCTGGTTTAGACCTACGTTAAAATTGCCTTTAATGCCAGCTGAATCATACTAAAAACGTCCAAAACTACTAGATAATGTCCCGTGTTTTATTAAACAAATAAAATAACATTTGATGATCAGTAGTAATCACACGGATGGTGACCACTTATTGTTAATGAATGAAAACCTGCTGTTGACCGACTATGTGGTCAAACGTACAAGTGTGTGAGTGCGTTTGTGTGTGCATGCGTGTGTGATATTAATTATGAAATATCATCAGATATCTGGTTTCAAAATTGCGCCGCTTCACTAGTCACTGGTTGATGTATTGGACGATGTCGGAACAAGATATATATCCGCTATAGACATCTGTTGTAAATATAATTAAGCACAGGCCTACTTTGTGGATAACAATCGCCACACATTCACAACAACAGGAGTTATTGACAAACTGGTTTTACTCGAATCTTTGCTTTGCCACGGAACGCCAAGAGATGATTTACGTGGTAATAACATTGTCTATGATGTGAAATGTCAGTTACAACGGGATGTAATTGATAAACTGCCACGCAAGCTGATGTCATCCGTTTTCACTGCATACGAACATCATAATAACTTCAGCTTCCGAGCCAGTTTGGCTGTATTGGTCAGAATGAATAACGGTATACGTTTTGCATCAACTAAACATGTTCAATATTTTTGTTTATACCTATTAATATACATATTGGAAGGGCATAGTTTCGTTGTTTAGCACATTGGCGTGAATGCTTCGCCAGGAACAATGAACAGGGATTATATATCTGTAGTAGTGTTTGCAAGACAATACCCGTCGTTCGCCAAGAATACAGTAGTGAGTGTTTAGCATTAAAATGATAGGCTGACAATTCTTATGTCCTCTCTTGAAAGCAATAAGAAATACACAATTGAATGTTGTTGTATCTTAATGTTGATGCTTCCAACAACATAAACTATGTATTAATTCGTACATGTGTGGCGTCATAAATAATTTGGCGATAATAGAATATTAGTTGTAATGCGATTTTTATCTTATAAACACATAGCATCAACATAGGAAAGAACGATCCATCTTCAACGATTTGGATGATGAAATAACAAGCAAGGTGTTGAAATTGAAACTGTAAAAGAAAAGGACTTAGGGTTAACCTTAGTGCTGATATGAAGGTTTCAGAGCAGTGCGGAATTGCAGCTTCAAAGGGAAATCAAATCCTTGGATTAATTAGGCGAAACATAACGTATAAGGAAAAAGAGCTAATATACCGTTGTACAAAACAGTAGTTAGGCCTCATTTAGAATATTGTATTCAAGCGTGGAGGCCATATCGCAGGAAGGACATAGATATGCTAGAAAGAGTGCAGAGGAGAGCAACTAAAATGATACCAAAACGGAGAGATCTTAGTTACGAAATACGCCTAAAAATGCGGCTTAACAACATTAGGGACCAGGAGATTTAGAGGAGATCAAATAGAAGTGTTTAAAATAATGAATGGTTATGAAAATATTGATAGAAATATTTTTCCTCAGTTAAGAAAGATAGAAGGACTAGAGGACAGGAAGTTACATTAGAAAGGGAGCAGTGTAGATTATATATAAGAAAGTTCTCATTTTCACAAAGGACTGTAAATGAATGGAACAGATTATCTGCTGATTGTGTGGGTGCTAATAGTGTGAATATGTTTAAAAATCAAATCGACACATACCTCAGAAGGGCGGGATACACATAGATAAAAGGGTCGGACTCTCGATAAGCCAAAGGGCTTCCTTGTCCACCTTGCCACCTAGAGTTAATATTCTGTGTGGCAATGTTGTTAAATCTTGTTATGTACGATGACATAATCAGACGTCACACGCACTGATGAAGTTTGCGTGATGCGCAAACGAGAGCCTATACAAGGTAATTATCGTCTTAGAAAAATACACCAAAAAGAAATTATATATAAATACCCTAAAGAGGACATTAAGAAGACTCGTTGCATGTAGAGCTCACGGATATATGTAATGGTGAACGTTTGTCGAATGTACTTTGGTCACGCAAAAAAGGAAAAATAACAACTAAGACGACGCCAACTAGCATATCACAAAAGTATTGCGGGACTACAAGGTAGTTAGAGTGAAAGAAAGGAAGGATGGTTGCAACAACACTGAAGTAATGGCTGAATCGGTTGTCTATATCAGTCTGTCCTACACCTACTATTAAGCTGATAACTGGAGGCGTCTTAGAGAAACAATTCGTGACCCATAGATATGTAGCATAGAAACCGGAAAGGTATTAATATCTGGTGAGCTGAGGCGGAGCTTCAGAACCACTCGGCTGTCGGATCATGAAATCATAAGACGGGAGAGGGGTGCTATTGCATTTTTTCGCGGCGATATTCAAAACTGTTAAAGCTCACTAGAAACCTCCACTTACGCGCCGCTTTGAGGCTCTTAAACATTTTCATGTTAAGTAAAAACATCGATTTACCCCCTTGAAGCTGGCCTCACCTTCAGGCTCTCCAAAAACCTCCAATTGCACCCCCTTGAGGCTCGCCAAAACACCTTTAGGCTCACCTAAAACATCAAATTGCACCAAAAATGCACGCCTTCCATAAATATTGGGGGTTAATCCTCTCTCCAGCCCCAACAAACACATTGGAGGTTCAGCCCCCCTCCCCAAGCCCTTCCCCCGTTCCGGCGCCTATGTGCGGGAGTTTGCAAGGAATCGGAGCGACAGGAAGATGTCTACGATCCGCACGGGTTTTCATGGATCTCATGGATGCACCACATATATTGCTGAGAAGGGAACACGTTAACGTCTACTCAAGTGTTGACATCATAATCAAAACAACCACTGTGATAGAAGTGCAGCATTCGCCATATTTCTTGTCACTGTTCCAGATTCAACACTCAACTGAACCTCACAAGCCGACTAAATGTTCTAAATGTCCTCCTTACTATCTAAACGATTATTGGTTATGCAAATATGCTGTAAAGAGTTGTAAATGTGATTAGGTTCTGCCCATAACTATCGTGGTGAGTTAATTGGTTTGGTGGTCCCTTCCCGGCCAGGAGGTACTGGGATCAAACGGCAAAGCGCCGCCCAACCCAGTCTTGTGACAGCAGTTGCCTGAACACAACTTGCCACCTCATTTGGCACCAAGCTCACGGGTACAGAAATTTGGAAACATACGTTTTGGACGAGAAGCTACAAGACAATATACGTGGTTTTTACATGAGAGGAAGTATACTAACCCACATGTTATGTAAGAGTGTATACTATACTGGACTCATACATACCTGGGGCTGTTTCTTGAATATGCTTATTTTATAAATAGTGTATGTCTGTAAGCCCATGTACATAGAATAAGTATTTGTTAGCTGCGGAAAAGGGATGTTTGGTCCATATCTCACAAGACAATTATGAGATCGTGAATTTCCCGAAACACAAACTTATTACATCACTGCTAAACCTAGACCAACGGATCTTGGATTAGGGAAAGATTATAGGGTTCTGATCTAGGCTATGGCGTTGATAATGACGGTTTTATTCAAGCATTTGTGGTCGACGTCAGCAGTTGGAACGTCATATGTACTCAAAGAAGATACGTTACAAAATACAATGCTAGAGAATCGGACTCTCGACCGCGAGAACCCGACTTCGAATCCTGTACTGCCGTGTATAACCTTGGGCAAGTTCGTCCACTCTACGTTGCTCCAATTCGCTCAGCTGTATGAATGAGTACCTGGCTGTAGACAATGGATGACATTTGTTTACGAAATGTCTTCGCACAGAAGTCGAGATGGAGTTCGATCAAACAGGTCTGCCAGAGAGTAAGAACTGGATACTGCGCTATATACGAACTTACCCTGTTTTACTCAATTATTTTCACAATTTAAAACGCATCAAAAATACCGCACATACTTGTGAACTGGAGAGTAGACTGCGCCAGATATGCGAGCCGTGCAACTGCCTCTGTACACAGCTACAGAGAGTAGACTACGCCAGACATGCGAGCCGTACAACTGTCTCTGTACACAGCTACAGAGAGTAGACTACGCCAGACATGCGAGCCGTACAACTGTCTCTGTACACAGCTACAGAGAGTAGACTACGCCAGACATGCGAGCCGTACAACTGTCTCTGTACACAGCTACAGAGAGTAGACTACGCCAGACATGCGAGCCGTACAACTGTCTCTGTACGCAGCTACAGAGAGTAGACTACGCCAGACATGCGAGCCGTACAACTGCCTCTGTACGCAGCTACAGAGAGTAGACTGCGCCAGACATGCGAGCCGTACAACTGCCTCTGTACACAGCTACAGAGAGTAGACTACGCCAGACATGCGAGCCGTACAACTGCCTCCATACACATCTACCATAGAAATTTGCACTTGCATCAACATAAACATGGCGATTATGTCTAGCACCTTCTCGGCTGGGCGGTGGTTCTTCCTTCGAAAGAATCCATAAAACATTCACCCAAAACGCATAACGCGTTTGATGAGTGACTGCGTTATGAGGTTATGTGTATTTGGACCAGGAATTAGCTCCCAACACTAAAGTCTAAGCCCTCTCTCTCGGTCGCTCGGCGAGACAGTGAGCAGGGACGGATCCAGTTAGACTAGTTTAGCGGTGGACGAATAAGATCAATTGTGTTCGGTAGGGGTGTGGGTCAACGATTTTTATCCCACGATGCTTGAACGTTGTTCACCCCAAACCCACCTTGAGGCTCTCCAAAAACCTAAAATTGCACCCCTCCTCTAAGGCTCCCCAAAAACTATACCGTAAATCCATAACCATGTTCGCATCATGTTAGCTAGCAAGCGGGAGGACATTTCAAAGGTTTACGGGGTGCATGTATATATGTATGGGGGTAGTGCACGTGCGCCGTGCGTGCATGAATATATCAATGTATTAGTATTCATAACATCTCCGTTAGTTACACATAATATCCTTGTTGACCGTCGTGTCTATTGTAATATCTCACTTGTAAATATATGTGTTGTAAAAATACACAATTGGTCTATGAAATTAAATGTTCTACATGGACGACATCATAGAGAACTATTTCACTTCAATTAAAGACAGTCAATAAAGTCTTCACATGTGAATGTGAAATATTACTTTCCCCCAGTCAACTGGTTTGTCAAATTCCCGCTTTAAACCAATTCTAAAGGAAAACGTACATAACATGATTAATTTTATATGTACTTTGAGAACGAACAATTCGAGTAATGTGGGCGTTTTAATTTTACCAAACGACCAATCAACTGCGATCAGGTATCCATAAAACCGGTGAACAAATCCTTATACATCTAACCATGTGAAAAACCGTAACCTTGTGGAGTGTTGCTACCTTCCACGACCGGTCTGACAGATTTCACCTTGTTGCACGCACCAGCATCTGGGTAGGTCACACTGGATTACTTCCGTTCCTGATTCACTCGTAGAATTAAGATAATTAAAGAGGTTTTCCATGTCCAACAAATGTTACATTGATTGTTATTGCTAATCGATGCTCGGGCGCACGATTTTTGAATGATGATGTCATATGCTACCAGATGTGGGCAGACCGAGTTAATCACACAGTTATGAGAACTGTGAGTGACGAACTTATCTCTACACATGTAGTAATCTCCAAAACGATCAATGCCACAGCATGGTTCCTAGAAACGAGATATGTGTTTTGCTCCTCCCTCGTTGAGTCCAGAAAAACAGTACAACGCCGTATCATACGAGGACGTGCGAAACTATATTTAAGAACAACGCGGCTGACTGGAAGCAATTGGTCGTTCTTTGTCCTGACGGGTATTTCTTGCATTGACTGTTGCGTCGATTAGGTTAGAATGGTTTTGCTGTCAACATTTCACATGTCAGAGACATTGTAAAAATAAAGTAGATACATTATTCCTCAGTCGTATTTACCCGCAGAAGGGGTCGTGATAGTTCATGTAACACGGATCACAGAAAGATCCGTGAGCAGGTAAGTTGAGAGTTTTGATTACCGGATAGGAATGCTTTCAGCATTTATAGAAATGTCAGAAATCACTAAGTCCAGTACCGTAGACTATTTGGGGGCATCATGATATTGTCCTCTTTGGAAATTTTTTGTTTCTGACCAAATCTAACCTGTAATTTGCGTGCATTAAAACCTAGCGTGTGATTAAACGTTTTCCCACCCTGAGGCTGATCCTGTTCGATATCAAAGATACGCCAATGACAGTTTATTGGTGTAGGATCTGCACATTACGAAACAACGCAACATATTAACAGTTCGTAGACTCTATGCGTGGTAAAAGTAACCAAATGTCAGTTGAACTCCATTTGTTAGTATCTGTATTTTTCATTTAACACGAATTATTTGCCGCATTAATTTCAAGCGATAATCGCTGGATCTCTGAACAGTTTCTATAATTCCCGCGTATTGTAGGCATATAAACACAGCGGAGGTTCATATTTTAGGGGATGCTATCATGTTAACCACAAATATAAATATCTGTTTAAAATTAATTACGGATGTTTCCATAATGTGGGCTGAAACTGCGTCAATAGTAATACGTTTTATAACCAAGGCACTATGTATCTCTTCTAATT
Organism: Escarpia spicata; assembly: GCA_963995525.1. NCBI lineage: Eukaryota > Metazoa > Annelida > Polychaeta > Sabellida > Siboglinidae > Escarpia > Escarpia spicata. The sequence goes on along the minus strand of OZ023205.1, from coordinate 13,649,012 downwards.
AACCATTGCGGTCGGTATTGGCAATAATTCATTAATATGTAACACTCGTACACTCTAACCAAATTAGTGGATGTCGTATGTGAGATTAATTTAAATTAAACCATCCCAGTGTTCTATCTGCATGCAAAACAGCTCGACCATCGTATACATGCAATAGCCGGTAGAGCGTCATAATGACGAAGATAAAATAAGAAATGTCGGATGCGGAAGCATCAATGGATATCACGCATTACCGTCAATCAATCAATAGATGTGGTGCTAAATACCAATTATTCCTTGTTGACTCTCGGAATGTAAACCAGTTGGTTGAGATATGTTCTATTCTTGTGACCATGCAATATCTCTTAAATGAACTATTGTTTGCATTGTCATTTGTTTAATAAATAAAGGTACATCGTGTTTTATTTTTTACGTCATCAAGTCTACTATGACATTTAATAAAAGTGTAAGAAATTTTGAGAACACAGGCAACGATTCGTGTGTAGACTGTACAACACTTATCCAACTGAACCATAACATAACTGCTTAATATAACGTGGATATGTGAGATATTGCTATATATGTATTCATTTCGTTGATGTCACCTGGTTTTATAATGGAGTCGTGGTCATGTGTTATTTGGTCCGAAAATCTGCCCAGCCCCTCCCTCCCCACAACATTCTGACTCATCCGGAACCTGCAATATGGGACAGAAATTTATAAAATGTGTCTTTCGGAGAAGACACTAAAACCGTCTTCCTGTTGTATAAGACGGTCATGTAACTCCGACACATGGGCTAGATATGTATGTATTCCAAATATGTAGCCTGTTTTTAACTCACAGAGTGGTAAATTCTCTATTTCTAACCAATAGATATGCCACAGAAGACGCATTCTTGACACATTCTTTGCATTAGGATTCTGTTGAATGGTGTCATGCCACAATGTGGTATCTCGTTGAAAAATATCAAATAATGTTGTCACACGTAAGATCTCAAGGCGAAAGTAGAGAGGTTACAAATACTACTAAAGATATCTGAACACAAATTGTTGTTGCAAAATTTCATCTAATGAATTATTGGACAGGCGATGGTATATAATACTGGGCTTCCGGACTGTGGACAACATGTTGCGGGTCGAAATGGATTACTGTTAGCAGGGCTTAGTTATCATTTACGTTGTTCATTGGATCAATGCAATCTAGATCGAGAAACTACAAATGGTCTGTCAAACCGTATGTCTGCTAACCAGATTTAACAAGATTGCCACCCAGAGAATTAACTCTAGATGGCAGGTGGACAAGGAAACCCTTTGGCTTATCGAGAGTCCAACCCTTTTATCTACGTGTATCTCGCCCTTCTCAGGTATGTGTCGATTTTATTTGAAAACATATTCACGCTACTGGCACCCACACAATCACTAGATAATATGTTGGATTTATTTACAATCCTTTGTGAAAATGAGAACTTTCTTATATCTAATTAATCTGCATTGCTCTTTTTTTCTAATGTAACTCCATATCCTATAGTCCTATTTTTCTTAACTGAGAAAAAAAAATTCTATCAATATTTTCATAACCATTCAATATTTTAAACATTTACATTTGTAAATCTCATGTGTCTAATGTTGTTAAACCACATTCTTATAGCCGTATTTCATAACTAAGATCCCTCAGTTTTGGTATAATTGTAGTCGCTTACCTCTGTACCCTTTCTAGCATATATATGCCCTTTTTGTGATATGGCCTCCACGTTTGTATACAGTAATCTAAATGAGGCCTAACTATTGTTTTGTACAACGGTATTATTAGTTCTTTTTCCTTATACGCTATATTTCACCTAATTAATCCAAGGATTTGATTTTCCTTTGAAGATGCAATTCCGCACTGCTCTGAAACCTTCATATCAGCACTAATCGTTAACCCTAAGTCCATTTCTTTTACAGTAGTACTTAATACATTACCTCCCCCCCATTGTATATTGTACATCTTCGTTCCCATGTCCTGTGTGGAGGCATTTACATTTCCCAAAATTGAACAGCATTTGCCACTTTTCAGACCATTTTATCAAGCTGTCAAGATCATCTTGTAAATCCTGTCTATCTCCATCACTTTTAATGCTTCTAAACACTTTTGTATCATCTCCAAATTTCAAAACCTTGTTTGTAATATCATCGTCCAAATCGTTGATATATATATATATATTAAGAATAATATAGGTCCGAGTACTGATCCCTGTGGTACGCCACTCAAGACTGATTTCCAGTTTGAAGCCTCTCCATCAACTACTACCCGTTGTCTTTTCTCAATCAGCCGGGGTTACAACTAACTGTCCTAAATAGTCTGATTCTGCCCCCTTGAACTTAGCCTCTGGTACTGGCAGTGAACTAATATCTTCCCTGGTAAACATCGAACTAAAATACTAATTCACGTCTTCTGCCATTAAGAATTCCTCTGATATTATATTTCCAGCACTATCTTTTAGAGGACTGACCTTATCCGAAACTTTCTGTTTGCATGTTTTATATTACAAGCTATTTTATGTTCATAGCTTCTCTTTGAATGTCTAATTCCAGCTGTAGCTTGGTTAAGTGCTTCTTTATAAATGTTGTAGTCTTCATCATTTTCAGTACGTCTATATGACTTCCACATCATTTGTTTGTACTTAATTTTTCTAATGGCTTCTTTCGATAAGTGTTTCTTTTTGGACCGTTTCCCTTGTTTTTTCAAGGGAAAAATGTATCGACGATGCACTCAATTTCACTCTTTAAGATATTCCAGCATTCTGTTGCTGTCTTATTCTTCAGTGTGCTATTCCAGTCTATCCTTGCTAAATATTTCCTCATGTCTTTATATCTTCCTTTGTGGAAATGTTTCCTGTCTGCTTTTTACTATTCCTTTCTGATTTTACTTTGATGGTAAAATGTATCTGGTTGTGATCACTACTCCCCAGTGGCTCACATATCTTGACATTGTCAACTAATTCATTCTGTGAGGACAAAACTATGTCTAACACATTCTTACCCCTGGTTGGTTCTAGCACATGTTGAGAAAGGAAATTATCTTGTACTAAAACTAAAAACTTGTTGTCCTCACTCCCCATACAATGTAGAGATTTCCATCGTATATGCCCATGGTTAAAATCCCCCATAGTAATATAGTCCCGTTTGCTCACTTCCGTTATAGCGTTTTGTAGTTTTACAGTCTTTTCTATGCTTATGTTTGGACTTCGATAAACTAACCCAACTGTTAACGTTGAGTTTCCTGTAACTATGTTACACCAAACAGCTTCTTTGCAGTTCTCTTTCTAATTTGATTCCATAAACCAGGATATATTCTTTAATATATAAACTAACTCCACCTTCACTTCTTACTATTCTAGTCCCAATTCGGCATCTGATATATCGGTGGTGGCCCGTGATTCAGTTATACCTATTATGTGAGGGTCAATATCTGTTATCATAATGTTTAGTTCATTTATTTTGTTTACTATACTCCTTGCATTTAAACAAACACATTTACATCCAGCTTCAGAACAGTTTTCCAGACTGTTCTTTGCTGATTTGTTTGTGCTGTCTTTATCTACGCCTCCAGTTTCAGGCTTCTTTGTGAGTCCCCCTGCGAATCTAGCTTAAATAGATGGAACCTGTCCCACTGTCAACAGATCGCAGCAGGTTCTCCCCCTTTCCAATTAGATGGAGACCATCTCTCCTGTACACATCTTTCCTCCCAACAAAATAGTCCCATAAATCTATGAATCCCACCCAAACTTCTTCACACATCTGCTCAACTTGTATATTGATCGACATACTCTTGCAGTTTCTACATGTTGCCCCCCCCCCCCTCCTCCCATTACTGGCAAAATTCCTCAGAGAATAATCTGTTCAACTCTTGTCTTCTTTAGCTTCCTCACTAACAGTTTGTATTTCTGTACTATCCCAGTTGTTCCCTCCCTGCCTGCATTATTTGTCCCTATGTGTACTAGTATAGACCCTCCCTTGCCATGCCCCAATACCTTCTCTACCCTTTCAGTCACATGTTCTATCGTAGCCCCCGCCTCCGGTTAGACAAACAACGACGTCCTTCCCCTCGCTTAGTGTCTTATCCGTCTTTCTCAGAATAGAGTCGCCCATGAACACCCTCTCTTTTCTCATTGCCCCCGCAATCACTGCTTCAGAGTAGCTCCTTCTCCGGTTTGCATCTGTCTGGTTGTTGTCTTTTCCCTGTCGTCTTCTCTCTTGTCATATTCTCTTCCGTTCCACTCTTTCCTTTCGCCTTTCCTCTTGTCACCTTTCCTCCTGTCATTGTTCCTTTTATCGACTTCTCTTCTATCACATTTATTTTCACTTCCTTTCGTCCCTTCATCTTTCCTCCCATCAGATTTTCTTCTCTCCTGTCCTGTCCTATTATCCCTCCCTACCTCCTTCTTCTAACTTCCGCACTTCGCATAGGAGATCCATCCTCGCAAGCCAGGGCTGTTTGCCATGCAAAACTAGCCCTGGCTGATCCCCTAGGCGAAGTGCGGAAGTTAGCCGAGTCAAACTAGTAATTGACTTCGCCAGTCGCGACTGCATCACCCGTGAGAACAGCGCAAATACCCTCCCCAATTTGAAGACGGATAAACGACTTCTGGGAATCCCAATATATAATGACCCATTCGCCCATTAGCACGAGCAGCTGAGCAATATTGTGTAGTCGAATAATTGCTTCTACTTCCTAAACATTGCATGTAACACGAGCCATGGTTGGTTGAAATTAGTTTTTTATTATGACCACCTGACCTGCCGACATCCACTGATCTAGTGAGCGATTTCATAGGCTGAGCTTAAATTCAGAGTTTCGCAAAGCGATCAGCTAGGGGTACTGCTGGCTGGCACTGACGTAATCAGCAGCAGCGACCCATGGCGTGCGAGGATGTGGAGATCTGCCAGGGCTAGTTTTGCTTGACAAACAGCCCGGGCTTGCGATGATGCACGATTCCACCTTAATATATCTCTCGTCCCGCAAATGATTTAACACCTCCAGTTTAGCACATCTTTCCAGGTTATGTTATGTTAGCGCCGCTAGCGAGTCCTCGAGAGAAATCTCTGCAGCATCCGTCACACGGTGTGTACTACTTATCTAACGTGCAGAAGCTGTGATACACTAACGCAATTAATCATTCGTTGAGAGATCAGCAAATGTTAGCGCCGCTTGATGTGAGTAAACCCGCGTCGCATCTTGAAATTGGAAAGAAAGAAAATGTAATTCACATCTGTACTCTTTAATATTTATTATCAAGCCATACCCCACATGGGTGTGTGCATTTAAATATGTACACACATATGTGATACATACATGGATGTTCACAGTTGACACAAACTTGGCTCTAAAGCCCTTTTATGAATTGCATGTCACTGTGTCAATGGGTTATACTATATATTTATGCTATATGATGTCACTCGTGTTATATGTCTTCATACTTCCATTTCATCACAGATACTCAGCTGACAAGTATTTTCCAATGTACACTATACCATTCAATTACCACTTTGCCTCATGAAGTTAGATTGTGTAAGTTTATATTGGATTGTGACGCCTTGTTGTTATTTTTTATTTGCGTCAAATCTTAAACAATGTACAATTATTACATTACCTATTATAGGTGGTTCTCAAAATAAGCCCCCAGCGGTTTCTAGATAATCTACTGAGTTACTTGGTAAAACCATATTTACGTTCATGCTAGTAATATCACTGTAACCGAATAACCAAATAAACTTAATTTTATTTATTATTATATGTTAGATGGCAGAAGTAAACCGCATGGCCCACCCACGCTTCCGCCGCTTTTTGATCTCGTCCATCCCCGCATACATTTTATTAATGTTCGTAGACCCTATTATCGCGTGTTATTATCGGATTTACTGACATCAACATAAAATCGAAAAATCATTTAATGTGTATGGATGTGTGCGCGCGCCTGTGTATGCGTGCGTACGTACGTGCGTGCGTGCGTGCGTGCGTGCGTGCGTGCGTGCGTGCGTGGGTGGGTCTGTGTGTGGGATGGTCTGTGTTTGGGGAGGTATGTGTGGGTGTGTGTGGGGGTGGGTGGGTGGGTGGATGTGGGTGTGAGTGCGCGCGTGTGTGCATATGTTCATACATGTAAGTACTTAACTACACATACATGTTTGCAATGTGTGACTGACTTGAATACGATTGATCACGGTGAATGAGACTTTGTCACATCAGAAATGTGGCATTTGTGAACTGTTCAGTCTTCTTTTGCAAGTACTAATAGTTGGTTATAATATGTTAAACGTTATTATTTATTTTATTCGTATTTTATCGAATCAATCTGAAAAAAATATTAAATACTTCCAAAATGCAATAAAGATTAGCAAATACAATATACAAAGCGTAACATAATAAGTTCGTTTTACCTACACGGCACAAGTAACTGCATGCACAACAATGTACAACATGAAAAAGGTTTAGCTGAATGCATTATCCTGATTTTACTTCAGTTACATCAAATAGAAGACGTGAACGTATTTGACCCAGACATTGGTGATAAAATCCGGCAGAAATCCTCTAACTTAATCCTCTGAAGCGAGCCGTGAAGGTGCGCCCAGGTTTCGAGGCTGTGGAGAGATATATCAGGTGAAAGGTATTGAGACGGGTCGTCGCGGGCAGTACTTAATAATTATTGTAATTCATGTTGCACCTCCCTCGCTTACGTCATCGGATGAGTTCGCCAAGCGCACAAGAGATGTCCACCCCGACAAACTGATTAGCATAGTACACAATCAAAACTACCATCACGAATATTGCTAGTGCATATATCTGTAGTGACACATTTATAGCGGGTTTTATTTGAAAAGTAGACACGAGCAGAACACATTATGTCATCTGTTTACTTTCGAGTTTCACTCCGAATCGCATGTCTGCATTGCATGCTACAAACACATGGTTGATTGACATGGATATAGGTAAGAAGCAAGATATATTTAAACATTGTGGATCATTAAGACATGTTTTGACGGTCAGAATGTTGCAATAGAGGTACCGGCTGTGCCACTGTATATTACAGAGTGGTGTTTCGATACACACGAACATACTTTCTACTCTTAAAATGATCTTATATGTTCCTGACTTATCTAATACTAGAATACATGATCGCGATGCACTGCTCGCCATCGTGTGCTAAATAAGCCTGAAACAGTATTCGCTATTGTCATGGTTCGCCCACGGAATCTTCAAATGTGATGTTGTTTTGGTACCACCCGCAATCAAGGCAGGCGACGACAGCTGGCACGTGGAACACAGTGAAATGTATTCAGTGAGCCTTACATTTATTGTGTTAGCAATATATCAAGGGTAGTCAGATAGTATTACCGCCCCTAGCTATAAACAGTGATTCTTCGTAACGCAACAGACAAGGTCGCATTAAAGCAATTATGTTTCCGTTTCATTCTAGCAACCTACGCCATGATGCGAAAACCTTTGTTGAGTATTTGTTCTTCTATTATACATTGTTGTCGAACCATTCGTTGTGTTCAGTCTTTCCATAGTATTCTATCTGCAGCCCCCTCTTTCCATCTTTCATCCTCATCCGATCGTCCCATATCCTTCCTCACACAGTCCTCCCATCTGAGCTGTAGCCTTCCCTGTTTTCCTGCGTCCTCGACGTTGCATTCCAACCTGTTTGTTCTTGTAAATGTGTAAATATTGGTATTTGCAGCACCGAGAATAGTAAACTAATTATTTCCACATTTCTGCACTGATTGATTCAAAACCTCGTTAATCCTGTTGACGCCTATCTATTTCGTGGTTTCCGTGGTTTCTCTTCGCGTGTTATTTTGCCAGTATGTTTCATCCGAGCTGCCGTTTATTCTTGTTATGACTTCATGTGCGTGTAATCCAATAACAGTAAAGCTGGGACGATCGTAATAAAGAGTAATCATGGTACAGTGAAATGAAAACTGCGACGAGGAGTAATTCGAAACAGTTACAAATATAGGAGAACTTATCGAGAAACCGACGTATCAGAACTAATGCGGTAAAATAAATAACGGTGCGTTTTTATGATGAAATAATCAATGACAGTAGTTGTGTTGCCTCGATTCATTGTCTATGTCTTGCATGGGTCCGTAAAGTCTCGAGCTTAGACAGTCGTATGTGGCAACGCAATATAATGTGTTCTAAAAGAAGGTCGTAAGATTGGTTTTGTAATAAAACGGCAGTAATTATATAGTTGGGCGATTGTCATTTACGTAACCACTATTGTTGGATACGATATTGGTGCCCAAACACGGTGAGTGATAAAACAGCCTAAATACAAGGCAAGACCAACATGAAGAGCCGTCGAGAGAAATCAGCTAAAGTAGAAGGATACCATATAAGATAAAGAACAACGTAAGAGTTACCACTGTTAACAGCAAACTTATGCATAGTATACATGTCAACACCGTCATTCGTAAGGAGGCTACGACATTTTAAATATGATTTGATTTCGACACAGCCAATAAATCTCCATCCCGGAGATTTAAATCTCCGTCATTTGGTGGTCAACGAAAAGACAATTCTAGAATGTTATATTGTACATATATTGAACATTATTAAACGTCGTTCCATGGCATAACCATGCTGGTACAAGCAACAGGCAGTTAGCTTGTTCAAATGTCGATGATGATTTACAACGGTGATCCCCGAACTCAGAAAAGAACAATTGATTGTACCAATCGTATTTCAAGGATAATTAAAAATGACTGGCCGGGTACGATTATCAAGAATCATATACGCAGTGTCGAATTTTCTTATCGATATTGGAAAGTGCTTTTACACCATTTACATGCATAGACTTACTAGGCGTACTTAAGATGCGTGCTTCACATACGTACACGAAGGTAGACGGAAAGTGTTATATTAATATAATACGTATATCATGACGTGTTTGCTAATGACATAGGCCGCGTATTTCAGACGGGTGTGACCAACGAAATACTACCATACATGGATGTTTTATCTGTAATAATAGACATTAGAAATGGTTTTAAAACATGCAACGTTTTTATAAAGACTGTACAATTACTATCTTTAATGTGTAAAATAAATATGTAATTATTAATCGAGTTGAACATTAACACCTTCCTGCATTTTTCGGACAGAAGCCTTTAATTGTCCGGACATTTGCCTGCTTTTATATATATATATATATATATTTATTTGGTGTTTAAACGACTTCTCCTCGCAGTCATAAGCATCCGTCCACATCTTTGCTGCAGGCTAGGTGCATCACACGACTGGGCCGGTGCACCAGTGACCGCATTGCATAGCACTTTGGGGAACGGTGGCGTAATCGAGAGAACCCGGGTTCAAATCCTGTGCCGCCGTGTCGAACCTTGGGCAAGTTCGTTCACTCTACATTGCTCCAGTTCATTCAGCTGTATGAATAAGTACCTGGTTATAGACAGTGATGAACAATTGTGTATGAATAGTATTTGCGCATTAATAGCAGCTTGGCTGAAAGATTCTTGAGAGAAATCGAGATGGTGTTCCATGGAAAAGGTCTGATGATGATGATGATGATGTACTGTTCTTGCGACATAAATAGTCTGGGGGACATTTTAATGTCGCAGTCAGTCCCCCAAAGTTTCCTCCAAACCGTGTGGTCTTCCGCCAGTTCTCTCAGTCTCGATGTCATTACGCGACTTCAGCCTGACGCTCGCCACTCTAAGGTCTGACAAGGTCTGCCAGGGAGTATAAAGAGTAAGGCGCTATGAGCAGTCCCAAGGGCTGAATACTGCACTATATAAGAACTTACAGCGCTCTACCTTATTTCGTAAATGGTGCATACATGTGCATTAGAACTTGAATCCTATGTCTTGGTACATTATTATTATTATTAAATTGCTTCTGCTCATGATAGCGTTCTAACAAGTGTTTGCTAACAAAGTCTGTGTAGCGCATTTATCCACCTACCAGAGCAAACACGCACACGTGTTCACGTGCACACTAACACATATGTGGAAGTTAGTTTCTCATGCTCTTTTGGTGTGGGTCAGATTATGTGTGGGTCTATTTAGGCAAGGTAACCTCTCTGTATGTGGTAGTTCAGGCCTGAAACTTGTTCAGCGCTTGTATACTTCTGGTAAATCTGTTATCATTCTACACGTACTTTATTTACACGCACTTTCGTTTTTACTGGAGCTCGGACGTAATACGCGGTCGTTGACTTCAGCAATACCACAGGTTGTAGGATGTGTTTACGTAGCCGCTAAATCGGCGCCCACCCTATTTCTAGATTGCATCAAGGGGTGCACACTTACCCCCTGATTTGGACATGTGTTATACCCACTGGCATAGATACACGGGGATGGGATCTACAGCTTGTAAACATAAGTTCTTCTACTGTGCGATATACAGTCCAAAGAACCGCTCAAAGTGTTATTTATGCTTCACCCCTCTATCCTGACATGTATACCTGTACCTTCCAACGCAGACACGAGTTCTCTGTGAAGCGCGCCGTGACTATCATATCCGTCACTGTCTCTCGCCTCGCACTAATTTATATAGCAGAGTAAACGGAGATAAAATTGCGTGAAACGACTGAGAGTCCAGTGTAGTTGGGACCGATTCGGTCTGGCTCCCATTTTGCTGGGGGAACGTTTTTGCGCATGTGTGTTAATGTTATGGTCTGGAAGTCATCCGGGTTGTGCTGATTTTATGTATCGGTCCGCTCAATTTGGGACCATTTTGTTCTAGAATCTGTTTACTTATTATACATTAATCAAATGTTTCTTTGTGATAGTCACCGAGGTGCTGATGAAATACCTTCAGACACAAACATATAAGTTAGTATCATTGTGCGCCATCATTATTTGAAAACATGAAATGCAAAGTAGAGTGACCGAAATTGCCCAAGCTTATAAATGGCAGTAAGAGTGCGCGGACCCGGGTTGTCGTGATTGAGAGCCATGTGTTTTTTTTCGATTGAGAGTCAGGTGTTCTTATCGATTGAGAGCCAGGTGTTCTTATCGATTGAGAGCCAGGTGTTCTTATCGATTGAGAGCCAGGTGTTCTTATCGATTAAGAGGCAGGTGTTCTTATCGATTGAGAGCCAGGTGTTCTTATCGACTGATAACCAGGTATTCTTACCGATTGATATCCATGTGTTCTTATCGATTAAGAGCCATGTGTTCTTATCGATTGAGAGCCAGGTGTTCTTATCGATTGAGAGCCGGGTGTTCTTATCGATTGAGTGGCAGGTTTTCTTATCGATTGAGAGCCAGGTGTTCTTACCAATTTATATCCAGGTGTTCTTATCGATTAAGAGCCATGTGTTCTTATCGATTGACAGCCAGGTGTTCTTATCGATTGACAGCCAGGTGTTCTTATCGATTGAGAGCCAGATGTTCTTATCGATTGAGAGCCAGGTGTTCTTATCGATATGCCACCTCGCCCAACGATAGTGCAAAATTATCAGACAAGTTACGAGACAATGTTCCGCATGCCCTTTGAAGCTGCCATTTACAATTGCCACACACTTCATAATAAATATATACAGATCTATAACGCATCATACTTGGTCAGGTCTGTGATACAACTAGTGAAAATCAACAAGAATAACGTGACGGTAGTTAAATAGTTTGTGATCCCAACGGACCGACAGTATGTGAAAACCTACAAGAACACCTGCTGTCGACCTAATACAATCTTAGCACTCGTTAGCCCAACTAACCCTCGTCATTTGTATTACTACCGACTGTCAACTGCCCACTAAAAAACGACGAGAGACCGGTGTTTGGACAGAGATAGAGGTTTATAGATGGCCGTTTTGAATAGATGTCAGTCGGATCGACATCAGACAGATGAAATGAAACAGGATTAGCCGTCGACAGTGCTGTGTTTTATGACAGTGTAGTGCGGCAATGTCAACGTGTTATAACGTCGGTACATAAACGGCGCCTTAATCTCTATGTTTGCGACACGTCGGGGATAAAAAATGATTGTTGAGGCGCCAATGTCACAACTGTATAAACAGTGATTTGAGGACGCATCAATTCGATACGTCACCTGCATACAATGTAGAAACATGAAATGTGGAAACAACTGCTCTTTCAGAAATGTGATTTAGCATAAAAGCTATATTATAAGAGTTGTTTTAATATGAAAAACACTGTAATCAATAAAGATCTAAAACTGTTACTGGTTACGTTTACAAATGGTATGAATGTACTGTAAGGAACACGTGATGCCGCTTTGTGATTGCATGACCTTAGGTCCTTGTGCCTCACCACAATGGGCTCTATATATATATATATATATTATTTATATTATATATATATAATATATTAATATATATTATTTATATTATATATATATATAATATATTATTTATATACAGTTCACGAATGCCAGAAATGACAAACATTACTACGCATCCATAAATAAATATGACTTCAGTAATTGATAGAACATTAGTTAAGTACATTTAGTAGTCATGTGAGACCAGCCTACCTGTATGGCCTAGAGACTATAGCAATGACAGAGAAACAACAGAGAAACAACTAAGACGTGTACACTGGACGTCTGCCTGTAACTGCGAATGTGTGTCAAGGTTACAATTATATCCACGACACCGGTCAATATGAGAGTTTATGATCGATTTATAACGATTGCCTGTAGACAATATGGTTGAACCAGATTGACTTTAGATGATTAGTTCAGACAGGTTGTGCATTAGAGGAAAGTCGGCTTAGAAATTGGATAATACATGGCGAGAGAAAATCGTGACACCATTGTGTCTCCGATTCTGACTGGTGACGCGTGGTGACTGCTGCACACAATAACTATGCCAATCATGTCAGCCTATGTTACAGACAAATATCCGTTACGGTAGGATTTCATCAATGCGATGATACATCGGTTGGATATTAACAACACAACAAGAGTTGCAGGGGCAGAGTTTTTTTTTCTTTCTGTTTTTCTGCAAATAATTGGCAGGGTCCATTTTGCGACATTAAAGTCAATGAAAGCTTAGATACTGAGACCACAGTTCAGTGAGTCCACGCCAGGTTTTCTTTTCATTTCCGTGCGTGGGATCTTTTCTTTTACTTCTCCTAGCATAGACACTAGATAGAAGGGACGAACGGCTTACATTGTCTCTTCCGAAAGACGCGGGCAACTTAGGGTGGACCAAATTGCCCAAGTTTCGACACCGCAGCCGATAACGATAACGAACCACCGATCGGTCCGCACCAGGATTCGTATCCCGGTTCCTCCGATCGACAGTCCGACACTCTGAACGCTCGACCACAGCGCCCCACTTTTGCCAGACTCTCAAACGAAACAACAATCCTCACAAATGTGACTGCCATCTGTAACTGATTTGTTCAATCAGCTCTTCATCGCTGCACAAGTTCGTAACATCAAACTGGAGGAGTTCGTCACACATGGAAATTACCTGTGCTCACCAGTAATGTCATGCATGGGAGACCTTGAAAATAAAGCTACAAATGAGAGCTATTGCATTGCCTTGACCTACGTGTAAAGTCAGAAACATCTACTCATTTTTACGTCAAAGTATTTGATGGTGCCACAGTTTAAGATTTACCACAATAAAGCAAATGCACGATCGGTGAAACTATATATTTCCATACAATCGACATAAAGACAAGTTCAAAGATGCTTTAGGAATGACCTAGATTTGGACATTTAACAATTATCTGTAGCATCCTCCGACTTTCTGGAGGATGCGACAGATAAGGAAGAGTTATGCGCACTGCCGAATAAAGTATAATGTCCACGAAGAGGCAGACAGTATATCATGTCTGCATTGATTGAACGGTTTACCTTGCGACAACGCGACGTCACAGGTGTAGGTGAATGACCTGCGACATGAGATGTTCTCAAAGAGAACGAAGATGACGGAAAAGCTTCCTCTCATCCATACCGCATACTGCTTCAACATGTCATCCGCTACATTTACCGTACAGACCCTTACCACATCCCCGTCCAAACGCAGCAGCTCTGCCACAGTAAGCGGCCCGACAGGGGGATGATGCCAGGCGGCTGGACGGGCTGAACATATTCCAGTGGTCTTCCTCCCACAACGATTTGGGATCGAGATAACTGACCCAACCACAAAAAATGGCCAACTCTTCAGTTCCCTTATGGATCGATCCCACTGTACTCCGTAACTACGTTTGTTTCGATAGTGGTAAAGATGTCCTTTGTGTATTTATATCATCGTAGTGACTATGTCGATCTGGAGAACATCCTGGGTAGAAGTATTTTTTATCAAAAAGGGTGCGTGCATCTCCACGTTCCCTGGATCCGCGCCGGGTCAAAGTTTTAATTGGCATATTATGCCGATTGAAACTGTGAAATAGAATATAGTCTGGGTGTGTCTAGGGTTAATTTTAAAGTTAGTCATCGCAGTAATTTATTTCACACACCAAACCCAGTTCTTTTGTGTATGTGTTTTTGTGTGAAAGATGTAGGTAGTGAACAGGGATTTGCCGGTATTGTAACATTATGTAAATATATATAATAGGACAGTGGTGAAAACATATGCATTGTACAATATCATCGGACCCTGTTGACTATAATAACAGTACACACACTATGATAGTTTAAGGGGCTACTCATTGTGACAATGGCCCTATCATGGCTAGGCCTAGGGGAAAGTCGCCGTTACAAAGCGTAGTAAATTAAACTTGAATAACGTGTCAACTTACGTAGTTAGCAGTATTGGCCGTTCTAGGTGCCTTGGATGTTTCCTTTGCTGGCCACTCCACCGTTCAGTCGTATTCCGAGAGTTACGTCATTTCCGTTCTAACTCGCTGGTTCATCGCCGAGTGTTGCCACTCTCGCCAAGACAAGCGCCATTAAGTTATTATGGTTAATACTACACACAGCCAAACATTGCCTAGTTGTCTTATTCCATTAGTATTTCATCATAAGAGAGCTCCCTGTTGTAAATGTGTTTTCTTCCAAGTGTCAGTCGTCAAAATGCAAGTCCAAGACAAAGCTCACGTCTTCCTCCCCGCCAAGCAGTCATTAAAGTCGCAAGTCATCAGGATCCAAACTCATATTCTACATTTTGTGTTTACGCTTATCATATTATGCATTTATAACATTTAAATACTAGTATGAAGTTTTAGTATTAATTTATATGTTAAAATACCTGCAAAAAGAAGCTTGTCGAGTTTGTCAAATTGGGATGGAAATAACATTATGCTATTTTCTGACCTTTGATCTTTACCTTTAAAATCCGGCTGCCCCTTCACAAATGCATAGTGTGGTCTATAGTACAATCACACACTCTGTCAGAGTCGGTGCTTGGTGCCAGCGTATTGCGTATTTATTACTTTCGTTTGGACTTTAGCCAATCCACTAAGACGTTTGTTCGGACGGATTATTTAAAGTCGACTAGGACGTATATTCGGTGCCCCGATTGTACAGTTTAAATAACTAGACCCCTACACCTTAACTACTACAAAATCTGGAGTAAATATTTAAGGAGTTCAGCAAAGCTAAACACGGTTCAACAGAAGACGAATTTTCAAATTAGCACCCGAACCATTTATCTTATCGAACCACCTTGTTTTATGGCATGAAGTCGGTCGTGACATAACCAAGTGCATCCGGTTTACGATTGCCTACCCAGCAACCTCCTGTCCAGCAATCTGTTACCCGTTGTAAATGTCTGCAAACTGCACGGATGACGGATATAATCGATCAACACCATATCAAGTAGCAAGCATCCGTTTGGAAACAACTCACGACAAAGTTTGTTGGCGAATATAAACGAGAGAGTTGCTGCCTCGTGGCCGCGATGCGATGTGGAATGCGCCTCGGACCCTATATTCATGCGTTGTGAACACGCAGAACTTGCCGCGTCTGTGCAAAAACTAGTTAACGGCTGGCAACAAATCTACGCCCAGGGCGCGGGCCCATCATAAATCCTGACAGGAAACGCGCGCCTGTAATTGCATGATGGGAAATTACCGTTGCAAACTGGACACTGATAGATCGATTGCTCAGCTTAGCCCCAACCCGATTTCCGTCTCACAAATCTGAAAATAAACGTCTTGTGTGTGTGCAAGATCAAAACCTGGTTTTAATATTTATATTTCTGTAGGTCTAAGATAAAAACAAATGTGACGTGCCCAAAATAAATGGTTCTGGTACAGTTGGGTAACGTTCGTGATTATAAATCATAGTTGTGAACCGGTTTTTCGGTCTTGAAATGTCAATTTTAAGTAAACAACCTCAGCTCATATATTTCTACAGTAGGTAATATGCGTTTCATGTCGTTAGCCTTCCAGGCGGTATTCGTTTTATTTTTCATTTCTTCGTCATAGAGACATTATGATATGTTATGCAAGTCCGTAGGCATATTATAATAAATAAATAAAATCTTTATTTTCGCTCACTGGAAAAGGCAAGTGTACATTACTTAAAATACATAATTTCCGTAATAATACGGCTGACATCATCATCGTTTAAAATAGTGCATGTCTTATTTTTGATTTGTAACATTTCGTACAAAACATTCACATTAGCTATTACTTCGTTTGATACACCAGCCCGCCACACACGGCGAACATTTGATACACCAGCCCGCCACACACGGCGAACATTTGATACACCAGCCCGCCACACACGGCAAATATCATTTCGTGTGCTACTTTCGCTCGGTACCCCCTCACCCCCAGTGTATATATGCTGCAGACACATCATGAATTGTGTTACATTCATTTAGGATGTGACGGTAGTTTGCGCTACTATTTGACCATGGATTTTCGATATATATCTTGGCAACACTGCTTATAATCGATGAATTGTGGTTCATGCCGTTATTAATAAATGTTGTGAACCGTTGCTTTAAGATGACCAATAATGGTAAACTATCTGATAACAATAATATTATAACATCACCGTATGTAAGCGGTGAACCCCCACAACTTCCTTAGTGCTTTCCGTCATGCTATGCATATAATGCCAACACTCTTACTCTGGAGATCCCATAGTGGAGCTCCATAGTAAGAGCAGCAATATTGTTGAAATAAATTGCACTTTACAGTCGTCTTAACAACGGATATCTGATGGCCCAGGTGTACAACACCCTGGACACCGTACAACACGGTGCCATTGACAACCACAGTTCTGTTATCAGGTTTACAACTACGACCTCTAAAAACCAGATATCTGCTCTTAGTATTGTTAAAATTTACACTGTATTCATCTGCATATTTTTCGCAAATCTCTATTAACATGTTCAGTCCGGATCTTATGGGTGTTAGCAAAGTGAGGTCGTCTGCATATCAAATACCACCCGTATAGTGGTTACCCATATGTGGCGTCCAACACCACTCTTTTCTAACTGTTCAAACAATCCATCCATATAGGGAGAAAAGCATAGAAGAAAGGATCCCTGTTAGGGTCCATTACAGGCCATAAACTCGGATGACACACTATAGCCCCATCTCACTTGATGTTTTTGTGTAGTATACAACATTAATCTTAACATCAGAGGTGATACCTTACGTTTTAGAAGTACTTTAAACAGCTTACAGTAATTGACCCTGTCGAATGCCTTGCTGGCATCTAACATGAATGCATACACATTACTGCCATTTGCATTGTAATAACTGATTGTTTCCACCATAACATATGTGCAATTAGTAGTGGACATATTTTGTTTAAAACCAAATTGCAAATGCGATGTTGCAAGCGCATTTTGTTCCTTAGATAGTATAACAACATCAAACAGTTTGTCAACAATGCTACCAACAGCAATAGTTCTAAACTTGTCGGATACACATACTAATTGTTTCTTGTCTTTTGGTATAGAGACCATAGTTCCCACTAACGTTGGATCACTTGGGGCTGTATCAACATACTGTTAAAAAGTAATGCTAACAGCACACATTGCATTTTCTGACAATGTATGATATGATCAGAATTACGACTCTCTTCACTATCCGACCTACCCAGCTTCAGTCGCTGGACACCTTTGATATCCTCATCAACTGATATATTATATGTAACATTTTCTTTGATCTGCTTGTTAATCTCCGCACATGTAGCATTCATGTCATCAACATCGTATTACACACTATTGTAGAGGTGATTATATTTATCGACAAAAAAGTTGCGCTTTTTCATCATTACCCACCACACCGTCAATACTAGAAGGCAAGAATGTATTTTTGTCCTTCAACCGGTGCACTTCAGACCACAAGCCCGGGTTCTATTTTCACTAATGGCTTCAGCCATCTTAGTAGTACGAATTATGTCATATTCTCTCATGATTTGTTCTAACAGCCCTATGTTACCGAGGTCTTGTTATACGCCTCATTTCTGTAATGTCACCCTGGTGTGGCTTTCCCGCTGCTCGCCACTGTCGATGTCAGAAGATGGCCTCCTGTTTCAGGTGTTCAACTTCTTTTGACCACCCAGGAACCTTTCTTCTACCACCAGATGAATTAGAATTAGAATTATTTTTGGGGCTGGTGGTGGGTATACATTATGATGCTTCTATGCACATATTTAATATATCATTGTGTACTCTAGATAATTCATTAAAATGCTTTGTACACATGACATTCTTACACTGCAAAGCCTCTTTGTCGTATTGTAACCTGCAGAGTTTACACTCAAGATCACTACTGTAATGGTAAATGAGCTCAGTTCTGGCTTTATGCCATGCTAGTTTGTAACAATAGTTTCTTTCGAAAATATGATCTAACTTAACTTTAAGTGGTACATGGTCAGAAAACAACACGTTTTCTATAATAGAACATTCGAGAACCTTCTGTCCCAATGTTTCCGTGGTTGAATAAATATCAATTATGGAGGTAGCTTTGTTTGGGCTTACATAAGTGTACGCCACTTGCGCATCTGGAACCTCTATCCATACCTTACGATTATAATCCAATATAAAATTCCGTAACGCATGCGCATGAGGCGTATTCCTATAGCCCGATTTGTGTTCATGTCACCCCTGAATGTAATGTGAATGAGGTTGTTTGTGTGTATTAACTGCTGTTTTTCACCTAACACATCCATATATTCTGCTAACTTATTATCTTCCGACCAGCCATCGCACAGTTATTACTAATTTGAATCATAATGACACACAACCTCACGTGAAGTTATTTGACAGCAGATTTAAGTGATACTTTCCACAGTAATGCACACCTGCCGTGTGGGCGTCCTTCCCTGGCAATGCATTCATACATGGAACTCTTACCAGTTATTGCCAAGCAGTCATCTCATTTGCACATCTGGTTTAATTCGCTTTTATATAGACAGTGTTTTTGTATAAATAACAGATCACATTCCTGACTAATATTGTATATAAAATAAAATGTCGGACCTCTGTCTCTAAAATGATTACAGTTGTAACTAATTACAGGGAGTGGTTGTATGTCATGGTTAGTCCGTGGAGCACTGGACGCTATTATTTGGTTTCACTCGGTGACACATTCTTAATCCTGATGGATTCACTGGTTGTGTTCACAAACCATTATTATCGCAGGTTTGCTCCCATTAACGTGGAATCGAAAATTCTTCTCGATGTGTGTGCGTGCGTGGGTGTGTGAGAGATAGTGCGTGCGTGCGTGCGTGCGTGCATGCGTGCATGCATGCGTGTGTGCTCTGATAGGGGTGATCGCATCAGTTTGATGGTCACACCGCGTAGGGCAGCAATTCTTAGGCTTTTTTGACTACGTCCCAAATGCCGGCCCGGGAATTACTAGGCGACCCATGCTTTCATAGAGGTAACTTTATGTAAATTATGAAATAAATATTGTTAAAAGGAGAGAGTTTATTCCTGGTTTTTCATTTATTAACTGATATAACATTCTTAAGACTATACTAACTTTGTTGAAGGTATACTGCCCGCCAAATTGTGTTTAGTATGCCATTAACAACGGTTGCAATTTGAAGGTACGACCACAGTTACTAGACTAAAATAACTAGCTATGACATAAATAAATGACTAATGAAAATTGATCTGGTATGGTCAAGCGGGACAATAAAGGACAGTTCGCACAGTCAATGGAAACTCGTGGCGGCCCACTGAAAATGGCCTTGCCACCCAATTTTGGTCGCGACCCACAGGTTAAGAACCGCTGGCGTATGGCCTATCGCGGGGAAAATAAATTGCTACACTAGCGCTAGAGTTAGTTCAATTTGACGTTAATAGCAATTTTGGATCGCACAAATCGCAAGTCCCTCTCCACATATTGTTGGGGGGGGGGGGGGGTTGAACGCGTTACTTGTTTAGACTTATCTGGATTACCATCATGGCTGTGCCGGTAAAGTAATATAATAGTAACACTATTTCTGTGTAACGTTTATGCATGGATAGTCTGATCCAATATCAACAGCCGATACAATGACACACCAGGAAACAATGTGTATATGACAAATAAAGAACTCAGTTGCATACGCTCACACACATACAAAGTCGTGCTCATGTTGTGTTTGCGAATATATATCAAACAATGGACTATGTTGATCCACCAAGTCTGTTTCTTTACTCATACCCTTTTGTTGGCTTTGGTTGGCTATGAATATTACTTGGATATCATTTTAAGACATATGAAGTGGCGCCATCGAGCGACTTGTTTGATAGTAGGCCCACACCGGTCGCGAACTAGCATCTGTGCGTGTCCAAAGCTAGCGCCTCACAACAAATGGCATAACTAGCAAGACCATCACGAATAAGAAAATCTAATAATTTGATAATTTCTATCAACACGGACCTTGCCAACTGTCTATCTCAGTTCACGCAGTTAGGGTTAGGAATTAGATATAATGTAATATTATTGCATGTATCCACAATCGGATACCTAACAAACCGGTTAATACTGGTTTCCAACTAAATAACATTCACATCGCATCACCCTGAGTGACTCGTTAAAATGTTCACTTTTCGTTTTGCGGTAAATGTGACTATGACCAAATCGTAACGGATACAATAATCAGTATATACGTTTATTAAAAAATATATATTTTAGTTGTTGATATATACTTCCCTAGACATTAAATTGTGAAAACGTGTTATCTATGCATCTATGCGATATCGTCGTTGCTCTGCACTGCACATGTCGCAAGTTGTACGAGAAGAGATTTGTTTTGATCTCTGCGAACGGAACGACATGATAAACAATAAGCACGGGTCTGGTATGTTTGTTAACTGAGCGATATGACAATAATCCCAACCAACCGTGAGACAGTGAAATTCAGCAGAGCAGACTATCTGTTGACGTATGAATGGTGTAACGTGTTCTGCATCCTTGTCCAACCGAGTGAATCAGTACAGCTAAATATCTTTAACGATCGATTCATTAGAAGTGCGTTCAACAGTTACGGCCATGTTTCACAATGACAACAGCATAATGTCTTTTTGTTCCAGATGCACTGCAGGAATTCGTCTGACGTGACCTGACCAGAACATGCGCTTTTGTTCATTCCACAGATTGAAGAAAAAATGAAACTCTGAATGTGTTTGTTACTCTTGTAAGCCAAAAACAAATACGCAATCGACGAATCTAACCAAATAACCATCGCAGAGAAACATCGTTTCAAACGGCTAACGAATGAAATAGTCAAGACGTTTGTTGGAAAATGTTTCTGGAAAATCTTATGTATGTTAAATATGCTGCAATGGATTATACGAAATACGTGTTTTTCGGTGACAAATGATCACGACCAGTTGAAATGACGGTGCAGAAATCACATAGATCAAACATGAAAACTGATACAAGCAAAGCAAAAAAACAGAGGTTTATACAAAATGATATCACGACGAAAACGTGACATTAGTCAGTTCGTAGCGGACACGTGTTATGAACGACCACATTCCTAAACCGATCAAATAACTTTGTTAGATTCGTGTAACGGTGCATACAATTAAGCATATCAAAAATGGAGCGCACATTGAAACCAGGTGGCGCTCTCGATCGCGTCCCATCGACGAAGAGCCGAGTTGGCTCGGTGACGTCACAGTCGGCCGCCAAGCCCGAGAAACGCACCATGAGCAACACCTACAACAAGCAGACGGACAACAACATCTTCGCTCTCGGCGACGCGGCGTCGCAACTCGAGAATCTCGACGACTTGTTCGTAGGGTTCGGCTTCAACCTCATGGACATCCTCACGGGGGAAGACCCGCCGCTGCCGCCGGGGGGTGCCACCGGTGTGTACACCTCCAATGACGCCGACCAGTCCCAGAATGTATTTCGCGTCGCCAAGGACGTGTCGTCGGACAATGAAACCGCGGAGAGTCTGGTGCAGACGTCGTCGAAGACGCTTCCGGACGGACGGTGCGTGCACACGCGGGTCGTCCGGGGGCCTGCGAGGTGCACAAAGAGGATCCTCAGGATCAGTCGGGAGACCCCGAATGGTCCGGAGCTGCTGTCGACGATGGAGGTGGCGCCGGGCGAACCGTTCACCATCCCCAGGGCGATGCCCGTCATTCCGACGAAAGGCGATCTTCCTCTGAATGAGATGCCGACGTCGCCGTCGCCGTCGACGACGGTCTGCATCGAACAACCGACGCCTGAGCGCCACTGGGGCTCGGCGGCGAGCGAAGGAGTCGTAGCGCGGCCGCAGGAGCTGCCCAACATCGTGTCAAGTTTCAATATCCCTCTCTTCCCGGTGAACGACGGCGAGCGGAGTCTCAGTCCCAAATCGGGCGAGCAGCCGAACCACGTCGACAACTGTCAGTCACCTCTCTTGACGCCGACGCCGTCGACGCATATGACGTCAATGGCGTTGACGCCATCAACGTTGGCGTCATCGCCGTCGAGTCCGAACGCGTCGTGGGATAAGGTGCTGCAGAAACGACGAAGCATATGGTCGACGTCGGCCGAGGACGAGATACAGGTACAGAGTGAACAATTACCGTATAGGTATACTACCGCTCGTCGGTTTTCTAAGAAGCTGTAACAATTGACCAACAAACGATGTTGTCTTTATCACCAACACACTAAGATGGGAAATTATCATTACACACATGTTCTTTGAATTTTTTATATTTCTAACTTCAAGAAATAGGTTTAACAACAACGTATGCTGACGTAGCATTACGTATGAAAAGTACTTATTCAGGTAGATATGTAGTATCGTTTTGTGGTTGGATCCATATTCTCAAAAGACGTATCAATCAAATTGTTGTAATTAATACATTTAGGACGTAGAGCCTAGTTCACTAACCACGAAAACACTTTTAGCCAACAAAGCTTATCTAGTAGAACACATATGCTTATGTCTCTGTCATGACAAATGAAAACATGTTTTACCTCGTTTCAAGCAATATGATGTTTACCATATAAATGCATTATGTCCTCGTCAGATGTACGAGCCGAGCGAATATCAGGCCTACGACTCTAACGACTCGCTGAACGGAGACGTCGCCGTCCAGTGGCCATGCTGCGCCGCCTTCACCCTGCGTCAACGCCACCTTCGACACCAGCGCCGCAAGAAACACTTCGGCGGCGGCACGAAGCGTACCTACGGCATGATGGCGTCGGACGTGAACGCCGAGGAGAAGGTGCTGCCAGGGCTGAAAGCTCTCGTCGCCAACTACGCCCGGATGTTGTACGACGAGCGTGCGCAGTTCGTCGAGACGCTCTTCCGGGCTGTCAAACTCAACAAGGTGGAGACCAATCGCGAGACCCCGATCGCGCTTTCTTAATTAATGGGCGTGAAACTCTAACAAAGTTGACATATAAAGTTCGCTTATGACAAACATATATTTACATGACTTGAATAACTGTACATCAATTAAGTAGCATGCAGCATGATCATTACAGTTATAAATCATGAAAAGGAAAAGGCATTCAGAATACGACAGAATTATGCTAAATGTTCGTTAATGTGGGCGATCACACTTTGGTGTTATCGCCCCCATTGTAAACGCAGTCTGTCAAAATACCAACATTGACCCACAATGCCAAGCAAAAGAACGCGGTCACCGCTGCTACTTCCAGTTATTTACGAACATAATAAAAAACTTTAAATGATTGCGTTAATTCTAGCTATGTGAATGTATTTAAAAATCGAATTGATATATATCTGATAACGGCGGGTTATACGTAAATGGAACATTGTTGGATTCTCGATATGCCTCAAGCTTCCTAGTCTTCTTTTACCCATAATGCAACGGGAAACAAGTTATGCTTCTCCCTCTGATGTAATTGTAATATACCACCGGTATTATATTAGTACAAGTGTTATGTTGACACGATACCGATCCGTTGGCAGGTGGACGTGACGCGTATCCTGTGTAAGATCGTCAGCCGTAGCGGCCTCAAGCTGAGCGGGCCGGACCTGAGGGAGCCGGAGTCATCGGCCACCATCCTGCACGTGGCGCTGCTTTACAATCACGTCGACATGATCGACTTCCTCGTCGGCCTGTGCGACCAGGACCTCATCCTCGCCAAGTACGAGACGGACGAGTACCTCAACCAGACGGCGCTGCATGTCGCCGTTGCCAATGGCGACCCGGGTCAGATCGAGAAGCTTGTGCTGGCACTAGACCCAGCCGAACGTTCGGCCTTTGTCAACACCATCGCCAATGGGCACTATTTCCGGACACGTCACCCGCACGGACAGTTGTCTCTGACGGCCGCCGCGTGGTCCGGCAATGGAGAGGTGACCACTGGTCGAATAATAGTTATCATAAAAAGATCAGGCTCTGTACATTTTATAGTAGATAAAGATGTTGTAAACACTCGCAATCCACTATGAACTCACGATGCCACATTGAATGTTGTCAGATTGACGACGTTTTATTTGAAAATCCACTGTCAGCGGTATTTTTGTTAACAATATTGTTGTCAAGCGATGTAGACTTAGCCATTTTTTCGTCGGCATTTACAACACGGATGAATCCTGGAACCGGCTCTTATATCTATACTTCGTAGGAAGTTTATGGTTTTACTTGTGGATGTGTAAACAATAGTTGCAAAGACAAATAGGGAGAGTGGTGGTCGAGCCAGACAAGAACTCTCTTAACTGGACAGTATTAAGTATTCTTGGTACAAAGCATTGATTAACTAGGAAGAACATCTTCAGAACATCGCCACTTTGTGAAATTCGTGGACTCTACGTTGCTCCAGTTCACTCAGCTGTATGAATGAGTACTTGGCTAGTTGTGGGGTCTGCCAGGGAGTAAAGTGTAAAGTGCTTTGAGCAGTCCTAAGTACTAGATACTGCGCTATGTGAAACCTTACCTTTACTTTTTTAGTTTGTGTTACAGGTGATCAAGACGCTGGCCCGGTACGGCGCTGACCTTGCCCTAAAGAACGACAACGGTGACACCCTGCTGCACTCGCTCATCCTGCAGTCGGCCCAACGCTCCGACCGCACCGACTACGTCGACCTGTTCGACAGCGTCTGGGAGGCCGTCGGCATCCTTGCTCACCAGCAGATGGCGTACTCATCGACGAACGCCCAGCAGCGCGTGCTTGAACAGAAACAGCAGCAGGTGCGTGGCTCGGTCACATTTTAGTTTCGCACTAAAATAATTAGCTCGTAAGGAAAATTCATCATTAAAAAGCATCCGCTGTTAAATTTAGGGAGCTTTTTGAAAATGCAAAAAGCCGCGGCCATATCACCGAGGACACTATTTCCGTGACACACAGGCGGAAGCGTCCCGGTGGCGCGCCCTGGTGTCGACAGTTTTCAATATACAAGATCACTGGTAAGGAGCAAAAACAAATTTAAAAAAAAACATCTGGCTCATGAGCTCATAAGAATGTTAGTGAACAGTTATGTACGGAGAATTACAGGTGCAGAGAGGGTGGATATAGAAGGAGGGCTGAGTGATGATATTGGTATACGGTTCAGTGTAAATAGAAGACTACATTAGTAAGAAACCACATATTCTGTGGAGAGGTCAATGGACATGAATGGAGGCGGGCAGACTATCAAAAACAGCAGAGGCAGAGAAACACGAAATCCCACAGCTGGGATGGAGACTACGTGATGAGGAACGTCATAAGGCCGGGGGAAGATACAGTTAGAAGGGACATGGTTGCTGATAAAGGAGCAGTGCAGGATAATAAGAGCAGGAGCACTGCAGCGGAACAGGAGCTAGACCAGAAACGGTTTCCGGTTTGTTTTTCAGTTGTTTCCGTCTCCAACCTGCTGTTGTCATCTCCGCTTCCACTTCTCTGCGCCAAGCGATGCTTTGTTTTCCACATTTCGTGTCGCCCTAAGGGTTCCTCGTGAAATCTCTCAAAGTCACAGGATTCACAGTAGAATTTTGGAACCGGCATTTGTTTCGGTGTGCGCCGGCATGTTTTGGTTTTACGTGTGTGTGCGCTGTAAGATGATTTGTGTTAGCAAATCTGCAGTTGATAACCATGTTCGCGCTCCTCCAGGTGAACACCTTTAAGGACCTGCTAGCGATCCGGAACAACGACGGTTGCACGCCTCTGGCGCTGGCCACCGTCCGCAACTCTCGTCTCTTCCCGCACATCATCAACTTCGAACGCATCCACAAGATCCCGCAGAACCGGCTCGGCTCCATCACGTGGGTGACGTACGACGTGACGGACGTGACGACGTTCGCGCGCGGCCGCTACAACAAGTACTCAGTGCTGCATATCATCGCGCACAACAGTCACCAGATGACGCGCTACAGCGGCACGGAGACGAAGGACAGCGACGCGGACTTCCTCGAGTTGGAGCCCGTCAAGTCGTTGGTCGCCTGCAAGTGGGACACCTACCGCTGGGTCTACATCCTCTGGCTGTTCGTGCACCTCACCTACATGGTCGTCTTCACCGCTATCACGGCCCAGGTGAATAGCGCGCCACCCGTTGATGACGACGGAAAGGTGGGGACCGATCACTGTTTATTTCCCCATCGATGGCAATGTAAACGCTTGTCAGTGTTACACGCAAAGTTACCTCTCGAGTTATCAGGACATTGGATTTGTCAATATTTATTATTTTCATTAAGCTGCTATAGGAAAAAAATCGTCACATTCTGTCAACTGTTTTCAAGATATTCAACATAAGGGATGCTCCCTTCAAAAGTTGTCTATTACATACTGATTCTGTCTACATACGCAGGGGATCCTACTGTCACTGACTCATTCGCATACTTCCAAGCAAGCACAACAATATTTTTACGTACAGTATACGTGTTATTCTCCTTAAACTCCCTGCCAACAAATATTTTTAATGAATAACAAATCCCAGAAATGAATTACCGTATCAAAATCGCTACCCTAACGGGAAGAGTAACGGAGATATCTATCCCCAGGTGGTGAAGGACGAGTTGCAGCCCATCCACATGTGGATGGCGTGCTTCCTCCTGCTGCCCGTCGTCTACCTTGTCCTCGAGCTGCTGGACCTCTACGGCACCAGGCCGTACCGCATCCAGCTGATGAAGAACCGCAACTTCCTCCTCGGCGCGGCCACGTGTCTGCGCTCCGAGTGGACAATCACCGGCAACGGCCCCTACCGCATCGTAAACGTCGGCTTCGCGTGCTTCACGCTCGAGTGGTTTCTGCTGTACACGTGGCGCGCGCCAGACCAGGACATCGCGCTCTCCGTCTCGCTACTGCATGGCTGGATGTTCGTGCTGTTCTTCACGCGTGCTTGTCGCGTCACGTGCCGCTTCTCCATCATGCTGCAGAAGATGTTCTTCCACGACCTCGTCTACTTCCTTACCGTCTACGGCATTGTCCTCGTCGCCTTCTCCTTCGCCATGAACGCCATGTTCATCGGCACGCCCGAAACGTCCATCAACAAGGTAGAGATGCTTCGCTTCTAGGGCGAATTTCATAAAGTTGTGGCTGATGTGTAATGAAGTGTTTTTGGTTTGACTATTAATGTTTGTTGACATACGTTTGTTTAATGTGGAATGATATCATAAGGTGTTATACGATTCTAAACTAAACGTATTTTTGAAATAGTAATTTGTGTACTTTGACCCCATTAATGCATGAATATTACTAGTATTATTGATACCAACAACAGCGCCGCCGCCACGGCAATCACCACCACCACCACCACCACAATCCACAACGCATCAACGTATCGTCTTGCAAGCCAGCACATCCAACCACCCCCTACTCCGGGTACGCCGAGGCGGATTAAGACATTCATGGCTCTAGACACCCGACACTTTTATGAGCCCTAGGTAGACCCACGGGCTCGTGAAAGAGGATAGTCTAGGGGACCCGAAACCTCCAATTGCATCCCCTCTTAAGACTTGCCACAAAAATTCCGGAACGAAATTAATATTGGGTGGGCTGAACCGGAGCTTTAGCACGACTTCGCTGTCGGATCATGACAACGGAAGACGGGGAGAGGTGTGCTGCTGTAGAGTAATCTCCTTCATAGTAAGTTATGAAACTCGTGCAGTAGCTAACGTTGACAAAATAAAGTCTTGCTGGCTGAGTTTCGGGAATATTCAGTCCACAGAAAATATACTCGGCTACTATCATGCGCCCCTGACCTTAGGCACGTGCTTACAGTGCCTATTGGGTAATCCGCCACTGCGAGTACGTGACCACGCCCCCATTTCCCCGTCTCTACACACACCATAATTATTATGATGCTGCAGGTGTTCTACGACATGATGAACGTCGTCACCGACCTCGACACGAAGCAGTCGGTGAGCTTCGCGCGTAACCAGATGTACGCCCGCCTCCTCCTCATCTTCTACGCCATCGTCGCCGCCATCCTCCTCATGAACATGCTCATCGCCATGATGAACATGTCCTACGAGACGGTCCGTGTCACCCGCTCCAACCTGTGGAAACAGCAGCAGCTCTCCATCATGCTCATGATCGAGCGACGTCTCTTCTGGTGCCGGCATCTGTGCGAGCGGTCGGAGAAGGACATTTGGCGCAAGGAGACCGACGACGGCTCTGTCAACTGGTACCTCGACGTCACCATGCTGCACACGACGAGCTACAGGTGCAAAAATAAGGCGCCGCTCAAAACATAGTCTATCAAGTGCGCTCGAAACGTAGTCTCTTTCACTGACATTCTTATGAGTTGAGCACGATTTCGCAGTTAAGCCGACCTTGTCAGTGGTCCTCGTTTCTTAGTATTAATAGAATCTTCTTAATACTACAATGTGCCCGGAGGAAGAAAGAGAGACAGACAGAGGAAGAGGTGGCAAGACAATACCCAGATGTGGTCTGGTTTGATATCCGGCATCTCCCAGAAGGCGGCAGAAAATCAAAAGAGTGAGCTGTCAGGAAGTCATCGATGGTGCCCCAAAGACCGCATGGTTACCGTATAGAGAAGACGAGAGAAGAGAAGAATACTACAATAAATATGTGGACGGTATAGGGTGTTTACGGCTTGCCAAGTTGCGTTTAGTAAATCCGGAAGAGTATTCACAACGTGTATGGTGCGCCAACGAAACTTTCAAACTGTATACAAAACATTGAAGACGTAAGCTTTGTTTGTAGGGGGCAGGCGAGGCTAGTCGCAAAACATTGAAGAGTAAATATGGTTGTAGGGGGCAGGCGGGGCTAGTCACAAAACACTGAAGATGTAAGCATGATTGTAGGGGACAGGCGGGTCTGCCGCAAGTTTCTTAAATGCTCTCTGAGAACGGGCGAAAGTCAGTTAGTGAAGATGGAACTTTGATGAATTATGACCGATTCAGCGAATGCCCTGCTAATAATAACCAACATTGGCTTAAAATTATGATTCCGGTTAACGGAACAGACAAGGTTGGATAATAAAACAATAACTCTCTGGTTTATTACCGAAACAGAAACGTGAATTTCCCAAAAGGTGCATTATAAAAATCGTTATTAAAATGCTGCTTGTTCGTGACGAGGTTACAGCCATTTGAAGATAATACACAACCATTGTTGTGTTAACTTATTCAAAATAAGTTGGGATTTCGTATAATTAAACTGCATTTAGTCTGAACTTTTTGGTTTGAAAGTAATTAATAATGTTACCCGTCTTATTTTAACATATATCAGTGTCGCACTGTTAGTGTAAGATATTGATTTAAGCGGAAATTTGTCCAAAAAAGTAGGAAAAAACCCCGCAGGTCTTTCCCGCTTTTAGAATAACACCATCTTTCTTTCACAATTCGAAGGGCGACAGCAATTTATTGAACATTGCGACACTGAGTACATTAACATAACTTAGGTAACATCCCAGTTTAAAATAGCTACTTTACAAAACGCTTTATCATCGTCATCTTTCATCTCTTGTTATTTTTTGTTTAATATACAAGAACATAGTTTGGCCGTTTAAATCATGACAGGCCGTTTAAATCATGACACACCAATAGATTATCCGATGCAAATCGTTGTACGTTGTTCTCTCTCTCTCTCTCTCTCTCTCTCTCTCTCTCTCTCTCTCTCTCTCTCTCTCTCTCTCTCTCTCTCTCTCTCTCTCTCTCTCTCTCTCTCTCTCTCTCTCTCTCTCTCTCTCTCTCTCTCTCTCTCTCTCTCTCTCTCTCTCTCTCTCTCTCTCTCTCTCTCTCTCTCTCTCTCTCTCTCTCTCTCTCTCTCTCTCTCTCTCTCTCTCTCTCTCTCTCTCTCTCTCTCTCTCTCTCTCTCTCTCTCTCTCTCCATCTTTCCCTCTCGGTGCTTCCGCACCTGATCTCGTTTTTCTTAGCTTTGCCCCGTCATGCTGCCATGGCTGAATATGGCCTATTTATAGCAACAGCTTCACAGCTTCAGATGCCATTGGTGATATATTACCATGCCGCATAGGAATGGACCATACAAATTACTTGAACTAGGTCAGCGGCAACACATTTCAGACCCGTGGACAAGGATGCACCCCCTCGCTGAGGCAAGAGTTCCTCTCGAGAGAAAATAATTCCGCTCGGGGTCTCAATGGGAGCGCAGTTGGGTGTTTTTGCGTTGGGTCAGGTTGTTGCCGGTGAGTTGGGTCAGGTTGTTGCCGGTGCTGTTGCTGCAACGCGGAGTGCCCCACGCCGGGCTATAGACGTTTTACTGACAACCTCACTTCATCTTCGACGAGTGCGTCTGACATTTAGCTGCGTCCTCGTGTTTCAGTTCACAAAAACGTTCGCTCACACACATGCACGTCGTAAGTTGTGCCAAACAGATTGTCAATATGGCTTGGCCTGTTTAGTCAGACCAGGATACAGTTCCGTCGGCAAGTGCCTGCGGTAGGACTCCTAGTATCTGAAGTGTTCTTGTGTGTCACAGAACCGCACTGCAGTTCGATGAGCTCCGTCTGCATAGCTAACGACGCTCCGTCGACTTCCATCTGGAACAATTTGGAAAATAAGAGCAACTCCCGACTGCGAGTCCTGAGATCGCCAAAATTGTCTGCTAGCTCCCGTCTCATCACTTTGAACGTCATATCGGTTTTTTCATCGCGTATTGGGCCATGTACGTTGTTGGCGATCCGCAGTTGTCACCACAGTCCCCCACAATAACATCATGATCTCGCAGGCGAAGACGAACTGGAAAATTTAACTGATGAGATGACATCGTCCCTGTAATTGAAAATTCAGCAGATTGAAGTGCGCCGTGATGTCGATAAAGATGCAAAAACGTGGGAGGCAGCGAATTCCGGTAAATCCGTTCCATGAACAAGTTAATCCCATGGCTCTGCTTGTACACGCGGTGCACCATGGCGCCTCAACTCAGCAAGCGCATTTCGCAAAAGTAGCGGTCTTAATATTGCGCAATTATATCGGCAAAAAAGGGTTGGTGGTTTAGGCCATGAGCATGAACGTAATTCACAGTCTTCACGATGACGTCCATTACGTTTGGCAATTTAATTTACTTGTCACACAGGCTTTTTTGGGGGATGTTGCAGTGGATGACGCAATAGGTTCTTCCGACCATGGAAGGTGCACCAACTGTCGTCGTCCCGCGGGCTGCATTGTGTACTATTTCGCTTTTAGTCCGCGGGCCATATGAAATAGCTACGCGGGCCGGAGTTGGCCCGCGGGCTGTAGGTTGCCGATCGCTGGTGGCATGGTGTGTTGTTTTCAGCATGGACAAATAAGGTGCAGCTATTTTCGGACACACACGTGTACACAAGTAAGACCACCGTAAAATGGTAAAAGTCATTATTGGAACGCTCCGTAGTTGTGTGAATACTTAGGTCTTTAAAGGTACGTGTTAATACGGGTATGTTAACAAAACCCAGGAATATATACTTATGTGAAAGTAAGGCTGCGATTAACCAGATTCTGTTGGATAATCTCTCGCCCAATCTGCCACAGTGTCGTCTAGTGACGATTATTTATCAAGCTCATGAACTACAAACATTCTTGTCCTTAGATGCATGCTGTTATCTAAGAGAGTGATATTAGCTGATGTTTGCGATTGTTTCATGCTGACAGCATCTATTAGATATGTGTACTGATGCTGATGTTTTACAAAATGACTACTGTTCAAGGAACATCCGCCTGCCCAAGTTGGGTTTGCATTGTAAACCAACATACGAAGAACAAAGGGAACAGACCAAATGTTTGACGTTATACGAAAAAAAGAGTCGGTAATCAATTAGCATGGTTTAAGTCTTTCCGTCTGCTTAAATGATCAAATACAGTGATTTATTATACGGGATGGGTAATAAGTAGTTGAACATTAACGTCCGTTATTTTATATTAGAATAAAAGACGCAAAGTCCGACCGTTTTGATCGCGTTGCGCAGCTTATACATGATATTCTCTAACACATTGACGGCCTAAATGTATATTAATCACAGTCAATTTGTAAATATAATTTTAGATTTCCATCTGGCCAGCCGTATAACTAAAGTAATTAAAGATATAAACAATTAACAACACCATTGTATTTCATACCATATGCACAACTGTATACTGAAATAAGTACAACATGGCTATCCACCCTGGTTCGCCCATTAATTTATTGATCCTGAAATGTAGATTTGTGTACACGGAAAACTGCTGTGTTTTGCAAATTCTTGTATATATACACTGCATTATTGTCAGGTTGGCCTGTATACAACAGTATACGAGCGGGTGTGTCGTGATGTGCATATATATGCTGTATTAAAAAAGTATGTGTAAATCGGGTTGATAAAATATTTGAATGTACACCGATCGTCTAACAAGTATTTCTACCTTCTCGTATGATTTAAATAAAATTGGATCATATTATGTGTTGCAAACAATTATTTTAATTTATGATACCAGTAAACTATTTCACAACGTAGGCAAACTGCGCAGTAGCCTGGCCTGCTGCGCACAAGGGAAGCCGGATCTGACTTAACAGAAAGTAGTCTGTTCCTAGTTTTTATTTATTTATTAATTAATTAACATAATGCTCTCTATACTAACTACGTTGAAGGTATACTGCCCGCCAAATTGTGTTTAGTAAGGCCCTAACAACGTTCGCAATTTGGAAGGTACGACACTGTTAAAATTGTATACAAAACAACCAGTTTCAAAACTAGCATTATTGACAATACGGCCGAGGCGGGCTGAATTAACTGCAATACCCTTTGATGTTCAACAATGTCCCATTTTCCCACATTCAACACAGCAGACTTCCAGTTAAAAATTATGCCCGCTAATCATGCTCCCCAAGAAAGGAGATCTCAGAGAATGCAAGAAAGTTCTTTAGAGGAATAATGTTACCATTAGTCCCGGGAAAAGTGCGGAACAGAGTGATTTTACAGAGGTTGAAAGAAGCAGTGGATGCAAAGCTCAGAGAACACCAAGCAGGTTTTCGACAGGATAGATCTTGCACAGACCATATCGCTACTCTGCGCATAATATATGAAGTCGTTGGAATGGCACTCACCACTGTGTGTCAATTCCATTGACTATGACAGAGCATTTGACAGTGTGGACAGAAAGACACTCTGGAATCTGATGCGATACTATGGCATTCCAGAAAAGTTAATCTCCGCGATACAGAGTACCTACCAAGGAATGTCGTGCCTGGTGAAGCATCGAGGGCAACTACCAGACAGATTCGAGGTTAAGACAGGGGTTCGGCAAGGATGCCTGCTGTTGTCTTTCCTGTTCATCCTCACGATCGACTGGATTATGACGACCACCACGAATGGGAGACGAAATGGCATGCGGTGGACACCATGGACTCAGCTGGAGGACTTGGACTTCGCTGATGACCTGGCACTACCATCACACACCCACAAACAGATGCAAGACAAAACGACATTTTTTGAATCAACATCAGCAATGACAGGTATGAAGAAAACCAAGATCATGACAATTATACACGGTAGGAACGACAGCCCAATTATAGCAGGATGAGAGCCCCTGGAGGAAGTGGATTAATTTACCTAATTAGGGAGCGTGATAGACAAACAAGGTGGTACAGAGGCAGATGTTGCTGCAAGACTGAGCAAGGCACGGACAACATTCCTGATACTAAAAACATCTGGAATTCCACAAAAATAAAAAATCTGGATTTTTAACTCCAACATAAAATCAGTTGTGTTGTATGGCTCTGAAACATGGATAATAACACAAACAACATTAGGTAAAATCCAGACGTTCTTTAACCGATGTCTGCGAATAATTCTACACATAAAATGCAAAATCAGAAACGAGGAGCTATGGGAAAGGACTAGTCAAGAACCCGTCACTAAGCAGAGCATGAAGAGAAAATGAGGTAGGATTGAACACACACTGAAAAAAACAACGACAACAATCACAAGACAGTCTCTGACGTGGAATCCTCAAAGAAAAAGAAGGCGAGGAAGGCCAAGACCATCTGGCGAAGGGACACAGCTACAGAAGTAAAGAGAAGTGGCTACACCTGGAAAGAAATAGAGACGATTGCCCAAAGTCGTGTGCGCTGGAGAGTCGTCGTCGATGAACTATGTTCCTCTCTTTTGAGCGAGGGACATAAGTAAATAAGTACGCCCGCTAATTCCGGGTAGAGGAACTGACTGGCTCCCTTTAATGTGTCTTGTGTGATGAGTTGAGCGAACAGGAGTGGGGCCCAAGTGTCCTCTGTGAGTACGGGGGTGGGGCGGGCTTTCTTTAATGGATTTGTGCGTACATAACGTGTAGACAATACGTAGACGAGGCTTGTCAACAGAACTGAAAGGTCAGCGCGTCCTTCTTATTTGTTCGCGGCCACCACAGATTGTGACTACAGACAAATAATTCAGTATACAATAGTTTACACACTGTCCCCATGTTCCCGGCAACGAATTCCCGAGATGCCAGTACAATACATTCAAGTGGTTTGTCACGAGCAGAAAGGGAATACTTGTTTCATCCGATCCTAATTTAAACTTATGGTGCAATTAGTTCTTTATATATGTAAAAGATTCTGGGCGACATCGCAAGT
Organism: Escarpia spicata; assembly: GCA_963995525.1. Classification (NCBI taxonomy): domain Eukaryota; kingdom Metazoa; phylum Annelida; class Polychaeta; order Sabellida; family Siboglinidae; genus Escarpia; species Escarpia spicata. The sequence goes on along the minus strand of OZ023205.1, from coordinate 13,613,750 downwards.
AGGGCTTACGAAAATTGTCGATCGATTGCGAAAGATCCATGTACGCCAGACCTGATCTATTTGGAGTCCATGTAGGCTCTCTACTAGTATGGTTGGTAAAATTGATGTGTCTTGACTAAATACATTAAACTGGGTTCAGCTCTACTCGTTATGTGTGGACAAGTTCTTCACTATTTTACAAAAGAAGCCATTTGCACAGGCGTTCGTCACTATTTGCAGCACAAAGGTTTCCTACAAAGGTGTATCTGAGTAAATAATACATTAGACAGAAATGAAAATGTAAATGTTTATAAGTAGTAATAGATGTCCCTTATGATTTGTGTTGCGCAGTCCGGTGCAAATCCCATGTTAAGAGATAGGGATTTGCACCGGACTGCGCATTTTCTTACGCTTATGATTGATACAAATGAACTTTTATGCGCGCCCTGGTGGAAGTGCAAATGACCAATCACGAGCGAGCTGGGCCTTGTGGGCGTGGCTAGTGAACGGTCGGGTTAAAGCATACGGAATTTTATCGTAAAGGTATCCGACCACTTTTTGGATTTTGATCCCATGTTAAAGGATAGGCCATTTTTATCCTATGTTAAAGCATAGGCCATTTTAACCCCGTGTTAAAGGATAGGAGCTATTGTCGTAAACGTATCCGACCACTTTTCGAATTTTAACCCCATGTTAAAGCATAGGAGCTATTATCGTAAAGGTATGCGACGATATTTTCAATTTTTGGCGTGGATCAAGCGACGCTACTGGCAACGTATCTGGACTTGTTTGTTTGTTGCGCGCGCGAACCGCACCGTGATTGCGCAATGTCATTGCTCGTGGTTATAAATAAACTCGTACGCGGAGACGTGACTGGACATGTTTGTTTGTTGCGAGCATGCGCACCCTGTATGACATCTTCAAACGGCCACGCGCCGTAATTTTGTACGCAAGGTTGACTTAGTTAAACAGATAGTGCTTTGGTTAGCCATTGTTTTGAGCTTTCGTGCTTGAATATAATCTCATCATTTTATGTTATGGGCAGTGACATACTATAGTGAGTGAAAAATTTCCCTGTTAACTGGTATGAACTGGTATAAATCAAGGCTCTGTGTTGAAAAAACATCCGTGTATTTGTCCCGTGTTAAGTCATAGGGAATTATACGAACTTATCTGCTAAGACATTCAAACTACCAACTATCTGTGTAATATTTTGGTCAAACTGTTTGTCATGTAACAGTATTTGTCATATGAGATTTGTACTTACCAACGGTCACAGTTGAAAGCCTGCATTCAAACTGGTTCCAAACAGGTGTCAAACTGTTTTGAAGAGGTATTCCTTGTTCAAGTCTCATCTGTATTTCATCTGTGCCTAGAGACCAATAATACTGTTTCAGCATGTTATCATGCTGGTGTTCTTAACCTATATATGTGTACGTATGTACGTATGTGTATAATTGCGTTCAACATCATTATTAAATAAATAAACACGCTATGTGCGATGCGCAATGTTGACTCGATCGCCTTGACATCAAAGATCATATATCAATACAAGACGGCGAGGTGCTCACTATCTACATTGTTCGAGGAAAGTGAAGCGTCATGATAGAACAATAGACTAGTGTATTAGCTATTGTTTGTAAGAACTATATTGAACATCAGTATCAATCAGTATAATTCAAACAAAACTGATAACGAATGCTCTGCATGTTCGAAGAACAGTAGACTAGTGTTGTTATTATTATATTAGATAGCTATTAAATTCGTGTCTCTTATAAAACCCGTACTCGGGACCTGTCTGGACAAGTTTGTTTGCTGCGGGCGTGAGTGCGCGTACCCTGTATGACATCATTAAACTGCTACGCGCAGTAACAAGAGACGAGACTATGACCGAGATATGTCACGAGACTACGGATGACACATCACACGAGAGTACCGACGAGACAAGAGACGAGACTATGACCGAGATATGTCACGAGAGTACGGACGAGACAAGAGATATGTCACGAGACTACGGATGATACATCACACGAGACTTCGGATGACACACGAGAGTACCAACGACACAAGAGACGAGACTATGACCGAGATATGTCACGAGACTACGGATGACACATCACACGAGACTTCGGATGACACATCACACGAGAGTACCAACGAGACAAGAGACGAGACTATGACCGAGATATGTCACGAGACTACGGATGACACATCACACGAGAGAAGGAAAAAAGGAAAAAAGGAAAAAAAGAAAGGAAGCAAATAGACGTGTTATCGCGTGAGATCCCACCACCACCACCACAAAAGGAAGCAAATAGACGGGTTACTGCGTGAGATTCCATCAAAAAGATGGAAATCCATCTGGAATTCCATCAGAATAGGCGGGTTACAGCGTGAGATTCCATCAAAAAGATGGAAATCCATCTGGAATTCCATCAGAATAGACGGGTTACAGCGTGAGATTCCATCAAAAAGATGGAAATCCACATCAATAGACGTGTTATCGCGTGAGATTTGCTTCAAAAGGAAGCAAATAGACGTGTTATCGCGTGAGATCCCACCACCACTACCACCACCACACTCACTCACACACACACACACACACAGACACCACACACACACACACCACACACACACACACACACACACACACACACACACACACACACACACACACACACAACATACCCAACACACAACATACCCAACACACAACATACACAACATACACAACACACACAACATACAACACATACACAACATACACAACATACACAACACACACACAACACACAACACACAACACATACAACACACACAACACACACAACACACACAACACACACAACACACAACACACAACATACACAACACACACACACAACACACACAACACACACAACACACACAACACACAACATACACAACAAACAACACATTCACAACACACACAACATACACAACACACACAACATACAACACATACACAACATACACAACACACACACAACACACACAACATACAATACTCACACAATATACTTAACACACAACATACACAACACACACAACACACACAACACACACAACACACACAACACACACAATGTATGTTGTGTATGTTGTGTGTGTTGTGTGTGTTGTGTGTGTTGTGTGTGTTGTGTGTGTTGTGTGTGTTGTGTATGTGTTGTTTGTTGTGTATGTTGTGTGTTGTATGTGTTGAGTGTTGTGTGTTTGTTTTGTGTAAGTTGTGTATGTTGTGTGTTGGGTATGTTGTATGTGTGTTGTGTATGTTGTGTGTGTTGTGTGTATTGTGTGTTGTGTGTGTTGTGTGTTTTGTGTAAGTTGTGTATGTTGTGTGTTGGGTATGTTGTGTGTGTTGTGTGTTGTGTGTGTTGTGTGTGTGTTGTGTATGTTGTGTATGTTGTGTATGTTGTGTATGTGTTGAATGTTGTGTGTGTTGTGTTTTGGGCGTGTGTTGTGTATGTGGTGTGTTGAGTATGTTGTGTGTGTATTGTATGTTGTGTATGTTGTATGTTGTGTGTGTGTGTTGTGTGTGTTGTGTGTTGTGTGTGTTGTGTGTGTTGTGTGTGTGTTGTGTATGTTGTGTGTTGAGTATGTTGTGTGAGTATCGTATGTTGTGTGTTGTGTGTGTGTGTTGTGTATGTTGTGTATGTGTTGTATGTTGTGTGTGTTGTGTATGTTGTGTGTTGGGTATGTTGTGTTGTGTGTGTTGAGTAAGTTGTGTGTGTGTTGTATGTTGTGTGTGTTGTGTATGTTGTGTGTTGGGCGTATGTTGTGTATGTTGTGTATATTGTGTATATTGTGTGTTGAGTATGTTGTGTGTGTATTGTATGTTGTGTATGTTGTGTATGTTGTGTATGTTGTGTATGTTGTGTGTGTGTGTTGTGTATGTTGTGTGTGTTGTGTGTTGTGTATGTTGTGTGTTGTGTATGTTGTGTATGTTGTGTATGTGTTGTATGTTGTGTGTGTGTTGTGTATGTTGTGTATGTTGTGTATGTTGTGTGTGTGTATTGTATGTTGTGTGTGTGTGTTGTGTGTGTTGTGTGTGTGTTGTGTGTGTGTTGTGTATGTTGTGTGTTGAGTATGTTGTGTGTGTATTGTATGTTGTATGTGTTGTGTGTATTGTATGTGTTGTGTGTTGTGTATGTTGTGTATGTGTTGTATGTTGTGTGTGTTGTGTATGTTGTGTATGTTGTGTATGTTGTGTATGTTGTGTATGTTGTGTATGTTGTGTATGTTGTGTATGTTGTGTGTTGGGTATGTTGTGTGTTGGGTATGTTGTGTGTTGGGTATGTTGTGTGTGTGTGTGTGTGTGTGTGTGTGTGTGTGTGTGTGTGTGTGTGTGTGTGTGTGTGTGTGTGTGTGTGTGTGTGTGTGTGTGTGTGTGTGTGTGTGTGTGTGTGTGTGTGTGTGTGTGTGTGTGTGTGTGTGTGTGTGTGTGTGTGTGTGTGTGTGTGTGTGTGTGTGTGTGTGTGTGTGTGTGTGTGTGTGTGTGTGTGTGTGTGTGTGAATGAGTGTGGTGGTGGTAGTGGTGGTGGGATCTCACGCGATAACACGTCTATTTGCTTCCTTTTGAAGCAAATCTCACGCGATAACACGTCTATTGAGATGGATTTCCATCTTTTTGATGGAATCTCACGTTGTAACCCGTCTATTCTTTAACATGGGATAAAAATGGCCTATCCTTTAACATGGGATCAAAATCCAAAAAGTGGTCGGATACCTTTACGAAAAAATTCCCTATGCTTTAACCCGGCCGTTCACTAGCCACGCCCACAAGGCCCAGCTCGCTCGTGATTGGTCATTTGCACTTCCACCAGGGCGCGCATAAAAGCTCATTTGCATAAATCATGCGCAGTCCGGTGCAAATCCCTATCTCTTAACATGGGATTTGCATCGGACTGCGCAAACATAAATCATAAGGGACATCTATTACTACTTATATATATATATATATATATATATATATATATATATTGGACTGCGAAAAGCGATTTTAAAGGAACTAAAAAAAAGGCATTAGCTAAAATCCGTTTTCCATGTGTATACAAAGTTTAACATTGTTAAAACATACATTTGTAGCATCAATTCGATTTTAAACCCGTCTGTTTAGCGATTCCTGCGGAAAATTAAAATTTACTGAGCTAGGCGATCACGTGGTATCGTAACGTCACATATGACCCACACTCGCAGCAAGCCAACCCTTTCCATGCATTCAGAGCATGTTTACAAGGATAGTTTTGGGGTCGAAACGAGCGTCAGAATCAGTTATTGTGCAATATTCCGATGTAATACAAACACTAGTCGCCATAGACATAGAGGAACAAGCAGTTATCTTAGGTTCGACGTTACGATTCCTTGTAAACATGCTTTGAATGCATGGAAAGGGTCGGCCTGATGCGAGTATGGGTCATATGTGACGTCACATCTCGGCATCCCGAAAAGCGCGCCTGAAGTACTCCTCCTCTTTTTGTCTGTTCTCTGGTTCCTCTACGATGTTACTGCATCTGTCTAGCAATGTTTTGATGACGCCCAGTTTCTGATGTAGCCGATGGTGTGAACTAAAGTTCAGATACTGGTCGGTGTGGGTCTTCCTCCGATACACTAGGAGTTTGACCGTTCCGTCCTCTTTCCGTACCAGCAGTGTGTCTAGGAACGGCAGTGAACCCCCACTCTCTTCTTAAAACGTGAACTTGATGCTGCTTGTTGCATCAATTTTGTTGAGGTGATCTAACAGTTGTTGTTGACACCCTTTCCTCGAAGTGAGTCGAATTTATATAGTTGTGAATTAATCAATTTGCTTATTTAACTATTCTTCCAACTTGATGAACAATTTCACGAACTAATTTATACAGTTGAGTAAATTGGAGCAATGAAACGGTAGCAAGCGGATTCGAATCCCCCAAGAAGACATGTAGATAATTTTAGTTATAAACGCCTCATCGCCTTACTGTTTGTTAGAAAGAGGTGCCTAACTGGCATCAGCGACTCGTGAAATATGTCCAACACAAATAAACATTTTAAGTTATAACATCTTTTCAAAAAACGTCAAATAGGTACTTTTTCTCTGACATGAGGGTAAGAAGTACCTGGTATAAGCGTATAAAGAGTATTGCCAATTTACACAGTGCAAATGTATGGATAGTCGTTATTTATGAATGATTAATTCTTGTATAACTCGTATACATATTCCCTTACTTACACCAGCACACGCAATAATCTCCGGCTGAAACCACTTCGCATTCACAGTACGATTACTTTTAAAAAAAATATTAATAAATTCTTGAAAGTACTCGTGCAATGACTAATTCAAAAGAACACCCAGATTAACTAGCGACATGAAACGATCGCTAAGCACATTTATTATGTTTATCCTTCAGTGGCGATGGTCCTATATTTATCCTTCACATATTTACTCTACTAATTGCCCGAAACGCATAACGTCAAATAAGTCTGGCTTATTGTTTTATGAATGGATCAAATACGTTCATAAATGACTGTCCACGTTGACAAAATATTAACCTGTTTTATGCAGGATCAGGAAAACACAGCATCCATATTCTTTTCGTGGAATTTACACCGTTGGGTGTTAAACGTGAAATTTGTCTACCGTTTTCCGATTGGCATATTCGGCGTCATTTTGGTTTGCTTGATATCGAATGTCAACCTCTGGGGTTACTAATCAGCATACCTGCCAAGTTTTTTTCTTGAAATCCGGGAGATTTTCATCAGCGGTTCAGCACGTTTCCCGTGTCGCGCTCTGTCGTCGCGCTGTCGCTGATCTTGACTTTGGAAGCCGAGGGCGGGGGATGCTGTTGAACATTTTTCGCCGCCGCACCGCCGTAACGTCAGCTTTTCAGCTTCTCCGCTGTCTCGGCTCGACTCAGGATATCAGAAGACGGGGGAGGTTTGCCTGCATTCCAGGAAACCGGAAGACACACCCAAAATACGGGAGCTTACCGGATTTTCCGAGAGACATGGCAGATATAAATCCATACATGTTAAGTCTCCTGGATTCGCCAATTTTTTTCTATCTTATTTTCTGAACTCGGCATGGCCTAATTGGGTTTTATTTTCGGCTGACTCGGGTATGTTTTTCTGGGTCAACGGAAAGTGGTGTTTAATTGATTGATTAGGCAACAACAACTATTTAACTATAATCTGTTTGGGTTTAGCCTATGCTACTATAGCCTGTAGTTGATATTGCATATAAGCTTTAGACGAGCACCGTGAACCGCGCTTACGGCCGCGGATTCCCTATTATCGCCCACCGTCAGGTTGCCGATCTTATAGAACGAAGTGTAATCCATTTCAATCTATACTCAAATAATGGCAGTCGATTGATCTACACTATTTACACATTTTATTTAAACCATCTATATGTAAATGTTACAACTGGAACACATTATAAATGAAAATATGTATTTTATAACATTAAATGCTCCATCTGCAAGGCTAAAGGTCACAAGTAGTAAATTCATCACGCATGCCTCCGTCACCCAAGCCATGGTAACACATTTGGAAGAAAATACAATGCTAAGTTCTGGCTTTTATATTGTGAATATTGTATCTGTTTGAAATAATATAATAAAATATTTTGAATAAAAAATATGTATTTACTGCCTATATGCAAGGTTCTTTGCACCATAAAAATATAATATATATTAAATGTATGTATGCCTAGAACATCAAATTAATAAACTTTTCCTTCTTTCTACCATATCTATAAAGCCACAAACATTTTAATTGACATATAATTTATTTAATAATTTTATGTCCACATATAATTTATTGTAATACATTAAATATATATTAACATAATGTTATGTGCCATAGATTTAAGTGCACGTGTGCAATGCATTTGGAAATATAGCTGATCTGTGACCATTTTAATAACATGAAATACTCTGATTTATACACAATTCCATAATACCATGAGATCCCCAATTTACGCACAATTTCCTGATATAACAAGACCTTCCAATTTACGCATAAATCTCACGCATAGACATTTCTGAAACTTAAGGTTTTATTAAAACATAGTTATTAATGTCTATGAAAGTACTTTTTTTTTTTAAATGTTAATCCGATTTACGTATAAATGCCTGATTTTCCAAGATCCTCCGATTTACGCATAAATGCCCGATTTTCTTAGACCCTTTGATTTACGTATAAATGCCAGATTTTTCGGGACCCTCTGATTTACGTATAAATCTCCTGGATTGGCGTTTCTGAAACATAACATGTATGTAAATCAATTCATCATTCAAATTCGAAATGTCATCCAGTTGTTGGTAATCGCATCAGTACTATTTACCCGTCGATACGGATTACGCGAACTTCCCCTAATTATGTTCCACAACATGTTCGCGCATTCAGTGATGGGGTAAGACCACATTTAAAATTTACATAGGCGGTCATTATAACGTTTCCTTCATTTCTTGCTAAATTTGACGAACAATTTTCTTGAACATTTCACAGCATATTTATCCTCCATTGACACAAGTGCTGTGGAAAACTCGTAAAATTCTCATACCTCAGTTTTCAGAAAAATCCACCCAAACCTGACACCCCCCAATTTCGCCCCAATCTGATGACAGATTTTGAAATATTGGTGCGTTCTGAAAAATAGCCACTGTGCGAATACGCGAGCGACTAGCGTATGTTTATTGCTATCTCGTGAAAGATCTAATGCAGTAGTACATTCAGTATTCACTGGACTGACATGTGCCATGTCAAAGTGCTCGAAAAAAATTCACACATGACACCAAAACGGTGTTTTCAAGGGCACTCTTTCGGTAATGGGTAATGGCGGACGAATCCTTAATGTGGTCTTACCCTTACAGTACTGCTGACTGACCAGCAGCAGCGACCCTGGCGCACGAGGATGTTGGTAATGGGTCCCGCCGTATGGAGTTATAATTTGATCGGCATGTGGCGCCACTATACCAGTAAGTTGACTACCTCAAAACGCTATCAGGGGTAAGACCACATTAAGGATTCGTCCGCCATTACCCATTACCGAGGTATGAGAATTTTACGAGTTTTCTACAGCACTTGTGTCAATGGAGGATAAATATGCTGTGAAATTTTAAAGAAAATTGTTCGTCAAATTTAGCAGGAAATGAAGGAAACGTTATAATGGCCGCCTATATACGATAGTTCATGATTGTATCATATTATTTAGCATAGTTTGTGGGCATTACGTTATACCAAATTTCGTGAAGATTTGCCACGTGCATGTCCAATAAAATGCTGCTTAAAATTATGATTTTGTGTATTTTTTGCCAAAAATACATTTTATGAAAAATTACAAAAAAATATATTTCGTTAATATTCTATATATTTTATTCCCATATCGGTAAGATACTGTGTTGGCCTGTATACTGTGCTCAGTACCATTCATATCAGGCAAACGTCGTATGTAATATAAAGTACCGAATAAGCGTGTTTATACCAACTCAAGGCGGTGTTTAGCTTGGAGGTGTGCACAGTTTGATGACGCATATTTTAATTGTTATTGAGACAGTGTAAATTTCCCTTTGTGGTTAATCTAGTTATATGTATAGCTTGATATAAATCTAACTTTCGTGAAAATTTGCAAGATTCAGGAGATCTGTTTGGGGTAAGACCACATTAAGGATTCGTCCGCCATTACCCATTACCGAAAGAGTGCCCTTGAAAACACCGTTTTGGTGTCATGTGTGAATTTTTTTCGAGCACTTTGGCATGACATATGTCAGTCCAGTGAATACTTAATGTACTACTGCATTAGATCTTTCACGAGGTAGCAATAAACATACGCTAGTCGCTCGCGTATTCGCACAGTGGCTATTTTTCAGAACGCACCAATATTTCAAAATCCGTCATCAGATTGGGGCGAAATTGAGGGGTGTCAGGTTTGGGTGGATTTTTCTGAAAACTGAGGTATGATAATTTTACGAGTTTTCCACAGCACTTGTGTCAATGGAGAATAAATATGCAGTGACATTTTCTAGAAAATTGTTCGTCAAATTTTGCAGGAAATGAAGGAAACGTTATAATGGCCGCCTATGTAAAATTTAAATGTGGTCTTACCCCTGTAGCGCAGCGCAATGACCCCTGGCTTGCGAGGATGATTACCAAACTTACTTTCAATCACTGTCTTGACACCACAATATTAGGCCTAGGGGAACTGCCGGGGTTTTGACTCGGGACTACTCAGTCCTAGTGCTGAGCTAGCACATTAATTACTCCTGGCAGGGCTGCCACACCCACTCCAGTAGGGTACGCATGCAGTTTAATTCTCCCAAAACGAAATGCTCTATGACTTCCTAACTGTCAAAGCGGCTTCGCCGTCGTATATATTCTTTCCAGCACTTCACTGTTTGTCTAGACGGTTTTTAAATGAGTTAATGATGGGTGCAGTTAGTCAATTTTATTAGAATAAATTAATAACCCGGCAAAGTTGGAGAACTTCCTCTTCAAAATTCGTGACCGAATATAATTATGAATATGCCCCATTAAAGCGTTATAACAAAGAAAATAAACACGGAAGCGGAGCACCATTGTTATTTAACATTAGGCTCCTAGCTGCTACCTCCTCATGAACCCCTGGCTGGGTCGTGTGACTCGTGTCCTCAAACACCCACATCCTCGGCTGCCAGCAATATACTTTTGATCAAAGTCCAGTTTCCTTGAACTTATCGGGCCACGGCTCATTCGTCCGAATTACGTCTCAACGACCGCACGAGTTTCTCGCCTGCCAAATAGCTATAATAGGTATTTTATTATCAGAATCAGATTTATTGCGGTATTAGTGGCGTACAGCGAGTCTAGGCCACATTTACCGGCGTTTCAGTCAGGACGCCGACCGCTTGCAACAGCGGAAAACATTTCGGATTTGACACCGTCATCACAGCAGGATGACAGATGAGTGGATTCGACAATGGCTGAATTACTGAGTTTGCGGGAAGTGTGTAAGTTTACCGGACTTTCGTGGCTTTTCACCATAATACTGAACGTATTTTTGAAACTGAACAATGCGGATTTGTGGGACCTGGTTACGTTTAACACGACAGGATCCGCGTCGGGAGACGACGACTGGACGACGGGTATCAACGATATTCCCGAGGAGTGCCTTGTGTACTTGTTCCGCTTTCTCGAACACCGCGACCTCATTCGGTGCGCCTTTGTTTGTAAACACTGGAAGGCGACAGTTGATGCCCACCCTGAGCTGTGGGGATCCGCCGAATTGAGGCTACTGAAACCGCCGAAGAAGTCCTTCTTTTCGTACGTGGATCCACCGGATCGAACCCGCACGTACGTCGATTGTTTGATTGCGAAGGAGGCTCGCCTGAAATCGTTGTCTGTCGACTTGCATCATTACGACACGGATAATTTCAACACTCTCTCAAAGCTTCTTTCCTCTGGGTGCTGCAACCGTCTACGCAACGTGAAACTGACGTGGTACGAGAGCAAGCGCTGCACGGAGCGGGCCCGCGGCTTTGGCTTCAGTTTCGCCTTTTTCCTATCAACACTGACACTGCTGAGAGCTTACTGTGATGGGATTTCAACACTACACTGCCAGCTGAACTGGACAGATGAGTCCGTGAAATACCTGTCGTCGTTTGTGAACCTACGAATGCTCGAGATAGGCTGTATGCCTCGGGTGCACAACATTTCAAAGCAGCATATCGACATGTTGCTTCATTCACTCCGGTATCTGCAGATATTCCGCCTGACAGTCACCCTTGAACAAGCCTGCCTGCAGAGGTACGCGTTCCGATCGCAGTCGCTGCGTACGCTGGACATTTCGGGCTGTGTGAATGTGATGATCGGTGAAATGGTGCTTCCAAACCTGGAATGCTTCAATGCGAAAGGGCTCCTGTGTCACAGAAAATGCGTGAGCGAGCATAAGTTCTGTCTTTTTGACGTGCTTCAGGATGGCTGTCCCTCGCTTCAGGTGGTGAATGACACAAGAGTCTACCATGATTCCGATGATCTGGGATTAACGGAGGAAGAGAAATGCAAACTGAAGATTTGCTTTTGTCCGAGACACAAAAAGCAGACTTCTCGAACACCAGCCCTGTTTCGGTGATGTGACAGACTTTTGCACAAAATGGCCCCAAACCAAACAACCCAAGCTATGCATCAAATATAATTATTATATAGACTATATAATTATATGTGTACATATACAATTATCTGCCTCCAAAGTATAACTTGCATTTTTATTTTTGCCTATTTTTACAATACAATAACCTTTATTTGTCCACAAATATTTTGTGCTGTTTCGGTAGGGACTGGTTCCATTTGAAAGCCACATCACTGTTATCAAGACATGTTGGTCTTGTACGAAACTGGTAGAAATACTGTGCACATCTACTGGTCATATGCTTTGCTGCTAATGAACTTTCATGTGATATCACTGTGTGTTATGTTAAGCTGACTGCAACAAGAGGTTTTTTGTTGAAACACGTCAGGCTCAAACTGTTTCATCCTGAGATTTTGTTGCACAACTGATATACGCAACATTTTCATAACATTTTTATTTGTTTGCATCTAGTCTGTGTACCTGTTTCATATCTGGTATATATATATATAAATTCACTCTGCCTTTTCAAAACAATATAGTTTTACTGAAATCCATGATAGAGCAAATTGAACAGTTTTACCAAACAAATGGGCTACACAGAAAAAAACCAGCTTTACAGTCTGGAATAAAAGTGTAATATGTGACTGTACATTTTAAAGCAGAGAATTTATGTATATTCCAACCTGAAACAATTTACGCAGATTATATGTATACTGCAGATGTGGTGTTAAGTTCAATGCAAAATGTAACTTGGTTAATTGGTTTTATTGTGGTTTTGTTGAAATGCAATGTTTGTGTAGCAATGTTGTTGGATTATGGTTAGATCACCTACAGTCATCTATGTTAAATTACAAGTGGCCTGTATGTTTAATCTACATGTGCAATCAATTAGTCATCATTTGCCTGCTATTGCTTTTGTTTCTAATTTACAACCTAAAAACGTATGTTGGTTTTTAAAAGGTCAATGCTCAGCTTGTGGCCGTAATATTGACCACACCAATTTAGTAGTAGCCAAGTAGTCTGGTTAATGAGATTAACCAGAACCGTGATATTGCATGGTAATAATAAACTCTCCACATTAATCATGCAGGCGAATGCACTCTGTCACGCCCCACCAAATCCATGGAGCAATTGCAGAAACTTCCGTTAACATTATACAGATATTTTGGGCACCACTGTTGTTCTTGAAACTGTGTCTGTTATTGGATGTGATTTTATGAATGAACAAGGTCAGTGTATGTTATTGTGCTGGTAATTTTATGTAACTTAAGAAGTGTAGTAAAGGAAAACAACAGCTGATTCAGGTAGTTAGAGAAACTATTCTTGTTGATATATTAGCTCATATGTCATGCAAGTTTGGCTGACAATGACATTACTTTTAGCATGTCATTATGTCACTGTAAATATTGTTTATTGCTTTAGTCACAAATCGGTTTTATCTGCTGGGATTTTACAGATATTACTACGAAGTTCACTGTTTTGTAGGTCATACACATAATATTGTGACCTGTTCAGTTTTTTAAGGTGGCTACAGTATCTTTATTTAGAAGATTTAGGTACGTTCAAAATGGTTTAACTAGTTTGTGTTTATAATTTAAGCTAGAATTTAAAAATGTATCCACTGCCAAGAGATGACAAAGTAATGTTGTGTACAGAGTAACACAACTCACAAACTGCCGTGAGTATTACCGGGCACACATGTTTAAAGCCTAGGGATGTCAAAGAAGTCTGTATCCAAATTAGACTGAGTATGCAGTAATTATCATATATAATTTCTTTGGGTGAAATGGGAGTTAATCTGGTGTCATTGGTTCACCTATCTGTATGAGTGATAGATTGTATATACATGTGATTGGTACACCAATATTTATTGACAGTACGTTGGTGTTACTTGGATGTGATTGGCATGCCAATATTTATCAACATTTGATAGGTTGGCACTACTTGGAGTTGGATGTGATTGGTGTCATGGTATGCCAATATTTATTGAAGGTAGTTTGGAATTACGTGTATGTAATTAGTATCATATATACCAATATATATTGGTGGTAGGTTGGAGCCTTGGAGGTACTTGGATGTGATTGGTATGTCAATATGTATTGATGATTGGTTGGAGCCTTTGAATTACCTGGGATGTTATTGGTATGCCAATATATCTAGGTGATATATTGGAGTTATTTTTGGATGTGATTGGTATGCCAATCACTAAAATATTGATATATTGGACTTACTTCCAGGATGTTTATTAATGTGTGTGTTTTGAATGATCGGAGGTGTCATTTGGTGAGAATGGAAAAAGGCCATCTATACTTGATGCATTCAGCTGAAGATGTATCCAGCCTGGTACATGTGAATATTATATTTTAATGTTGTTTCTGAGATACGTCTTGTATTCTACGCGTATTACCTTGTACGGTAGAACATCGCTTTATAGTCATCTCAGTAATTCAGCCACCTCACAATTACGGTCACCCTGGGACAGTCCCAAATTATTTTATAATAGTAATGTATAGGAAATTAGTCCTACTACTAAGGTCACCTCGTTATTCAGGTAAGTTTTGCCCAGTCTCGAGGGTGACCTTAATAGTGAGGTTCCACTGTATTTCTTCCATGTGCTGCTGCTCTTGATGACTGATTTACTATGAATATATATGCCGACTTATCCACCGCGTCACAATGGTCATACCATATGATAATATGTGTAATTTTCCATTTCGTACTGTGGTGGCTTTCCACTGATAATGCAAGTGGGGTATATAATAAATACTGATATTAGTAAAAATAGAATTTCCCATATAGCACCCATGTAATTTAATTATCTCTGCAGTAATAATGACATTAGTGAGCAACTTTGATAAGTGGATTATGTCATGGTAACCCAGTCAGTTTGAATTACAGCTGTTGCGTTTAATTGTTCTGTTCAATGCCATTATTGTTTGGGCATTTTTGTTTTAAAATGGCTATAATCTGCCTGCAAGATGAAAGATTTTTAAAGCAATATGTTCAGCTTTTTTGTGATGCAGAAAGTATAATTTTATATACATCACTATAAAGAAGTGGTATTATTGGTAGCAAGTTTGAGTTGTACAAACAGGTACAGGAAATCTCTGGAAGAAATCCTGACGTGTGTTGTTATCGTGTTGTTCTCACCGAAAGAGGATATGCAAATAGTTATTCTCCACCAAGGTTTCAAGCTTTTTGAATATACAATATTTTACTTTTGCATAAGAAATCTCCAGAAGTTGTTGATGTTGCAAGTGCATTTTGGTACTTTTATCAGTGAACTACTATGGTTGTATAAATGGTGGCAGTTGAAATCAAGGAAGGTTTAAGGTTTTCCTCGTATTTAAAGATGTATAACTGTATATGTTAGAGTAAATTGTGGTTGAGCCCCATCACTGGGTGTATAGATGTATATACTTGAGACTTCTCTACCTCCATGGCTGTATAGAAAGAAACTGTGCATAAGAGTAATACTATAAAGTGTCTACGATGGTACATATCTAATTTGTTTCTGAAATAGAAACGACTGCATAACAAATTAATTTTAATAGTAATAATGGCATTTTAGAGTTGTTTAGTTTTGTTGAAGTAAAACGTATATTTTGCTTACTTTTGAAAGTGGAAGTACTTTATTAGGTACCACACAGTACTTCTAGAGTACAGTACACACCCTATATAAGGAGTTCTGATGTAAGGAACCGCATAAAAGGAACAACTCTGAAATCCCTGTTCACGCCTTCACTGTGGAAATAAGGAACATCGGAAATGTGGACACTGTTTGACTATGTCCTAATGTGTTCCTTGCAGTAAGAATCCAGTGTGTACCAGGTTATAATTGATACGAGCTTGAGTTATGAGAAGTATTAGTAACTGGACAATAGCTTTTATGGGGACCTTTATTTCTGCATACACATGCACGAGTCAACAACCAGGTGTTGACTCAACCTTTCTAATGTCCTTTTGTGTGGACAACACATTAATTAATCTGCCTTTTAGTTTCTTTGAAACTGTCGTAATTATTTGCGAATAGATTGTGAAATGCAGGCATGGCACAATTTGTGTGAAATGTTGCTCCGTAATCAAAACAAACATCAGCTGCTCATGGTGCCATTCAGTAGGCTGCATGTTTGTGCAGACATGTCTCTTAGCCTAAGGTGGCCGATTATCAGCCTGCTGTTGTTGCTAATACTATGTTATGTCAGCGATTCTGTTTCATTTATGCTCATTGTAAATTATTTTAACCACAGCTATGAACAACTTGCAATTTTGGTATTACGTTGTCATTGAACATTGTTAGGTGATTAGCATATCGGTTTGATGTATTTCATTTTCAGTATGTTTTAAATATTTAACTATGTAGTGGTTGCATAGACTCTGTTTTTGAAAATTTCTTGTAGTTGTTTGTGCCTGCTTTCAAGTCATTGTGTTTTTCATAGATCCAGAATGTTATTTGCTGTGTTAAAATACATTTGCTGCTGATCAAATGTAGTATTTTACTATTGGATTTAAAATGTACTAAGAGAATGGTTAAACCTTGTGAGTTGGAAACAGCTGATTACCACATACAGCATACTGTTCAGTATTTTATGTTAGTATTAATGTGTATTTATGGTAATAAAATATTACAATGTATTATTCATATTTGACATTTCGTTGTTATGCATAGAAATTCTTGTTCATGAATCTGCATGTTTGTGTAGCATTGTGCGTATGTGTGCCTGTATGCCTGTCCTAGCTTTGTGTAGCATTGTGCCTGTGTGCCTGTCCTACCTTTGTGTAGAGTTGTGTGCCTGTGTGTGTATGTGTGCCTCTATGTACATGTGAATGTGTGTGCCTGTGTGTGTATGTATGTGTGCCTGTATGCCTGTCCTAGCTTGCCATTCTAACAGGTGTCATGTAGTATAACAGGTTATTTTTTTATCCTGAAGCAAGAGGGTCATGGCCCAGTAAACCCCTAAATTTGTTATTGTATTTACAGAGGCATTGTGGAGTAAACAGAATTGTACATGCTTCAATATGGCAGCAAAAGGAATCTGAATCAGTCGGCTCATACATTACCATTCCCCACTAGTTCTATATTGTGATTACTCATAGTTTTTACAGATCTTTTTCTTAAAAGCTCTTTTTATAACCACATCTTCTTTTATACATTAAACTAACATTACACTAACTTGTGGGGACTGTGAGTGTATCTCCTCCCAATCGCCGCGGTCCAGTCACCTCTTTCAATGTTCACTCGCTGTCGTGGTTCATACGCTCTCATCTTCCAATAGGCATTCCATTAAACAAACACAAAGGTAGTTATTTAAAGTTATTTACTTTTTTCAGTGGAAAAACAGTGATCAGTCACTCCCCGGGTGGATCCATATTTATTAAATGCAATGCCGTAATTGGTGACAATGTAAATTAAATGATCATGGGAATAAATTTAAATTTAAACTACTGTAATTGTGATAACTGCTGCCCTTGGCTTGTAGCTACATGACTGGGTAAAACCTTGTATACTGTTAATGCATCCTTTGCCACAGAATGTAATGTAAAATCTAGCATAGGATGTTCTTGACATTTCAATATGCACATATCTGCATCTCAAACATTACTAATTTTATTGTTTTTACCCACAATTAGTCATGTAATAAATAGTATGAAGTACAAACTTTTAATCTTATTTTCTTTAAAGTATTTTTAATAATTTTATTTGAACACTTATGTAATGATAACATTTTGTATAATAGTTGAAGTACACTTGAACCACCCATATCAGTGATACAGCCATATTGTAAGTAAAATCATCCTAAGAGTGTCACAAATAATTTTTTATATGTACAGTAAAGTACAGGAAGTTAATTCTCCTAACACGGCCACCTCGTTGTTCAGATCACTTCTGCACAGCCCCAAGGGTGACTTTGATAGTGAGGTTCCACTCTACTATAGTGACTTCCCAATATGGACTCCCGTTGGTTTAACAAGATTTAACAACATTGCCACCCAGAGAATTAACTCTAGACGGCAGGTGGACAAGGAAGCCCTTTGGCTTAACGAAAATCCAACCCTTTTTATCTATATGTATCCCGCCCTTCTGAGGTGTGCGTCGATTTTATTTGAAAACATTCACGCTACTAGCACCCACACAATCAGCAGATAATATGTTCCATTCAGTCAGTCCTTTGTGAAAATGAAAATGTTCTTATATCTAATCTACACTGCTCCTTTACTAATCTAACTTCATGTCCTCTAGTCTTTCTATCTTTCTTAACTGAGAAAACAAGATTTCTATCAATATTTTCAAAACCATTCAATATTTTAAACACTCTCGATCTCCTGGTCTCTAGTGTTGTTAAACCACATTTTTAGGCATCATTTGTAACTAAGATCCCTCAATTTTGGTATAATTTTAGTCGCTCTCCTCTGTACTCTTTCTAGCATATCTATGTCCTTCTTGCAATATGGCTTCCACACTTGTATACCATATTCTAAACGAGGACTAACTATTGTTTTGTACAGCGGTATTATTAGTTCCTTTTCCTTATATGCTGTTGGAACAACCACCCAGACGTACACTGCCCTGCACCCCTTGGTATAAGGAACACCTAAACACACAATACTTAACAAACATTACATATAAACATCAACAAACCAGAGGGAGTTTTAAGTTCAATATTTATAATTATTCAGCAAATCCTGCACACACACAACTGCACAATAAAGAACGCAGGCATTACTTTTAATTGGCCAACATACTGATATTACCAATCATTGTAGACATCAGTGTAGGTAAATAATGTTATACATTATGCATTGTAAAAAACCTCCTCGAAGATCTCTACCTAGTACATAATGTAAGTCACCATGGTTACCATGAGGCAAACAGTTACAATGTATGCGTGAACACATAAAAATCACATTATTGGAATAATTTATCTAATTTTAGCGATTATTAGCTACCAGTTAATATCAAAATAAAATTCATTTATGATAATAACATTAACTGCTAGTATAAGACCAGTAGATATACTTGTGATATCTTGTGCACTGATCTTCATTATTTGCACAAAATAATCCAGAGAGGTTAAAGTTGAAAAGTAATGTTAAAACAAGATCAGCATCAAACACACATGCCATAGACTAAGACACGCATGCATGTACACAGTTGCACACACACACAGAAACAGCTAAATCTTACTAACAGGCAACTAGGTGTATCTTAGTGTTTAATGTCATTAGTTAAGGTTTACCGGTTACTTAAAGTTACAAAGATTAATGGCTTTATTGTAAAAAGATTTGGGTGGTGTAGATGCTAGAATTTATTGTTTAGATTATATAACACAAGTCAGTGATTGGCGGGGAATCAAGCAGGCAATGAACACCCTACCCTGGCTGCTGAATCGGAGGGAGTGAAGACTGAAGACAACACTTAAGAACTCTGGACCAAGTTCAAGACTTCACTTTTGGAAGCCATCAAAAAATTTTTCCTACACAAGACAGCACGCATAAAAGAAAGCAAGCCCTGGGTCAGCCCAGCACTCCACAAGCTCATCAAGAGACGAGACCGGGTATTCAAGAAGATGAGGAAGCACGGCACAGAAGAACTGAAGACCGAGACATGGCAACTGTGAAGAGAAGTCCAATGGCAACTCCATAGGGCATACTGGACCTACCTGAACAACTTGTTCACAGACGAGGATCAAGAAGCTGACCAGGCTACATGGAACAAATGCTTCTAGTCTTTTATGAAGCATCAAAAGTCCTCCAACTGCGGCATCACTCCCCTGAAGATGGAAGGAAAATTGGTATCGGACCAACAGCACAGGCCGACATCCTCAACAGGCAATTCCAGTCGGTGCTCAGTGAGGGCAGGAGCTATACCTATGAAGAATTCCAGGCCAAGTGCAACATGGGCTCATCACATGAATTCCTGGTTCTCGATAACATCCAAATCTCAGTAGAGGGGGTGCGAAACCTTCTCCAAAATCTGCAGCCCAACAAAGCAAGCGGCCCCGATACCATCAGCCACAGAATCCTCAAAGAGCTGGCAACCGAAGTGGCTCTACACAGGCTCCTACACAGGCTCCATCACTATGGCATACAGGGTACCACCAATGCATGAATCACCAACTTCTTCAGCAACCGGAGACAAGCAGTGGTCATGGAGGGCACTAGATCCAGCTTCACTGATGTCCGTTCAGGGGTACCCCAGGGCTCCGTCCTGGGCCCCTGCTTGTTCTTAGCATACATCAACGACTTGCCTAAGAACCATTTGCTAATGACACAGCAGTATACACCATGGTAAAGGCACTGAAAGACAATGAGCAGCTACAACAAGACCTCCAGTGACTTGCAGAGTGGAAGAAGAGCTGGGACATGGCCTTCCACCCAGAGAAGTGCACCACACTGCCTGTCACCAGAGCCAGGAAGGTCCTGAAGCACCCCCACCAGCTCCATGGCCACACTTGAGACCAAAGATTCTGCAAAGTACCTTGGCATAACCATCAACAAAGACTTGTGGGTGCTCCAGCCTAGGTCTTGTTAAAAGACTTGGATTGGAACACCCACATCAACAACATCTGTGCAAGAGCCAATAAGACCTTAGGCTTCTTGCGGAGGAACTTGAAAATAGGATCGACCTCCATCAAGTAGACAGCCTATAAGTCCTTCGTAAGACCCATCCTAGAGTATATCACAATCGTATGGGACCCCCATACCTAACACGCCATAAATAAAATTGAGTATATACAACAAAGAGCTGCCTGGTATGTCCTTAGGCGCTACCACAACACCTCTAGCATCAAGGACATACTTGAGGAACTGCAGTGGCCCTCTCTACAACAACGCCACCAGATAGCTAGACTGACCATGCTGTATAAAATCCACAACAACCACGTCAGTGCCACTGGACTGAAGAGTAAGCTGAAGCCACCACCACCATGCCAATGACGCGGCTACAGCCATTAGTTCTCACAGCCACAGAGTCGCACTCAGTACAGTCAGCACTCGTTCCTGCCCAGAACCATCAGGAAATGGAATGACCTTCCAGTCCCAGTAGTGGAGGCCAACATTGTTGTGTCAAGGATCTCCAGAGTGACATTCAACTGCTAGGGTCTTTGTTAGAGAGCAGAACAAAATTAGTATTAGTAGTAGGTTTGTAGTTGTTTTTCTGTCTGTTTTGTTCTCTTGGGCCTGCACTGCCTTATGCAGGGTTAGGGCCGGCTAGCCTCTGGCATAAGAGGTGAAGAGAGATAAGAGGTAGCCTGCCAGCAGCTCCACCACAGTTAGGGTTTTTTAGTA
Organism: Escarpia spicata; assembly: GCA_963995525.1. Lineage (NCBI taxonomy): Eukaryota > Metazoa > Annelida > Polychaeta > Sabellida > Siboglinidae > Escarpia > Escarpia spicata. The sequence goes on along the minus strand of OZ023205.1, from coordinate 13,592,383 downwards.
GGGTGTATTTTTATATATTTTGTAGGAGGTAGGTTAATTTTTCAAATGCCAGATCCCAGAATAGTGGCAGTATAATCAGATATTGATTGTGGCCACTTAACAGAAAAAGAAGGAAGTTATGCAAATGAGTTCTTCTAGACATATCCAATACAGTAATTGTTTACCTTGTAGAGGCTTTCTTCAGTGTAGCACACCAACTTCTTAGTACACTGATGAAAGCCTCTATAAGGTAAACATTCATGTATTAGATATGTCTAAAAGATTTCATTTGCATAGAAATGAGCTATGAAGAATGTTTGGAATAATTGGAATTTATTTTTTAACGTTAGTTGGGATGGAAATATAAGTTTTTTTTGGAAATGACTTGCAGCAGCAGACAATGAACTTGACATATCTGAGCAATGCTGAATAAACAATAGAGATAATTAATCATATCTAATTAAATATGCACACGTTATCATGTATAAATAAAACTGTGAAAACTAACTAGAACTGAATTTTGTCCTTTAAGGTGGAATTGATAATTTGGAACTGTAATTTAGTTTTAGAAGTTGAAATGAACTGGAATTAACAAAATGAGATTGACCCCATGAATGACACGGGTATATAATAAAACAATTATAAATAATAATTTACATTATTTAACATTAGTATAATTACGATAAAACAATCCCATTTTCCCATTTTAATGAATGCCCAAATCACTTTGTTTTACCACATTTGGTCAAATTCATTAACTAGTTAAATAAAAGAAATGTCATGATCACATTGATGCACTTTTTCACTATTCCTCCGAGCTTAAAATAATAAGTGTATGAACAAATTGGCTTCCACTCTTCCCGACTGACACCAACTGGTTATGTATACCATATACGACGACAAAAATATAATGACCTAGAAATGCCTACAATTTGACACATCTGTAGACCATTGTACTGAAACAGCTTCACTAATACCGTTAACAAAGTCACCTAATACTGACATGCTATTGTCATACGGGCCAACCCCGACCAATGTGACATATATATATCCATAAGACCCGAAAATATACCCATTAAACTATTTACATCCATTGGTTGGCAGCGCATGCTCAAACCAGTACTACATGTGATTGAAAATACACTGCTTGGGTTTCACATTACTTTGGTGCAATTAATAACACACAGCTAACAATATTCATGAGTGTCGTTCTTCGGACTATCTACTCATGCATATAGTTACAATTATGGTTTTTGCATTAGTCAACAAATTTTGTTATAACCTTACACAAAACTATAATACAAATCCATAGAAATTACAATAAGATACAACTAAGCCCAATTCAGCTTACGATTAAATAGACGCAGACATTTTCCATTAGAATTGCACTTCATTGGAAGAATAGAAGTACTTGTTTATGACACTGCTTTTAGATGAACATGTGTGTGTGTGTGTGTGTGTGTGTGTGTGTGTGTGTGTGTGTGTGTGTGTGTGTGTGTGTGTGTGTGTGTGTGTGTGTGTGTGTGTGTGTGTGTGCATGTGTGTGTATTGTGTGTGCGTGTGTGTGTGTGTGCATGTGTGTGCATGTGGGGGTGACCTCAAAATATCAGTGTGCATCATGTTTACAACATGTACGATGAGGACATTGAGTTCACTGAATATGAACAGTGTGTCATGTTTACAACATGTACGATGAGGACTTTGTAACATGTTGTGACAGGTTCCTTTAATTCAACATCACATGACATTCTGAGGTCACATGACATTTGGCCCAGGTGGTGTCATACATCATGTTTTGAGACCACCCCTAACTTGTAATCTACATGGCTTCATAAGAGAAGGGTGGAGTTCGGTGGTACTCCCGCGTTTGATACTCGTCAATTTTTGCCACCAGATGGTCAGTGTCCAACCCAAAATTGGTGCAGAGCCATAGCTGAAACATTCAGATATACGGGTGAGGATATGTTTGATAAAATGTATTTGAAGAAATGAAGAGGAAACATGTAACTTTACAGAAAGTACACAAGACGTAAAACATTATGATCTTAGGAGATCAAACTGTCACAAGAAATAATTTGTGAAAGAGAGGATACAATACGAGAGAGAGAGGGGGTGGGGTGAGGGAAACAGAGAGAAGGGGAGAGGAAGAGGGAGAAAGAGGGGGAGAGAGTGACATGGGGAGAGAGAGAAAGGGAGAAAGAGGAGAAGGGACAGAGAGAGGTGGGGACAGAGAGGTGGTGAGCGAGAGGGGAAGGGAGAGATAGAGGTGGGGAGAGAGAGGGAGAGAGGTGGGGGAGAGAGAGAGGGGAAGGGAGAGAGAGGGGAAGGGAAAGAGAGCGATAGGTGGGGGAGAGAGAGAGAGAGGTGTGGAGAGAGAGGGGAAGGGAGAGGGAGGGGAAGGGAGAAAGAGAGGTGGGGAGTGAGAGAAGGAAAAGAGAGAGAGAGAGAGGTGGGGTGGGGAGAGAGAGGGGAAGGGAGAGAGAGAGGTGGAGAGAGAGAGGGGAAGGGAGAGAGAGAGGTGGGGAGCGAGAGGGGAAGGGAAAGAGAGGTGAGGGTGGGGAGAGAGAGGGGAAGGGAGAGAGGTGGGGAGAGAGGGGAAGGGAGAAAGAGAGAGGTGGAGGTGGGGAGAGAGAGGGGAAGGGTGCACGAGGGGAAGGGAAAGAGAGAGAGGTGGGGGTGGGGAGAGAGAGAGAGGGGAAGGGAGAGAGAGGTGGGGAGAGAGAGGGGAAGGGAGAGAGAGATAGGTGGGGAGAGAGAGGGGAAGGAAGAGAGAGAGGTAGGGTGGGGAGAGAGAGGGGAAGGCAGAGAAGGGGGAAGAGAAAGAGAGAGGTGGGGGTGGGGAGAGAGAGGGGGGAGGGAGCAAGAGGGGAAGGGAAAGAGAGAGGTGGGGAGAGAGAGGGGAAGGGAGAAAGAGGGCTGAGGAGAGAGGTGTGGAGAGAGAAGGGAGAGAGAGAGAGGTGGGGGAGAGAGAGGGGAAGGGAGAGAGGTGGGGAGAGAGAGGAGAAGGGAGATAGAGAGGTGGGGAGCGAGAGGGGAAGGGAGAGAGAGAGGTGTGGAGAGAGAAGGGAAGGGAGAGAGAGAGGTGGGGAGAGATAGGTGGGGAGAGAGGGGAAGGAAAAGCGAGGTGGGGAGAGGAAAACAGAGAAAAGGGAAGAGGAAGAGGGAGAAATAAAGGGAGAGAGAGGAAGGGAGAGAGAGAGGGGGGAGAGCAAGAGGTAGGGAGAGGGTGAGATAAGGATGGAGAGGAGAGAGAGAGACAATGATGGAGTAGATAAGGGAGAGACAGACAAAGGTGGGAGGCTGGGAAAAGACAGGCAGAAAGATAGGAATACTGAGAAAGAGTCAGTGACACCGAGTGAACATTGCATTTATTCTTGAAAACCTTACCCCACAAAAAAGCCTACCAAGGAAATAAAACGTTTCTTGTGTGCTGGTCATAGCCATGTCTTTAGTACAAATTCATTACTTTGTGCAGGGAGTTGTTCATTTGGTAGTACTTACTTTTAGGATAAGATACTTCTTCACGCCAATGGCCTGAAAGAAAAAATAAATGTAACTGATAATAACATTACTAACATGTCATTTTTTATGTTTGAAATGGGAATTAAACACCAAGGATCAACATACCGCATTATAAATGTAGGTATCTGGCACAGTGTAATTTCTAGTAAATTACAAAAAATTCAAAACCTAACACAGTTAGCAACTATCATATACGTATAACTGTAGTTGGAAAGATGAGAGAAGACTTCTCAGCACATCCAATCATAATAACATGATTTCTGAAATAAATATGATGATGACGATTCCTGTAGATTACATCAGCTGTGTCATGTGACATACGTACCAGGTAGGCAACAAAGAGGAGGTAGACAACAGTTACCATGGAGACCAGCAAGAACACCCACCATCTTTCAAATGTGGCCTGAAACATACATTCATCAATAATTAGAGGTGGTCTCAAAATGTTGGTGTACATGAAATTGGTTTCACAGGGGTGAGGGGACAGCAGCTGGTTTGTTTAGCAAACACATAAATACATTTGCCCAACAATATTTATCACCTTCCACAAAGTGCCAACTTAAACACATGCAGGCAGAATTGCATTATGAAAGCGAAATATGAATGGTTTGTGATTTAATAGTGACGAATACAGACCTGCCTACCCCAAAACCTTCCTGTCAGTATTCCATCTTCCCATTTACACTGATTTTCAGGAATATAGGCTTGCTGTCAGTAATAGTTCAGAACCGTGTCAGATATTGTAACGAAAAGAACACCACTGTCAGTATTACTTTGATACTGTGACTATGACGATAGTTGCACCCAAAACATAATTGTCCTTAATAAACTATGAGGTGTTTTGAAGTGTTCAGTTAACAAGGTAAGGTAGATGTTCATAACAAGCATTGATGGAAATCAAACGTGAAGAAGCGTAACTATAATGTAAATGAGTGTATCCACATTGTAATTCAGATTTTATGTAAATTTCAAAAACAGCATGCTGACTACAAAAACTTGACAAATTATAACAATGCAACACGTAATTATTTATTTGTGGTGTCATTACGATTAATATTAGTAACCGGTATACCTAGGGCCAGGCTACAGACTACACAGTATAGTAGCTTGACTAGATCAAAGACAGTCATGCCGGGGGACGGCAAAACCATTACGTTACGCTAGTCATCGACATCGTCTAGACTCTAGTCTACTCAACTCTAGTATATAAGCCTATCTCTGTATCATAGGCTGTAAACTATAGACTAAACTCAATAAATACACTAACTTAATCTTAGTACAATCAGTTGGTCTAACACTACAAGTACAACACCCACTACTCTGTCACTAGTACTAGTCTAACGACGTAGTCAGTACCTTCAATTATCCCGGCCACCAGTGACCATGGACATGGTCCATGTGAAATAGGAAAATAAATGTTGCGTATCGGGCATTATGTAAAGCCGACCCCCCTTCTTTAAACTTGACAATATGGGCCTTGTCTGCGTACATGCTGTTATAAACGTTTGCAGTATACGTTTCTTCTTGGCTGGTAGTGGTGTCGTTTCGATCCCCGGCATCATTTCGTGCCATGTGAGTCATAACTTCGTTTTGTTTGAGCGCCATGAGCGCGGAAATGCAAATTTGTCGCAACGCTGTTTCCTATTGGTCAGATTACGACCAGAAGCAGCAAATAAAAACCACATTTTAACAAGCAGCGTATATATGCTGCCACCTGTTGAATAAAGTGAAGCTAAATTTGAGGAGTACAGAAATGATTGACGCTCATTGTGACAACGAAAGAATCCGTAATATTTTCATCCCTCGCCGTAATACCGTAATTTTAGGTGTATTTCCGGAATGATTCCGGACAATCCGGAATGGTAGGCAGGTCTGCGAATAGGACTGTTTTCATGGGCTATCACAATTTGATGAAATTCAAAGTTTCGTGTAGATGGGTGGGGGGTCTGAATTGGAAGAATATATGTCTAAAGTACTGTAATACTTCGTAATTAAGTTCGTAACACAATTCAGTTTTAATGAATTCATTGCGATGTGCTTTTGACGTGTACACTCATGACCCCCGTACACCGGAAGCGAGTCTTAACCAAAACAAAGCTCCGAAATTAACGGTATGACATCTCTACAAGCACTAACTGAAAAAAACTGGCTTTTCACTTGTATGATATCAAGATGAAAATAAAACAGTGATCTTCTTCCTGTACATATACATGTGCATACACAAACCATCATTGCTGCCATCTGCCTGACTAAAAACCTATCAATTCTCCCACGACAGATTGTGAGAGGTGGAACATTTGACAGTGGATATAACAGAACTCATGTCTTATAACTTACCACATAAGCATAAACTAGGTAGAGGTTGATTGTCATGACAAGTATTGCCAGCATCCAGATGATGGCCTTCAGAATCCTGCAAACACATCAGCAGCTAAACCATTAAATTATATCTTACACAAATCTGCCAGTAATCACATATGTGACTTAACTAACTGTAACATTACAAAATCAGTGTATCAAGCTAGGCACAGTTGATACAAAACACCAGACAGAATGACTCTCTGAATAAATTCTTGGTCTACTCTACCTATCACCCGTGATGGCCATATTTTGTTAATAGCAATACATTTTTCTAGGAACTGTTCAGCCATGCAAAACTTACTATGCAAAAACTATTATTTACTTACTTAAACTTAATCATTGTTATGTCTACTGTCATATATGGCAGAAATGAAAAGTTATTACAAACACTAGGAGGGAAAGTTGTGCAAAGGAAAACAGTTGTGACAATTGGGGAGAAATGATACACACTGAATTATCAAATGTTACACATAATATAGAACAAACACGGTGCCAAGACACAGCCAACATTTTCATCACAATAATAAAGACGATATTTATTATTAACTGACTTAGCCATGTGTAATAAAAATGTGTTGTTTGGTCTTCCCTACCTGCCGTTCTTGAATGTGTTGTTTGGTCTTCCCTACCTGCCGTTCTTGAATGTGTTGTTTGGTCTTCCCTACCTGCCGTTCTTGAATGTGTTGTTTGGTCTTCCCTACCTGCCGTTCTTGAATGTGTTGTTTGGTCTTCCCTACCTGCCGTTCTTGAATGTGTTGTTTGGTCTTCCCTACCTGCCGTTCTTGAATGTGTTGTTTGGTCTTCCCTACCTGCCGTTCTTGAATGTGTTGTTTGGTCTTCCCTACCTGCCGTTCTTGAATGTGTTGTTTGGTCTTCCCTACCTGCCGTTCTTGAATGTGTTGTTTGGTCTTCCCTACCTGCCGTTCTTGAATGTGTTGTTTGGTCTTCCCTACCTGCCGTTCTTGAATGTGTTGTTTGGTCTTCCCTACCTGCCGTTCTTGAATGTGTTGTTTGGTCTTCCCTACCTGCCGTTCTTGAATGTGTTGTTTGGTCTTCCCTACCTGCCGTTCTTGAATGTGTTGTTTGGTCTTCCCTACCTGCCGTTCTTGAATGTGTTGTTTGGTCTTCCCTACCTGCCGTTCTTGAATGTGTTGTTTGGTCTTCCCTACCTGCCGTTCTTGAATGTGTTGTTTGGTCTTCCCTACCTGCCGTTCTTGAATGTGTTGTTTGGTCTTCCCTACCTGCCGTTCTTGAATGTGTTGTTTGGTCTTCCCTACCTGCCGTTCTTGAATGTGTTGTTTGGTCTTCCCTACCTGCCGTTCTTGAATGTGTTGTTTGGTCTTCCCTACCTGCCGTTCTTGAATGTGTTGTTTGGTCTTCCCTACCTGCCGTTCTTGAATGTGTTGTTTGGTCTTCCCTACCTGCCGTTCTTGAATGTGTTGTTTGGTCTTCCCTACCTGCCGTTCTTGAATGTGTTGTTTGGTCTTCCCTACCTGCCGTTCTTGAATGTGTTGTTTGGTCTTCCCTACCTGCCGTTCTTGAATGTGTTGTTTGGTCTTCCCTACCTGCCGTTCTTGAATGTGTTGTTTGGTCTTCCCTACCTGCCTTTCTTGAATGTGTTGTTTGGTCTTCCCTACCTGCCGTTCTTGAATGTGTTGTTTGGTCTTCCCTACCTGCCGTTCTTGAATGTGTTGTTTGGTCTTCCCTACCTGCCGTTCTTGAATGTGTTGTTTGGTCTTCCCTACCTGCCGTTCTTGAATGTGTTGTTTGGTCTTCCCTACCTGCCGTTCTTGAATGTGTTGTTTGGTCTTCCCTACCTGCCGTTCTTGAATGTGTTGTTTGGTCTTCCCTACCTGCCGTTCTTGAATGTGTTGTTTGGTCTTCCCTACCTGCCGTTCTTGAATGTGTTGTTTGGTCTTCCCTACCTGCCGTTCTTGAATGTGTTGTTTGGTCTTCCCTACCTGCCGTTCTTGAATGTGTTGTTTGGTCTTCCCTACCTGCCGTTCTTGAATGTGTTGTTTGGTCTTCCCTACCTGCCGTTCTTGAATGTGTTGTTTGGTCTTCCCTACCTGCCGTTCTTGAATGTGTTGTTTGGTCTTCCCTACCTGCCGTTCTTGAATGTGTTGTTTGGTCTTCCCTACCTGCCGTTCTTGAATGTGTTGTTTGGTCTTCCCTACCTGCCGTTCTTGAATGTGTTGTTTGGTCTTCCCTACCTGCCGTTCTTGAATGTGTTGTTTGGTCTTCCCTACCTGCCGTTCTTGAATGTGTTGTTTGGTCTTCCCTACCTGCCGTTCTTGAATGTGTTGTTTGGTCTTCCCTACCTGCCGTTCTTGAATGTGTTGTTTGGTCTTCCCTACCTGCCGTTCTTGAATGTGTTGTTTGGTCTTCCCTACCTGCCGTTCTTGAATGTGTTGTTTGGTCTTCCCTACCTGCCGTTCTTGAATGTGTTGTTTGGTCTTCCCTACCTGCCGTTCTTGAATGTGTTGTTTGGTCTTCCCTACCTGCCGTTCTTGAATGTGTTGTTTGGTCTTCCCTACCTGCCGTTCTTGAATGTGTTGTTTGGTCTTCCCTACCTGCCGTTCTTGAATGTGTTGTTTGGTCTTCCCTACCTGCCGTTCTTGAATGTGTTGTTTGGTCTTCCCTACCTGCCGTTCTTGAATGTGTTGTTTGGTCTTCCCTACCTGCCGTTCTTGAATGTGTTGTTTGGTCTTCCCTACCTGCCGTTCTTGAATGTGTTGTTTGGTCTTCCCTACCTGCCGTTCTTGAATGTGTTGTTTGGTCTTCCCTACCTGCCGTTCTTGAATGTGTTGTTTGGTCTTCCCTACCTGCCGTTCTTGAATGTGTTGTTTGGTCTTCCCTACCTGCCGTTCTTGAATGTGTTGTTTGGTCTTCCCTACCTGCCGTTCTTGAATGTGTTGTTTGGTCTTCCCTACCTGCCGTTCTTGAATGTGTTGTTTGGTCTTCCCTACCTGCCGTTCTTGAATGTGTTGTTTGGTCTTCCCTACCTGCCGTTCTTGAATGTGTTGTTTGGTCTTCCCTACCTGCCGTTCTTGAATGTGTTGTTTGGTCTTCCCTACCTGCCGTTCTTGAATGTGTTGTTTGGTCTTCCCTACCTGCCGTTCTTGAATGTGTTGTTTGGTCTTCCCTACCTGCCGTTCTTGAATGTGTTGTTTGGTCTTCCCTACCTGCCGTTCTTGAATGTGTTGTTTGGTCTTCCCTACCTGCCGTTCTTGAATGTGTTGTTTGGTCTTCCCTACCTGCCGTTCTTGAATGTGTTGTTTGGTCTTCCCTACCTGCCGTTCTTGAATGTGTTGTTTGGTCTTCCCTACCTGCCGTTCTTGAATGTGTTGTTTGGTCTTCCCTACCTGCCGTTCTTGAATGTGTTGTTTGGTCTTCCCTACCTGCCGTTCTTGAATGTGTTGTTTGGTCTTCCCTACCTGCCGTTCTTGAATGTGTTGTTTGGTCTTCCCTACCTGCCGTTCTTGAATGTGTTCATGACACGAGCACTGTTTGTGAAGTGAAGCACGGGCAGAAGCGCGAATGGCAGTTGAACACTCTGAAGTACATTCAGCCAGTTGTTCATCATATCTAGCTGGTTGCTGGCCAGCCACGCCACGACAATCGTAGGGGCCATGGCAATTGTCCGGGTAACCAGCACACGCCGCCATTTTGACCAGTTGATATCGAGAAAACCCTGAAAGCAAAATTGTAGAATTATCAGTGAAGAAAACCAACATTTGATCAAAGCTCAAATGGTATTTATGTGGGCGTTGCTGCAGCCTATATTTGAAATGTACGGTACACCGACCTAACCATGGGACAAGCTCTTCCAGCCACAACAGCTGGGCCTCTTTTTCATTTGCGCGTTACTCAGAAAGGTAATCTTTTTTATGCTGTGACGGATATAAATATTTGTTTCGGTTATAACATTTACGAGGCGCGTTGACACGCTATAACATTTTCCCAGTAGGGTTCGTTAGTTCCTCGTGGGTTGTTCTAACCGTCATTTACCGTAATTAAGGAGGGATAAGCTGTGATGGAGTGCGTCGAAATCGCTCTGGTCGGGCATTCCTTTGTCTCACGGCTTGCCCGATATTCATTGGAGCATCGCTCTCTGAATCTTGATTTGAATCCTGAGCGTTTACACGTTACCTTTGTTGCGCGAGGTGGGCTTAAAGTCAATCAACTGTATGCTTTGACGCCCGCTATATTGCAAGCTAGTCGAGATGTAATTTTTCTTGACGTCAGCACTAATGACATTAACGATGCCAGTCCCGTTGAGTTGGCGGACAGTGTTTTGTCGTACGTCATATACTTGATTGTGATGGCCGACGTGTGGAAAGTTGTCATTTCGCAAATGTTCTTCCGCAATGCATGCCAATCTAAATACTATATCTGCAATAATTTCAACGACAAGGTTGTTGTGTATAATAACTATTTGCGCGAAGCTTCCGAATCCCTCGACCAAGTCGATTTTTGGTGTCACCGCAGAATTTGGAAAAATTGGGCCGTTTATCTCCTAGATGGGGTTCATTTCAACCAGGAGGGTAACCGCAAGTACTACAACAGCGCGCAGGGTGCAGTCATTGCTTCAGCAAATAAGCTGTGAATTGATTGGCGTTAAAGACTATGCAAACGGATGACCTCCTACTACTTTTACTCAATGGTAAATAACAAACTATTTCTTTAACTGTCATTCACAGGTTTTCATTAATCATAAAGTGACAATCTGCTCTACTGTCTGATACGTTCAGTACGTAACATGCATTTATGTACGTGCTGTCTCTTCTACGTCATTGGTATTGTTATTGCCATGAGCTGCTTAATATTAGCCCTTTCCCCGGTGGCCATTACTTTAGGTCCTTAAGATTAGCCCAACTGGTGGCATTTATTTAGGTCCTTAAGATTAGCCCAACTGGTGGCATTTATTTAGGTCCTTAAGATTAGCCCAACTGGTGGTTTTTGTTTAGGTCCTTAAGATTAGCCTAATTGGTGGCTTCTGATTAGGTCCTTAAGATTGGTCCAACTGGTGGCTTCTGATTAGGTCCTTAAGATTAGCCCAATTGGTGGCCGTCTTTTTGATCCTTATGATCGGCTCAAATGGTAGCCCTTTCTTAGCCCAGCTGGTGGCCGTTGGTTCAGTTGCTGGTGACCGTTGGGTCAGCTATTACATCTGTCCGACATTTTCACTGTATTTTTTAGTTGCCTTTAGGGTGTTTTGTGCATTTACAACTGCTCACAGGGTGTTCCTATATTCCGGCGGTATGTAAGATTTTAGCTAAAGTGTTCAGTGCACAAAAACACTCTATTATAATTTTAATTGGACATATTAGTGGTACACATTTCCGCCTGTATGCATATATGCTGCCATTATGGTGAGCGCGTTAAGAAATTGCTATGTACATAACACTGACCACGTATATATATGTTAATGTGATTAGTTATACTGTAATGGCTGTTTGGCCAGTTTCTGCTGATCCGTCCGTCTGTAGTTACAGAATGCCTCCACGAAAGCGAAAAACGCCAAAACGCTACGAAGGGGGTGCAACCGTTGGGCCAGTCCGCAGACGAGCGAGGGATATGGGGACCAGCGTTGTGGCTCCGGCTATTGAGGACCCAATGCCCATCACCACCACTGCACTGCAGGAGCAAATCAACCTGATGCAGCAACAGATGCAGGCCATCGGTGATGTCATCACAAATATGGCCTCCGCAACACCGGCAGCGAGGCCGGTAGCATCGGCAGCCGCCGGTTCAGCAGCGACGGCAGCAATGGAGGAGACAGCCACACTGTCTTCCCCAGTGCATACAGAGGGAGGTGAGGACCTGGAGTTCTACCCGTCTACCATGAACACTTTTGCTTCTGTACCGCTAGGCAGCTTGGTTGACGACCGTATAAAGTCAAAAATGTGGGGAAAACAATTTGTTGACTTAAGTCTCCTCGCTGGTGAATCCACACCACAAACCTTGTTGGTTCTCGATCCTGTCACCCAAACATCAAATGTGCATGTCAAAGATCAGCCAACCACAAAAATTACCAACATCGAGCAGTGGTCCAATGCATTTCTAGTATATATAGCTATTTATGTCCAACAACATCCCACTGAGATTCAGGACATCCTCAAATATATGCAATTTATTCGTTCTTTGGGGACCAGCTCACACCCTAGCGTGTTTCTGACGTATGACAAGGATTTTCGAAAACTACGAGCCATCAGTTCCATGCCTTGGTACATCTCCACCCGGAAATTTATCATCAGGTGACCCGTAAGGCCACCAGTGTCTCCAAACCAACCGTCTTTCCCATACGAAAGCAGCCAGATCCCCGTCGGCAGTCCTTTCCTGCCGGCTACTGTTTTCCCTTCTGTGCCACTGGGATCTGCAAATACCCAACATGTGCCTATAAGCACACATGCCCCACCTGCAATGGCCCACATGTCCCATCACAATGCCCAGCCAAACGCCGAACCCCTGCCTTCCCCAGACCTCCGGCTCCCAACACCGGTCTGCGCCGCCCAGCTCTGACGATTGCTAAACGAAAGTAGTTACGATGTCACAGCAACAGACACACTTGTCAATGGATTTCTAGACGGTTTCCGTATCCCCTTTGAGGGGGACTTAAGTCACAGGTCAATACCATGTAATCACCCATCTCTTTTATTAAATCCTGCAGTGGCCAGTGATATGATTCATAAGGAAAAAGGCTTGGGTCATATAGCGGGCCCCTTCACATCATTACCTTTACACGATTATGTGGTATCACCACTGGGACTCATCCCTAAGAAAGAGACCGGAAAATTTAGAATTATTCACGATCTGTCATTTCCAAAAGGAGATTCTGTAAATTCTGGTATACCAAAAGATTTCTGTTCAGTCTCTTATGAAGATTATGATTTGTTTGTGTCGTTGTTAACAACAGTAGGACAGGGCTGCTTTATTGCCAAAGCGGATATCGAATCTGCCTTTAGAATCGTGCCGATACATCCTTATGACTATCATCTACTGGGGTTTACTTTTGACGGCCACTACTATTACGATAAGTGTCTTTCTATGGGTTGTGCTATATCGTGCAGAATATTCTAGCAGTTTAGTTGTGCACTGCAATGGATTCTACAAACTTCATTCCATGTGACATAAATGTCACACATATTGGATGACTTTATTTTCATGTCGCCTTCAGAACATGTCTGTAATGTATACCTACAGCAGTTTTTTTCGTTGGTCCAATTGTTGTCTATTCCTGTGAATCAGAGGAAAACCGTGGTTCCGTCCACGTGTGTCATTGTTCGTGGCATTGAAATAGACACTGTGCGGATGCAGGCTAGGCTGCCACAGGATAAACTGGATACTGCAATTCAGTTAGTAAGGGCCTATCGTCGTCGTAGAAAGGTAGGTGAATCTTGTGGGGTGGGGGAGCCATCCTGCAATTGTTGATTACCGAATGGCCGGATGTGGTTGGTTCCCCCACCTTTGCTGTTCTCATTTAGATTATAATCATGTTGGCTAGGTAATGAATGATCATTTTAATTATGTAATCTGCATAATATATTCATGCATAGTGATTGTGGCTTTATATATAAAGCTCTTATACAAACTTATATCTGCCTTGTGTTATTCAGCAAACTAGCCACGATTCATATCCTTGTAACAAGCAACGTCGGCACATCAAATTTGACGAATACTCTGCATCAACGAATACTCTTTCTATAGATGAAACATTTACAAAGGTTTTTCTTCAGACCTGATGTCTTTACTATTTGTTTGTGTGGATTTGTACTAATAGCTGTACCATAATGTTAACATCTTCAAAAATTTTATGATAATAATAATTATTATTATTTGTGTAACTATGGCTACAATTATTATAATATGTACGGAAGGTGACATATCATATTATAAACTGCACAGTTTGTTTACTTACACTCATTACAAATTGCCCGGAATATGTGCCCTGCAAAATATAGAAAACAGTGTAAATCACACCATGTATATATTGCATAGCAACAGTCTTTGCTGGAATGCAACGATTCAGCCATTGGTAACAATAATGTTTTTCTGTGGAGATAATCAGTTTGAAAGCAAATACCTCCCACTATGAGATATTGCCCAGTATTGGGCTTACCACAAAATTTGGAAAGACAGAATTAAGAATATCTTAAGTAGTGATTAAACACTTAAATCAACACAGCTTAAATTTAATGAGACTACTAGATTACTTAATCAAATTTGAATGATTTCATAAACTATATACAACAGCGTCCACTTTCTAAAATTTCAATATCTTCATTATTTACAAACTGTAACATGAAGGAACGTAACATTAGTCGCATACCTTCTTACAAGGAAAACTACCATTTACTAGGAATTAGCCATTTGTATGAATATTGTTTCATAGCATATAGCACTAAAACAACATGTTTATTGTACAATTGCTGGGTATACGTTGTGCCCTTTCCAACAACACTGCACCAAACAAACAAACATTTTCATTAATTTAATTGAAACTCCAAAACTGTCATAACATCTTACTTACGGTCATTGTTGAACTTTGACCTGCAGCCAGAATGCCGATGCCCCAAATGATTTTCATAGGTAAGCCATATTTCTCATAGAGCCATTTGCCCTGGATGGAAAATAAAAAATACATGAAACTATACCTGCACAAACATCTACGAGATCGCAAATTAACGTGTATGTTTATCTATGTCTGTTGGTTTGTTGCACATTCTCAAAAGTTGCAAATAAATAAATATTTACTAGATCTAGCAAGACTTTTTTGACAACATTATGCCTTACCACATAATAAAAAAAAAAATATTTTTCAAAATGTACAATAACATTAAGGAATATCTCTTTATGATCATAACTGTAAGTCAATCATTAAAAGGTACTTGTAAATTGTACAAGTGCATAAGTGTGATATACGGCTTATTCTTCTTGTTTCTAGTTTCTCTCCATCTAGACAAAGATGTTTAGTGTTTTCAAAATAACGCACAATGCACTGTAAACTTTGTAAGTCATTGCCTAGGGAGTGGTGTGAAATGTCATAATGCAATGCCTTCCTATTTCTGTAAAATAACTATTTGCAGCATTTTGAATTGTACAGAACAATCAAAATGCAGGGGGTGTACATGTCCATTTTGGGATTGGAAGTTAAAGTTGAAGCTTTCAAAAACATAAACTGAACTGCCTCCCTACGTAAACTGCACTGACCGCATTCTTGATGCTGGCTTGAGTGTACTCGCCACCAGAGAAAGCGGCCGCGAACACAGCCACCACAAACACGTTGATGAGAAACGACACAAACAAAGCAACCGCTGGAAGAGAAGGAACCGGAATAAATTATCTAAACAATGCAGAGAATTATTGGCAGAACACAGAGTACTTACGTAACTCTATCACTTATTTGACTTTGAGGACATTAATGCAACGCAAAGAACTTTACATGATTTTGAGAGCTCTGACATAACTCTGTGAGCCCTTACTGTTTCTGAGAACTCATACCTGACTTTGAGAGCTCCTATTTGACTCGAAGAGTTTTTATTTGACTCTGAAAACTCCTGCCTGACTCATTGTGGTCTTACCAAAATCTGAGAGATATTATCTGTCTCTGGGTGCTCCTACCTGCCCCTCCCAAAATCACCTACCTAACTCTGAGAGCTACTACCTGACTGAGAGCTCCTACCTGACTCAATAGCATAGTATATATTCGCCTCAGCTACTTTCTGCTTGTTGTTCCGGTCGACAGCTCGAGACTGAAGACAAGAAAGAGAAGATGACATTAAAAGAAAGAGTAATATATTGGACTATAACAGCCGAGAGAGGGATAGAACAGAATCAGATCATGATAGATGGAGACAACTCATCAAAAGGGTGGAACAGATCAAATAAGTGATGTTCCCATCCACACAGGCTCCAGATGGAAGAAGACATGACAATGGATTATAAAATTTGAGGTCACATCTGTTTTCAGCATGGACTCTATAGAGTATAAACATCTTAAAAAACAAACATTAAATGCACTGTAAAAGCATACATATTCCAGATATACAACTAAGCAATATTTGTATTAAAATATGTAACTCTTACTCATATCAACATTGTTTAAAACATGAAATTGTATTACAGTGCTGTATGACACTGCACAAAACCAATATTATTTAACCTCTGAACCCAAATCTGTCACCCATTGCTACATGAAACTTTGAATTTATCGGCTTGTGAGTACACGTAGAAATGTGGATATGGTTACCCCCACTCACGAGAACAAGCGCACTGTGAAGATAAAGGTTGTGTGGCATAATGACTGCTCCCACTATGCCGACCATCTGCTGAATGGCGGCCGTGTCACAATCCTCACACCACGGGAAAAACAGTCCCTTCAAGATCTCTCCCTGGTCAGGCTTCACTGTGATATACTGCAACGATAGTTCAAGATGTCAGCTACATCATAGAGTACACACGCGCACACACTCACTCACAAACACACCACACACACGCGCGCCCACACTAACGCACGCACACACTCAGGCCCCAGGACAGTAAGCATGCACGCACGCACGCACGCACGCACACTCACACATGGTATTTAGAGTCCATCCTGTGTCTAACCCTCCCTCTCCTTAACCCCATAACACACCCTCCACCCACTGTCACTCACCATGTAGAGGAAGGCGGCCCCCATGGTTGTAATGAGGGCTCCAAAGAGGGCCTCCAACTTGCGTAGGCCGGCACTCTCGAGAAACAGGAAGGTGAACGTGTCTGCTATTGTGATGATGGCTCCAGCCCAGATTGGAATGCTAAAATATAATTAATCATATTTTTGTCTATACTACAGTTGCATCCACAATTTTATGAATTCTTTGTTTATTTTGTTCCAGACTAATCTAACAAAGTTCTCACTAATATCGACTACTACATGCAGCCCTTTTGTACAAATTTACTTGATCTAATGATCCAAATAAATTCTAACTATGTTTTCAACAAAATATGCATGCTTTTATTTAACTGACTGCACAAAAATACTCAAACTATTAAGACACTACAGATTTGCAGATCAACAAACCTGATTGATGAACTAAATCAATTAATGAAGGAGTTTTAAGAAAACAAATAATAAATATTTACTTGTTGTTTGAGAGGATGTTTATGGCGACGGCTGAACCTATGACCTCTTGTATGTCACTTCCTATGATCGCAATCTCCACCATGATCCAGAGGGTAATTCTTGGCAGAGTTGAATACTCCCGCCTGCACACCTGGGCCAGGTTGAGACCTAAAAAAATGTGGAAAAAGTGTAAGGGATTTTGAAAATGTTTGCAATTTTAGAAACTCACTATTAGAATAATTTTAAATAAAATATTCCAGCTAAATCAGAGGCCATGCAATCGGGATCTTGAAAACAACTCAGCAATGTCCTACTAGGATATTGCGCCAAGGATTTATTTCAGAGCATCCTTCTCTAGAGTTAGCGAGTCTACTACAGTTTACAAATGTGTGGGATCTTTTATTTCCCCTGGCATAGACACCAGATAGAAGGGACCACCAGCTTTTAGTGTCTCTTCTGAAAGACACAGTTATTGTGACGTGAACAAAACTGCCCAAGTTTCAAACAGAGGCCGGTACCAGGATTTGAACCCTGGTTCCTCTGATCGACAGTCCAGCACTCTACCCGCTCAACAACTGCTCTGCACAATCAGCTGTGCAGTAAGTATGTAGAGTTAAAGTGTTTTTTTTTAAGTCATATCAGACATTTGAAGACTTTCACACAGATTAGCATTATTCCCAATCAAACTAGAATTCTGAAACATGACATACACAATTCTGAAAATGTTTCAAAATCTACAAATGTAGCTGGATATCCGAAGCAGGATGTTTGGCAATGTGGCTAGTGACAAAGGAACCGGTGGGTCTTTACGAAGGATACATTTACCTGTGACACAGCCGAGACGAGCAGACATTAGCTGTAGCACGAGCCCCATCACTGTTGACCACATCAATACCCAGAGGATCTAAAAAACATATAAGATCATTATAATTCAGAGGTACAGGTGTGTGACTGTCACAAACATGACACAAATATTACGTAAACACTCTTTTCCATACAAAGTAAAAGCCAAATACTGTAATGAAGTTTACTACATCATAAATCATTACAGGCTTTGGTCTAAAATCTTAAAATTGTGTAAGCCTACTTAATGATATCGCTGATAAAAAGTGTTCTTGTTATTATTATACAACAAACATAGTTATTTCAATGTAGGAATTATTGCAACAGTTATTACCACTCAACATTTAAAAAAATTTATAGTTCTCAATGGTGCAAAATATTCGAAATATGTGCATGCACATATAAAGAAACAATCATAAATGCATACCCACCTTATACTTAGCTATAGAGCCAGACTGTAGATCAGATTCAATGTTTCCAGGATCGAGATATGCAATACTCATCAAGAAACCTGGTCCTGTAAAGGACCAAAGCTTCCGAAAACTAAACTTGAACTGCAGAAAGATGGACAATTGTTAGGTTGACAATTGTGTATTGTAATTTGTTCAAATTTGTCTACAGTTTCCCAACTTTCCCACTGCCTTGCTTTGAATGTTCACCAACAAGATGTCAAAAACAATTAAACGTCACCAAAGATTACCTGAATTGCACATATCGAAGCTAAAATAAAAATATAATTTAAAGGTATTTTTTTACCAGTGACATCAAACTAATGTTTGTTATTCCACATCTTGGCAACATGCAGCATTATATAAAATATCAGTTTCCATTCCCACTGTCTAAAAATTTCATAAAACGAAGAGACCACCACAACAATATTAACCATTACTTTTATAAACAAACATCAATATTGCTGACCAAAATTCATCATGTAAGACTATCAACAATGTTATCTTTAGAACAGCATCCCAGAATGAGCCATTTTTGTATACAAATAGTTTCTATAAAAGCATAAAACTCACTGATTCTGCATCATCTTGATTCTCGCGGATAACTATGTGGTCTGGACTTGTTTCAAATGGTGTTTTTTCATCATCACTGTTTGGCTGATGCTCAGCGAAGGTTTTGTAGTTTTTATCTTCAGTCGTCATGGTTGCCACTGGGTCACCGTTCGCCATATTGCAGTGCCAGTTTCCGTGATGAAGTCCTCAATTCAGTCGTTGCACCTGCAGTGGCAACAGTGTGTAAGGGTCTGAGGGATGTGATTGATGGAGTCGACAACTCATAAACATTTGTTTTGCAGTGTGGAATTTCTACTGATGAAGAAACCATGAATGTAAACTCTGCTACTGTATAATAATACCATATATATACACTGGATATACATACAAATTATATGGCATATAGATAAAAAGTTTGATACATTTTACCTTTATCAAAATTTTACGTAATTGTCTCATATAATTATGTGTGTGTATGTGCATATGTGCATAAATTTGTTAATTAATATAATAATATATTACCACATTTAACTGTACAAAGTCTGATAGTTTATCAAATTATTTAAATAATATTGGTAATAAATACATTTTGACCACTGGAGTGATCTGTTCATCTACTTGAATTCTGTAAAGTTCTAAAAACTATTAAGACAATATACTGAAATATTGGACATTAATATAAATAATCTAGATGTAATATATAATAATATGTGCACTGTTTGTTAAGGGGATTAATGTTCTGTACTATAGTCTATGACACAAAACTTAGTTTACTGAGAAAGATAATGAGATATGGGTTGTCTGGTCTAGATTGGATACATATTTACTCATTAAGATAAACTTGGATTGTTTCAGTGCTCTACTTTTTGTGATTACGTCAGCAGTATAGAGAACATCCCAGAAAACAGGGTTTGATAAACATACCTTAAATATGCAGTCAATATTAATTTCAATATTTCAGTTCATTGTTTACCTTGGAATACAATTAAAGTCACACATGGCTAAACCATGTTAGTTAGGGCTGTTATTTGTAACCACGACATGAAGGCACGGGCACTAAAGGAAATGAAGGACTACAAATTAAGTTGACACGCACAGACAATTCCCAAATTGCTCCAAGATCAAATCAACATTTCGGCCATTATCACAAAAAGTGAATAGCAGCTGGAAAATAACAGTAAGTTAGTATCTCAATCTTTGAACAAAACAATGTTGTGACTTTCCTATGAGTTTTGCTATTTCCTAACCCAAAATGTGACTACTCCAGTGACATATTTCCTGTTATTTCCTGTCAATGAGTGGACAGCCCTCTCGGTGCCAGAGCTCCTCACCATCACTATTGCCACTGACAGACAAGAAAGTGAAATATCACAGCTGCAGCATCACTTATGTCCCCCCCCCCAACGATCAAGTCGGTTAAGGGACTAAGTAAGTTATCTGCAGTCTCACAGGCACATGGTTATTATTATTAATTAAACAATATTTAATTTCTATTAACTACACATTCCATGCTAACTACTACTGTTTATCTACTTAAAATTTATTTAACTTACTCAATGCGCCTCGCATTGTCTTTAGTGGAGTTGTATGGTGTGATGTGTGTTGGAGCCTGCTGCAGCTTGTTTTATGAAGTCATAGAGAGACACAAAGTGTGTATGGTTGCAAAATGGCAATGCCGTTTAATTACAAACTTGACCCTTTACAAACATTTGGCATTGGGGATTGCCCGTGATAAACTTTCAAAGCAGAATAAATGTGTGCCAAGAAACCACCACCCAAACACTAGGGCACCTTAGCTGGAGTAGTTGTGGAAGGAGGGTGGGAGAAAGGGAAAACGGACTGCAGTGACACAAACAAACTTTCTCTGGCAACTGTGGAATTTAGTCTGAAACTTTCCCAGCTCAGATACAGGGCAGTGATTGGTCACGGTGCACTGTTATTATCATATTAGGATCTAGGGTGAAGGGTTTATGTGACCTATAGCTGTCTGTAACCCCATTGTCCTATTCCCACGAGATAAACTGTATCTAAATTAGGTTATCAAGGCATCATCTATGGTCACATTATCCAGATGTATTTGGCTGCTACATTTACATCCTGACGCTTTGAGTTTTAACATATTTAATTCATGCTGGATCAAAAACTTATTTAGCATAATCAATACTTATTGCAACATAGACATAGTCATAGGCATAGCATCATGTATTAACTCGAGAACAACCATTCCTAAACCGTAAACATAGGCTGTCGAATCAAAACATCCTGTATCATTAGACTTATACATGTATGCAGTACACACAGTAAAAATTACAATATTGCTGTCGCTGAGAAAGAGGTTGAGTCTGCATGAGTTCGGCCACGCCTCCGGTGTAATTTGTCATGACATAAACTTAAGAATAAAATCAGTAAACCCAGACCAAGTAAACGGACAATAGACGAGCACTTACCGGGAAGCAAGTTCAGTAAGTCATCTTCTCCCAGCCTGGTGTTTGACAACTTGTGACACATAAACTTGATAAAGCTATCGTTACGTAACCCTTACCCTGTAGTCTATGAAAATGATTCACTGGCGTCACCGTCAGATACAAGTCCAGTCAAGTTGTATTTTAATTTTGAAAGTTTATTTTGACTGGTGAACAAACACGTTTGAGATTCGCGTGAGCGATGTTTGGCAAGCGACGAAATTAGAGTGACCTAGACATGCTCTCAAACAGTGTGAATATGATCAGTATGAAGCGCACTGATTGATGCCCATTGAAGTATTAAGTACTTCGGCCTTCGGAAAACAAACAACTTTTGGTCGGCCTTTGGCCGGCGCGCGGCGCCTGCTGTCACATGATGTACGCCGGCGCCACCTACCGAATGACATAAACTAATTGAAACCCGCAACGCGTCGCCAGTAACGTTTAACAAGATTTAACAAGATTGCCACCCAGAGAATTAACTCTAGGTAGCTGGTGGACAAGGAAGCCCTTGGCTTTTCGACAGTCCGACCTTTTTATCTATGTGTATCCCGCCCGTCTGAGGTATGTGTCGATTTTATTTTTAAACATATTCACGCTACTAGCACCCACACAATCAGCAGGTAATCTGTTCCATTCATTTACAGTCCTTTGTGAAAATGAAAACTTTCTTATATCCAATCTACTCTGCTCCTTTGCTAATGCAAGATCATGTCCTCTAGTCCTTCTATCTTTCTTAAATGAGAAAAACATATTTCTATCAATATTTTCATAACCCTTCAATATTTTAAACACTTCTATCTGATCTCCTCTCAATCTCCTGGTCTCTAGTGTTGTTAAACCGCATTTTTTTAGGCGTATTTCATAACTAAGATCCCTCAGATTTTGTATCATTTTAGTTGCTCTCCTCTGCACTCTTTCTAGCATATCTATGTCCTTCCTGCGATATGGCCTCCACGCTTGAATACAATATTCTAAATGAGGCCTAACTAGTACTTAGTACAGTACCCCCCATTGTATATTCTACCTCTTCGTTCCCATGTCCTATGTGGAGGCATTTACATTTCCCAAAATTGAACATCATTTGCCATTTTTCAGACCATTTCATCAACCTGCCAAGATCATCTTGTAAATGCTGTCTATCTCCATCACTTTTAATCCTTCTAAACACTTTTGTATCATCCGCAAATTTCAACACCTTGCTTGTTATTTCATCATCCAAATCGTTGATGTATATTAAGAATAATATAGGACCTAATACTGATCCCTGTGGTACCCCACTCAATACCGATTTCCAGTTTGAAGCCTCCCCATCAACTACTACACGTTGTCTTCTGTCAATCAGCCATTGTTCTATCCAGTTTATTATACCATTTCCTATGCCATGGGCCTTTAGTTTAAGCAGTAATCTTTGATGTGGTACTTTGTCAAAAGCTTTTTGAAAATCTAAGTAGACGATATCTACTGGTGTTCCCTCATCTACCCACTTAGTGATGTCTTCCAAAAAACATAACATATTTGTTAAGCATGACCTCGCTTTAAAAAAACCATGTTGAGATGAGTTTATCAAGTTTTGTTTAACAAGAAAATCCACCATGTGATCTTTAATTAGTCTTTCTAATAATTTACAAATCAATAGTAAATCACTGGTCTATAGTTCTCTGACTTGTTTCTCGAACCTTTTTTGAATAACGGTATAATGTTTGCTTCTTTCCATTCTAAAGGAACCACTCCCTCTTCTAATGACAAGTTGAAAACTGTTGCAAGTGGTATGCTAATTTGTTCTACAATTTCCAATAGTAGTTTGGGTGGAATACCATCCACTCCAGGTGATTTATTTTCCTTCATAGCCCTTATTTTCTTAGCTACCATTTCCGGGGTTACAATTAATTGTCCTAAATAGTCTGAATCTGCCCCCTTGAACTTAGCCTCTGGTATTGGCAGTGAACTAATATCTTCCCTGGTAAACACTGAACTAAAGTACTCATTCAGGTCTTCTGCCATTATGAATCCCTCTGATATCATATTTCCAGCACTATCTTCTAGAGGACCGACCTTATCTTGAACTTTCTGTTTGCTTCGAACATACGCATAAAAACTCTTGCTGTCATGTTTTATATTACTAGCTAATTGTTGTTCATAGCTTCTCTTTGAATTTCTAATTTCAGCTGTAGCTTGGTTAAGTGCTTCTTTATAATTGTTGTAGTCTTCATCATTTCCAGTACATCTATATGACTTCCACATCATTTGTTTATACTTAATTTTT
Source organism: Escarpia spicata (assembly GCA_963995525.1). Taxonomy (NCBI): domain Eukaryota; kingdom Metazoa; phylum Annelida; class Polychaeta; order Sabellida; family Siboglinidae; genus Escarpia; species Escarpia spicata. The sequence goes on along the minus strand of OZ023205.1, from coordinate 13,568,842 downwards.
CTAATGGCTTCTTTCGATAAGTGTTTCTTTTTGGACCGTTTTCCTTGTTTTTGAAGGGTACAAATTTATCGATTATGCACTTAATTTCACTCTTTAATATATTCCAGCATTCTGTTGCCGTCTTATTTTTCAGTGTCTTATTCCAGTCTATCTTTGCTAAATATTTCCTCATGTCCTTATACCTTCCTTTGTGGAAATTTCTCCTATACTGCTTTTTGCTATTCCTTTCTGATTTTACTTTGATGGTAAAATGTATCTGGTTGTGATCGCTACTCCCCAGTGGCTCACATATCTTGACATTGTCAACTAATTCATTCTGTGAGGACAAAACTATGTCTAACACATTCTCACCCCTGGTTGGTTCTAGCACATGTTGAGAAAGGAATGTATCTTGAACTAAAACTAAAAACTTGTGGTCCTCTCTCCCCATACTCTGTAGAGATTTCCATTGTATATGCCCGTGGTTAAAATCCCCCATAATAATACAGTCCCGTTTGCTTACTTCCCTTATAGCGTTTTGTATTTTTTCATTCTCTTCTATGCTTATGTTTGGACTTCGATAAACTAACCCAACTGTTAACGTTGAGTTTCCTGTAACTATGTTACACCAAACAGCTTCTTCGCAATCTGCTTCTCTTTCTAATTTTATTTCATAAGCCTGAATAGATTCTTTAATATATAAAATAACTCCACCTCCCTTTCTTCCTATTCTATCTTTTCTAAACATTACATATCCTGTCAGTCCCAATTCAGCATCTGATATATCGGTGGTGGTCCAGGATTCGGTTATACCTATTATATGAGGGTCAATATCTTCTACCATAATGTTTAGTTCATTTCTTTTGTTTACTATACTCCTTGCATTTAAACAAACACATTTATATCCAGCTTCAGAAGAGTTTTCCAGACTGTTATTTGTTGATTTATTTGTGCTGTCTTTATCTATGCCTCCATTTTCAGGCTTTTCTGTGAGTCCCCCCTGCGAATCTAGTTTAAATAGATGCAACCTGTCCCACTGTCAACAGATTGCAGCAGATTCTCTGAGAAAACTGCTGCCCCCTTTCCACTAAGATGGAGGCCATCTCTCATGTACATATCTTCCCTCCCAACAAAGTATCCCCATAAATCTGTGAATCCCACCCCCTCTTCTTCACACATCTGCTCAGCTAGTGCATTAATCGCCATCCTCTTGCAGTTTCTATACGTTGCCCCCCTTCCTCCCATTACTGGCAAAATTCCTGACAAAATAACCTGTTCGACTCTCGTCTTCTTTAGCTTCCTCACTAACTGTCTATACTTCTGTACTATCGCAGTTGTTCCCTCCCTGTCTGCATTATTTGTTCCTACATGTACCAGTATAGACCCCCCCTTGCCATGTCCCAATACCTTCTCTACCCTGTCAGTTACATGTTCAATCCTAGCCCCCGTTAAAACGCAACCGGCTCCAGTGACTAGGTTGAAGTTGATTTCAAAACAGTTTTTGTGTTAACGCGAATACTTTCGTTATAAGTGCGCAACCACATATTTTTGCGATTTTTTTAATTCAGTGTGTCGTTAAATGTTCACTTAAATTTTCTGTTCAAACTTCAGCAGTATTCTCTTTCCACAAACATGCCAAAATTACCCACAATCTAAAAACCTGAGTTTAGGACTAGATATTAGAATGGTTTGCTTTGCCTTTCACCTATATTGTTATTGATTACTTGTTATTGAATAATTGGACTAATGCCAGTAGTTATTGCTAAATTAATATTCTTACTAGCTTACACCTACCCAGGCAACAAACCAAAGTTCTACAAATCGCCATATTGGTGGTGCCATCTAGGGATCACCACTGAAATCTCTCAGGAAGGAGTCTCTAGAAAAGGGGAGCGTCTCAAAAACACTTAAATGATAATATCTCCAAAATGACGTACTAACATTTGGACTCAGCCAGTACATTAATAAAATGTGACCCGCCATAGCGATCAACGTATTAAGTCGCACAGACCTATTTTGCATACGTGACAAAAATAGCCCATCAGTTTTTATGGGATATGACCCAGACAGGCGGTTAACGGTGGCGGTGGTTTGACATTTTGAAACGTTTGTAAGTATGCTGCCTTGCTATGGCTGTCTTCCCAGCTTCCTCTTCTTTGTGACATTGCATCTTCTGGGTATACCTTAATGGGGTCAGCACACTGTTGGACTTCCTGCTTGATTACAGACGAAACAAAGTGCAGTATATTTTTGAGAAATGACTTTTTATAATATTCACTTGCTCTGACATAAGTGCACTTGAGTAGTCAGATTTCTAGATGTGATTGTTGAAGCTGTTGACAGTAAAATGGTGTCTTTTTAGCTGATTTTACTAAGCGGAAGGGTATCTGGCAGCAATTTGGCTAGTTGACACTTTAGATGGATTACTGCCTGCATCCAGTTGTAAATATTGACGGGTGTCATACATACAGGCATTTTGCAAGAGCTAGAGATATGAGATTTTGACTAAACTCGACCAGCATGTCAATGAGATGATAATAACAGCAGGTGGGAAGTTTAAGAAACTTTATAGGTCACGTTTTCTTATAATCACACAAAACATTAACATGGTCGCCAATGGGAAACCTGACAGTGTGCTGACCCCTAATGGTCGCAAAATGACGTTCAGCCAGGGTGTCGTACAGATGATGTAGATGGGAGTCTACACAATTACGTTACAATTACGTTGCAGCAATGTCACTTCACAACGTCATCATGACCAAAACGTGACGTCGTAGCATCGTTGCGACAACGTATAATTGTTTGCTGGGTTAGTAGATGAACACTAACACCTGCCCTGGAAGAAATGCCACCAAAAGACTAGATAATTCAAAGATAATTTCCTAACGATATTTAGAATTCCATTTATTCACCATAGTTTATTCATCCAATGATTCATTTTAATATTACTAATAATTAACATCATCTTCATCGTGTGTTGTTGTTGCAGAAAGTGGCACTGAACGTGAATGTGGTGTTATAGTATTATGTTATTTCAGACTGTCAACAATGTCAAACGAAGACAGTGACTGTGGTTCAGAACGTCCAAAGATGTAACCTATCCTGCTGGCGAAACTTCGCAGAAAGTTCTCATTGAGGAAAGAGCAGGACCAAGAGATGGATGATATTCCAGAAATTAAGCCACCAGTAAAAAGCAAAGGAAAAGGCTTTAAGCGTCCTGGCAATGAGAATGCCCTAAGGAGTAAAAGGAAAATCCAGATTGGATTGAAGATATGTGGAAAGCACTTTATGAGAGATGCTACAGGGGGAGGCAAGAGAGAGAGGCTACAGGGGGCGGCAAGAAAGAGGTTACAGGGGGAGGCAAGATAGAGGCTACAGGGGGCGGCAAGAGAGCGGCTACAGGGGGAGGCAAGAGAGAGGCTACAGGGGGCGGCAAGAGAGAAGCATATAGGGTGAAATGCCTCGGCAAAGCTGATATCATCGAAAGGGCAACTAATTTTTCTTTCCAGGAGGCAACAAATTCGGTCCAGTTGAAAATGTCATCTTCGAATTGGAGAATTTCGAAGAAAGGAAGGTCGATAGCCGATATTCAATAGGTGATATGTATGAGTCAACTTGGTTGCCTCTGCTGAGGTTCTATCTCTGCGCAACCCCAAAACCAGATTACGCCACAGTGACCAACAGTGAAGATCTAGGTGCTATCAGTTAAGCATCCAAGGCTCCACAGACTACCCTTAAGTCAGTGGCTGGCTCCTCGAGCATGACTTGTACTGTGACCACAGCAGATGTGTCCCCGAGCGGGCTAGCTGGCTCCACAAGCATGCCCCACAGAAAATGTGTCTATGGAACCGCTTGCCCGTCTCCCAGTCAAGGATCTGGATGTCCCAGAGACCATGTGCACCACACGTGCAGGTAGCTCTCCTGCTGGTAGTTAAAACTCCCACAGTGCATCAGCGTGCAGGAGCTTATAGAACCCCACTCCTTTCAGTTAATGGTTGAGGGATCCGGTGAAAAGAAGACACCAGCTCACCCGCTTTTGTTGATCTCGGCACTCCAACAGTGTAGGCGTGGGCAGATCTGTTGGGTCCAGTTGGACAATGGAATGAGCCAGATAACTTGTTTGAAGCAGTGTCACCAATGGGGTCTCTCCCCATTGTTAACGACCTTTTGAACTATGTTGATGACCAGAGTCATCCTGTGGCCTTGGTTGCTAGCGCGGCAAACTATGGTGAACCAAACAATGACACCAAGTTTTAATGTTTTCAAAGTCACCACTTAATACAGAACAGCTCTATATTTCTAAAACTCATACTTCACATTTAGCCATGCTGGCATAAACCCGCTTGAAGCGTAAGCCCCCAAACTCCCTACGTCATCAATAATGATTTTTGTACTACCGAGAGTATACCTCTATTTCTAGCTAACAACATTACATCTCTCCTCTCTTTACAACATAATTAAACCGCTTAAAAACAACTGCTTACACTAAGTGACAATTGAACTATGCAATGCACTGTCCACAACAAGTCTCTGATGTGACAATCATCATAAGTGCATTGGGAGCAACGTCTTCAGGCTTTAGCTCAGAGGGAGAATTACAAACTGTTTGGTCAACAAACTACTATGTGAAGAAGTCCTATACATAAGTCTGTGCACCACGAGATCATGTACAGTTCACAACCACTAATAACTAACACTACGATTGCCTAACCTGATCAACGGAGGAGAGGCTACCAGCACTTCACTTCTAGGTGAGTCTTTACCACTAACTCTGATTAACACATCTTGTGACATAGTCCTTCAACCGCACTGGAGCACTCTTGTTCCTGGAAGATCTTCTCACAGGTGTCTCAGTGCATCCACTTTCTGTTTCAGGAGCACTATCAGATGTGTCTGTTTCATGTGGCAATGTCTCCGGTGTGATCACAGGCTCTGGTTGTTCGTCTTGTGACGTTATACCTTAGGATACCTTAGGACTGTTCTGACCGCAGGATCCTGTCGGTTCCTCAATGATCAAATCTTCTTCTTCGGGGTCTAGTATTAAGAGTTTGTGTTTTCCGGTTCCAGTGTTTAATGATAATGGGGCTTCATAGTCGTATAATATCTTCTGGATTGACCAGAATTTATCAAGGCGGTTTTTAAATGAGTTTATTGATTTTGCTTGTATTACTGAATCAGGTAAACTGTTCCATGGTTCAACCACTCTAAGCGGAATGCATTTTTTCTTATGTTTAGTTTTGCTCTTTGATTGAACAGTGTCCTCTGTTACTGGATCGTGATGCCACATCCTCCCATTTAGGAAGGTTTGGTGCAGATTTGTTGTCATATATGTTATGCATTATTTTATACACTTCAATCAGATCTACTCTTAATCTACGATATGTTAATGTGGGTAACTTAAGTAATCTTAGTCTTTCAATATATGAAAGGTAGTTCTTTTGTGGCTCTTCTCTGGACATTTTCTATGGATATTTTATGTTTCGTCTTAAATGGATACCATACTGCTATTGCATAATCTAGGTTGGATCTAATGTGTTATTGTTCTAAATATCTTTATGTCATCAGCAAATAGAAATGTATTTGAATTTGTTAGATCTGGGAGGTCATTAATATATAGAACAAAAAGTAAGGGTCCTAGAACGGAACCCTGGGGTATCCCTGATATTATCTCTTTCCACCTAGACTCATCTCCATTTACTGAAACGTTTTGTTTTCTATCTGTGATGAATGATTCTATCCAGTTAATCAGTTCTTCTGAAATGTTGAAGCTTTTTAATTTGCTAATTAATCTTTTGTGTGGCACGGTGTCAAAGGCTTTTTGGAAATTCATATATATAACATCAGTGTGGTTGCCCTTATCCATTTCTTTAGTCTAGTCTGTTGATCGGCCAGATATAAATCCATATTGTTTTTGACTAAATAGATTATTTACTTTCATGTAGTTTGTAATGTGATTTCTAATAATTTTGTCCACACATTTACAAACTATGCTTGTTAAACTTATTGGGCGGTAGTTACTAGCTAGTTTCTTGTTTCCTTTGTTCTAAATTGCTAATATTTTAGCCTCTTTCCAGTCATTGGGAATGCAGGAAGTTTTAATCGACGTTTCAAAAAATTGTTTTAAGGGTTGACAAATACTTGCAGACAACTCATTTAGTAGCCTGGCGCCTATTCCATCTGGGCCAGGCGATTTGCTTATATTAAGTTGTTTTAACGGCAGTAGTATTATATTTTCAGTTAATTTTAATTTGTCCATCGCATGTTTATTGTTTACTTTAGGTATGGTTGGTATAGGCCCTGACTGTTCTTTGGTGAATACACTGGAGAAATAGTCAGCAAGTATATTTGCTTTTTCTTCGTCTTCATTTGTTGTTTGAGATTTTAGGTTGGTGGGGTCTATGTTCAGTTCCCCAATTCCTTGTTTGATTGTAGTTTTTGATTTATAATATTTCCAAGACTGGGTTTTTCTTGGTCTGGGATGCTAAATTTCGTTCAAATTCCTTTTGGAGCTTTCTGGTTAGAGCTCGGATTTTATTTCTGCTTTTACAATACTACTTTTACAATAGATATTTTGGTCCGTCCCTTGTTTCCATGTATCTTGTCCATAATCTATTTTACGTCTAATTAGTTTTCTTGTATTAGCATCCAGGGGGAAGTTTCCTTTTTTATTAATTGGAACAATTTTTTTAGATACATATTTATCTTCTAATGAGTTTAGTACTGTTTTGAAGATTTCCCATTGATCGTTAACATTATCCTTACAGTCTTTAAATTTGTCTTCCCAGTTAATATTTGAACATTCTATCCTCTTTGCATCATATTTTGCAACATTATACAGCTTCCCTTTTTTTAGTATAATTACTTGTTATAAAGTTGCACACTATACTGAATTTGAGTACACAGTGGTCACTTTTGCCCAGAGGGCTAAGGTACTCTAATTCTCCTACATTATCTTCGTCATTAGATAGAATCAGATCTAACAAGTTTGTGTTAATTGTGCCTCGTCCTCTGGTGGGGTTTGACACGTGTTGATCCATGAAGGTGTCTCTAAGGCATTCCACACATTTAACGTTTAAATTGTTGGGGTTATTTGATTTGGTCGTCCAATGATTCCAATTTATCTCAGGGAGGTTGAAATCTCCAGTAATTACGATGTGAGAGTATTTATGTTGTGATATTGATCTGATCATATTTAGACGTTCTACATTATTTTCTTCAGATCCCCCATCGTTTCTGTATATGCATCCAATAAGAAGTGTTTTTATTCTTTAATTTGATTTCTATAAATAAGCATTCTTTGAAAGTTATGACTAGGTTTATATACTCTGCATGCAGGGAATTTAGCACATATATTAGAATACCTCTTCCTTCAGTATTTTCAATTTTTTTTAGAATAACATGTAACCTTCTAAGGAAAATTCTAGTGTTGTTACAGAACATTTAAGGTTTTTGGGTTTTACTTCATTAATTGCTATTATGTGGGGCTTTAGTTCTTTGATTCTTTGTTCAAATTCATTTTGTTTGTTCCTTAATTGATCAGCATTGGTGTAAAAACACTGAATGCTGCCTATCTCATTAAGATTATATTTGTTTACGTTCGTTTTCCCATCTGTTGTTCTAGGTGGATGTGTACTCTTTATTTGCTTTTCCTTATCTTTTTATTCTTCTTTCCCATGGTGGACCCCTCACTCTGTACAGGTATTCCCCCGACTCGTCTGCTGCTTCCTGTCTCTTTGCTTCTTCATAGAGCTTTTTAGATTCTTCTCTTTCTTGTTTGGTTTTGTCGTGGTCAATTTTTATATTTTTGAACTTATCATTGTCCTTGATGTGATGGAACTTTCGAAGAAGGGTGCGTTTTTTGTCAATGTGCGTTACTGTACTCAGTACTGGTCTGGGGCTGTTTGTATTTTCTTTGGCTTCCCCGAGCCGCCGGATTTCTGTGATGTCGGTGTCTGTAAAGTTATTGTCTATTTCTGTGCAGACTTCTAGGATTTGTTCTTTGTCATGTTGTTGTCTTGTGGTTTTTAGTTGTGATGTTGTTTCTGGCAGGTTAAAAATGATTACATTGTTTAGTTTTTTCTCTTTCTTTTGTTTCAATGTTTTGCTCCTTTACTTGTACCACTTTTTTCACTTCATTTGGGTTAATGGTTAACTTTGTTTGGGCTCTTTTCTTCTACTTTGGATTCTGAGATAATTTCTCTCACTCTTTTCTCGTCGACTTTGGATCCAAGGTCTTTTTTTATTTCATTTATTCTTTCTTCCACTTTGTTTAGGAATTGTTCGCACCTCTTCTCATAGCTCTTTTAATTTTTGAGATTTTTCATTACTTTTGAGTCACAGGGTGGACAAAACCAATGTATTTGCTGTTTGTCTGTCATTAGTTTATATTCTTTATCGTTTATGTCCACACATTCAGTACAGAAATGTTTCTCGCAGAATTCACACTCTAGTAGTTTATGGTTTGGTCCTTTGAAGTTTTGTTTATGTTTTGTGCATGTCCAAATTTCATCATCAACAGTTGTTCACTGAAAATAAGTTTTACTTTTTGTCCTTGTTTTTTTGCAGGTTGCCATGACCTACTTTAGTTTTATATCCCTTATTATATTATTTATTTAGTATTTCATAGTTGTGCGAGGGATCAAGGCAGTGTTGGGAGAAGATTGTTGAGTAGTTATAGAATGATGCCCAGGGCGACTCTGGGTTTAACGAGTTGCCTTGACGAACGACCCAGATTAGTATAAAGTGAAGATTTGTGCAGGATGGTTGAAGAAATGTGTTTATGTCTAGCTAATTAATAATGTTTATACCTATATAATTGATAATGTTTGTCTACATAATTGTAGTGGCTTTAACTAAGTTTGTATGTTAAGCGTTGCTTAGGGTGCTTTCTTTTGTTTAGTTTTAATTGTGGCGGGAGAATTTTGAATATGAGTTGCGTTATAGTTACGATCCTAAGGGTATCAGTTTTCTATTTTCTGGTATTAATAACAGTATGGGGTTTTAATTGAGCTTTGAATTTGTTAGTTAATGATAAGATTTAGTGCCGCTAGTGTTGCTACGTACGTACGCGCCTTGTACCGGAACCGGAAGTATGTCATCCCACAGAAATCCGTAATGTTCTTCGTATGTGATGAATTGCGAGTGATCACATGGTTGTCCGATGCAGCAGTTTTCATGCTGCCTTTCTTCTCCACAAATTTGTACGGAACTGGCTTGTACGGCGTTGACAGCTTGTCAGTCTTCGGCTGTTTCACAAGTACTTTGTCTCCAATCTGCAATGTCGTATCCTTGGCATTGATGCGACTGTCGGAGAGCTCTTTCATTTCATGCGTGCATCTCGTCTGGTGGCGAAATCGAGCTGATCTTAGAATGACACCCACTTTCGCCTGGAAATTGCTGAGACTTCTGTTCCGAGTTTCCTCTTATTCAGCATTTCAGACGGTGACACCCCTGTTGTCGTTTGAGTCGTTGCTCTGTAATGACGAAGAAATGTGAACAACTCCTGTTTCCAACTCCCTGTTTCTATCAGTGCAGTTCGGATAGCCTTTCCAAATGTCCTCATGTATTGCTGCGCTTCACATTTCGTTTGGGGCCCCAACGGCATTATTTTGCGATGTCGATATCCTATGAACTTCGCCTAATTGTCAAATTCGTCACTGTTGAAAGGCGGACCATTACCAGACTTCACAACCTCGGGTATTCATTGTCTTGCAAATATTGCATCCAATTTGGGAATCGTTGCCCTTGCAGACGTCGAGTGTAGTATCTCTATTTCAGGATACCGACTGTAGTCATCGATGACTACAAGTATGTATTCACCGGTTTTGAATGGTCCACAGAAGCATATGGACACTACGTTCCATGGCTCCTTTGGCAGCTCTGTCATCTTGAGTAGCTTTGTTCATACTTTCCGTGCATGCCTGACATGACAAACAATTTTGAACAACATTTTCTACTCGCTTGTCAATGCCTAGAAACCATACGGTCTCTCGGAGTAGGGATTCCGTCTTTACGATGCCCTGGTGGCTGGCATGGGAAATGTTCACAGGACGGTTCTGTAGGATTTTTGGGAGAACGATCCTTTCTCCTCTGAGGACTAATCCATCCAGTATTGAAAATCGTCTTTGACACTCTTGTATGCAGCATATTTGGCATCTAATTCGTGCCACCTTCTTGAAACAATGCATTCCACAATGAGCTACAGTTCTTCGTCTCTTGCTGTTTCATTCTCGAGCTCTTCTGGGAGAATACCCTTCTTTCCTTCGTTTTGGTAGCTCTGAATCGCGTTGATGATGAGCTGACTAGTCTGCAGATCTAGCCATGATTTGCTGTCTGGTCTTTCTTCGGATGGAGGATGTCGAGAAAGGTAATCTGCCGGATTCAGCTTCCATCTTGTACGGCTGGAGACGCAGAAATATTCGATGCAGTCTCGCTGTCGGTAATGAGGTAACTTTCCTCATACCCTCGAGGGGCTTGTGGTCCGTGACTACCACAAATTCTGAACCCTCAAGGTAGTGATTGAAATGCTCACAACCCCAGCATATTGCCAATGCCCTTCAGACAGGCTATACTTCGACTCTGTGGGCAGCTTTGTATCGAAATAACTCGGCGTTTCTCAGTCCGCCATTCGGTCTTTCAGCTCATTCAACGCTCGTCGTTGATCCTCTCCCCAATTCCAAGGACAATCGTGCTTCGTGAGGCGTCTCAACGGCTCTATTGCCGTACTGTACTCCGGATTGAATCTGGAGACATATTGGGCCATTCCCAACAGACTGCGCACTTCTTCAACATTTTACGGTTGGCTTGCATGAGTGATAGCGGACACTTTGTCTTGACCAGGACTAACTCCATCTTCACTGAAGACATGTCCGTAGAACTGGATACTGCTCTTGAAGAATTCACACTTGTCTCTGTTGGCCGTGACGTTGTATTCTCTCAGACGCTGGAGCATGTTTTTCACATTCTCCACGTGTTCCTCTGCTGACTGACTGCACATTATGATGTCGTCAGACATGTTCTTTACTCCTGGAATTCCAACCAGCATATCTGCAACTGCCTTCTGAAACAACTCTGCGGCAGAGTTGATACCTAGACTTTGAGCCTTGTGACGGTACAGACCTCTGTGTGTGGCAAACGTTGTGATGTATCTACTCTCAGGAGCAAGCTCTAGCTGATGATATCCTTTGTTGAGGTCGATCTTCGCGAATACCTTCGATCCATTCATGTCGGCAATTAGGTCTTCTATGGTGTTCATGGGATATCGTTGTGTTGATAGCTCGGCTGTCGATACATATTCGCACTTGACCATTGGGTTTGTGTACCACCACAATTGGACTCACCCATGGCGTGGGACCCTCTGAATCCTCTATCACATCTAAATAGTTCAGTCTCTCTATCTCTCGGTCAACTTGATCTCGGAGATAGAACGGAATGCGTCTCTTCTTCTGAGCGATCGGTTTCACATGTTCATTGATGTTCAACTTGACTTGTACGCCTTTCATCTTGCCGAGGCCTTCAAATCTGTCTTTGTAGTCGTCTACTACTTTGTCAAAGGATACTTCATCCACTTTCTTTATGAATTTTATCAAGCCAAGCTTCTCAGCCGTTTCACAACCTAGGAGATTGCTAGCTTTTCTTTTCATAGAACGTAAGTTATGGTTCTGTGGTGCATTCGTTCTCTCGTGAAAACAACCTAGCAGTGGCAACTCTCGTCTTCCACCCGCTGGTCCATGAGCATAACTTCTTCACAGGTCTATCAAGCTTCTTGATTTTCAGCTTTCGAAAAATGTCCTCTCCTATCAGGTTCACTTCAGCACCGGAGTCTACTAGGCAGCAGACATCTATTCCTGACCTGATTATAGTCGCACATATGGTGCCATTCTTTTGCTTCCCTTCAGAAACATGGGGGACTGTCACATATTCTTCATCGGATACTCGGCTCACAATATTCGACTTTGAGTGACATTACTTTTCGAAGTGTCCAAATCAATCTGCCACACTTCCTACAGTTCTTGTCTTTAGAGGGACAATCGCCTTGGTGTGGGTAGTCACCTCCACAGCGAAAACAAAAGTTTTCTTTGAATCCGATTTCTTACTCCCATGTCTTCTCTTGGATCTATCACGGCTTTGTGATAGCCTGACACGGTGTCGTGATCTACTTCGATCATTCACTGCACTCATTGATGCTGATCTGCTCAACTCCAAATCTCGAAACATCCATTCTTTCAGTAGCTCTGGCAGTGTCCACAAACTGCTTTAGTGATAAACCATCTCTTATGGCCCTCTTCTTCACCTCTGTCACCCGACAGTTATTAACAAGTTGCGCCAGTTTTATTAGCTCAATAATCTGGTTCTTCTCCGGTTCTTCCAGTTTCATTTCCGTAACTTTTTCGTTTACACAAGTGTAGACATTGTCAATTGACTCACATGGTTTCTGTTGGAACTTATGCAACATGTTCGTGAGGTAGTCACGGTTTAACTTCGGCTTGAAATAACCTTTCAGTGCATTGATGGGCCTAGTATAATCTCCATCTTCACCAATGTTCTCACGACTCTTCAGCAGTTTTCTTCCACCTGCACTTACACGAGCATGTTCCTCTTCTCCCCGCGTCTGTGACTTTCATAGCGCGTAACATCGACTCAAACCCCTCCACCCATTCCTCCCACTTAGACGCAATAGCAGGTTCATCTGTCACAGCAAACTCAGGGTAACGGTGTAGGTTAATACTCGCCATTGTAGGATAATATCACTCAGACAGAAACAAACAAGTCTTAATGAGCTGGATGTGGTCTACTGCTGCTGTGCACTACCATGCACTCTCTCTATGGCATTCCACTACATATGTTGTGCCACCTGGCGAACAGTTATGCATATTTTTGTGTAACAGTACATTCTCATTATGGCTGCATAAGTCGTTGAAGCCACAACACTTTCCCAACTGGGACGCCAGCACAGCTCAAGACCTTTGCAGTGCCGCACCACATCGTCCACCCTCACCGTCCGCACGACTCGGCAACAACATTTGCGTCATCCATTTGCCGGCTATGCTTGGTGCGCGGGAACGTTTTATACGCCTACATGACTCATGACTAATGTTCAACAAACCAGTTACTTACTCACACCATACCGAGTCTAAGACTGTTCTCCGCATTTCCTAGTTTATCCTCGTCGCCATTCTAATGTTTTCAAAGTCACCAGTTAAACAGTCCTTTATTTATAAAACTCATACTTCACATTTAACCATGCTGGCATAAACCCGCTCGAAGCGTAAGTCCCCAAACTCCCTACGTCATCAATAATGTTGTAATACCGGGAGTAGACCTCTATTTCTAGCTAACAACATTACATAAGACTCCAGTACAGAAACTTAAACTGCATCGGGGGCATATGCTGAAAGAACTCACTTAATTCTATAAGGAGAGTGGTGATATTAGAACCCTGGTAGTCCAGAGGACCATGCCAAATGGGAAGATAGAAGCGGCAGAGGAATGTGGGGGTGTGCTCAGGGATGCCCTGCCTGGGTTCTGGGAGGACTTTTATTTGTGAACCACAACGGGTGAGAACGTGAAGGGGCCATGCATACGGGACAACATGAAGACGCAGGATTGGCAAGCCTGTGCAAAGGTGTTTGTACTGGGATACAAGCAGGAGGGATACTTTGCATACAAGCTGGCCCAGCCTTTTCTGCAGCTTGCTATGGATGACACAATCACAAGAGAACACGAGTCGCTGCTCCATACTTTTCTAGAGTACGTATTTGTCTCTGAAAGGAAGCTGTTCGAAGATGCTCTAAAGAACTTCAGTGAAGTCGACAAAGATGCACTGCTCGGTGTGCTGGACACCTACAAAGTTAAGAAATATGTCAGGGCTAACAACATCGAAAACATATTGAAGGATGCTGCATCCAGAACCCTCATTCAAGCTACCGCTTACAACTGCAAATGTCGGCATCCATTCATTGTCAACAATCTCAAACCGATCTTGTAGGCCAGCTTGACAGAAGTCTGTAAGCAGGCACTTCCAACGACTAAACAAGTCACCGAGGCCATCCTCATGCCCAACCCAGCCAACGAGCCTGAGAGAACGATTGGCAAGCTTCTCGTGAAATATATATGAAGTCTTTCAACAGAGAAGCTGGCAACCTTCACGAGCTACACAACAGGTAGGAACGCTAAATACATGCTTTGTGCTTGTCGTATTCCCCGGAGGGAGGATACATTGGGTTTGTTATGGTCCGTCTGGCTCTGCCATAGAGACGATATGAGCCACATTTTGTGTCGCCATCTGCATTTTGGCGCTTTTATGGGTATTTTTCTGATCGGATTACGACAGTACATGACGATTGTTTTGTGAGCATGTGATATATAGGGCCCATGTGTTGAACCCAATGCAAAAGCTAAGGAGGATGGTTTTGACAATTTTGATGTGTTGATTTGTTATAACCAAACAAGGCGTTTTGTACACTGAATATGTATTTGCATTTAATATGTTAGTAATAATAGTTAACTAGTTAGTTGTATTATTTAGTTGCAATAAAATGGTAAAGTACAAGAACTTGATTAATTTTGTCAACTAAACATTTTGAATAATTTTTTTTGGTGATGAATCAGTTATTCGTAATGGTCGATCAACCCCGCAGGTTCTAGATTCACGGGCGGCGAATGTCAGAAGGAAAGATATATATCATTCCGTCTGCCGCTTGGCCTCGGTTTAGCCTAGTTAGTGCATAAAGGTGGGCCTAAAACATCGAATCATTTCATTTTTGTTAAGTATAATGTTGTGAACTTATAAACAATGTTATTGAGTAAGATCAAAAAACTTATTATTGAGTATAAGTTTTTATGCTGAATCTGCTAGTAATTATAGTTAATCAATAAAGTTTATAGTTTATATTCAATAGTTAATTTCTTAACTTTATTATTGTGTAAAAAATATATAGTTAAGGTATAGTAACATTAGTAGTAGCATAAAAAAAGCACACTAAACATTTTGTATGCGCTTTTATGTTTAATATATTATGAATAATAGTTTAGTAGCTATATATAACTTTATTATTACACAGGAGTTATTACACAGAAATTATATATTAATTAAGGAAGCGCAAAATAGTCATGGTACAGTACCGTTATTACCGGCTTCAAATCAGTGCCAAGAACACCAAATACATAACGCAGACTACTATCCCCTATGTGAGATATGCAAAATTTACTGATGAGAATTTACTGAGCGACCGAGTACGTCTAGTTTATCATGGTTTATCTATTGACTTGCTTAAAGCTACTCAGGATGCCTAGAGCTGTTTTGAAATAGTCTGTTGGCGTTTTATAGTACGTACTCTAAATATGCATAGATAGACTTCATTCAATGATAGAGTGTTCTTGACTTCCCGTTCCTGACTTTGCTTGCAGGAGCCAACCTAATGCTGGGACAGACAATCACAGTCAGGTTTGTGGAACAAACCGAGTTTGAAAGACGGGCCGTAGGCCACACAAGCGGGTGCACCCAGGAATTAGCCACAAGCTTCAATGACTATATCGAGTTTCGGTCGGAGTTCAATGCAGTCCTTGAAGCGAATGTCTGGGTCATGGATATTGTCTAGCTACATGACGAAATCACGTGGATCTAGAAACCTTGTATGAATGACTGAATGTCGATTTTTTTATGCTCCAGGTGGGCAGTTTTTATATGTAGTTGTAATTGAGGTCTATAAGTTGATGCCCAAATCTGAACCCAAATGACCAATTTTCTTTTCTTACGTTAACGAAGTGAAAAAGTGATTGTCGGCCCTGGGGCTAATTTACTTTGCATGTACTAGTATAGATAGTGTCCATTAATTTTATAATTTCTTACCATGACTTTGATGTGACAAAAATACTAACCACAATTAGTGGTATATGTACTAGTATTGTATCTTAATTATGTATATTTTATATGACTTTCATCTGACCAGAATTTGAGATATTTGCGTTCTACTTTGTGGTTTTTGTAAATTTTTATATTATTTGATATAATTATTATCAGAAGACATTACTTTTCTGAGTTGAATACATGTCCAGACCTCCCAGGATCCCAAATTTCTTCAGGCGTCGGGTCGACGTAATTTTGTCTTTTAACCATGATGTTGCTTGTTCATTTTGTTGACTTTTATGTTGAAATGATGTGTATGACAAACATGTAGCATTCATGCAGCGTTTGGTGGAACGTGGAGCATTTGAAGTTGACAACATCTAGCATCATGGGAAGATCCTCCAGCCAGTTATTGTCACGATTGCCTGCTTTGTACTGTGACAAATGTTTAGTTTAATTACTACGCCATTTCATTATTTAAAGTCATTCGTATGTGCAACAGGACTGTAATTATAAGTGAGGCCTAAAAATTAAATAAATTTGTAATTGATCATTCCCAAATTAATTGTAATTGTATCTTGTGTAATTGACCCCAGCCCTGGTATGCAGAGTGCAGACTCGAGTTCTAACTTTGTAAGTTTTCTTCGTGAGAGTTTTGAGCTCAGCTAGGCGTTGTTTAAAAGTGTTGTTGCCTTTGTTGAGCAGACAAAAATACTATGTAATGTTATTTTCTTGCTCGACATATTTGGTACCATATTGTTTTGCACTTAGTACACAGTAACATGCATGGGTGTTGTTAACAATGTTCACATGCAACACCTAAGACAATAAAGTAAACAACATCATGATTTTGACTGGGAGCTTTCAGGGTCAACATAATTCACCAACAAAAAGCCGACATATGATTTTATATGAATCATTAATGTTAGCCATGCACCAGCCCATCTGCAATAGTTTATGAGATGTCAGCCTTCAAACATCCCTGGAACAGTCCTGAATTCGTAGATGTAGTATGGGTACTTCAGCTGGACAGTGATGGCCTGTCTTTAAGTTCCTGTCTATAAGTCCACCTCCATTCGACATGTCATGAATCACTCTGAGCCCTCTCACATGCCCTTTAAACTCCGATTTCTCTTTTAATATGCTCTCTGAAATGTACAAGTCCATCTTGTCTTTAGGATTTCTAGGATACTCCCATGTGTTGGTAAATATTATTTGAAGACAGTATCCAAACAACTCCTGATCACACGGGAAGCGACCTTTGAATGTGCATTCTTGTTTGCAAAGTTGATTCTTTCTCGTTCCACGCGTTTGATATGGTCCCTGGTTCCATAGATCTCAGGTAGCTGGAACATCAACAGAGGTCGTCCGTGGGTTACATGGTCTTGCTTCGATTTCCAGATCAAGTGTCCATCCCACAACTCCGCAACAGCATCAAGATCATCCTGCAATATATGTACAGACTAAAAACATAAGATATTCGTTCAACCATAAATGATGACAGATCTCGGTTCTCAGTGAACATACTGACAACACTTATATTCGCACCAGTTAAAAGTTAATCTTATATATGGGTTAATGTTCACACACTTTGCGCGGCATCGTCCACAATTAATGAAAAATGCTTCTTCCCACCATTTTCAGCCGATATTGATTTTGTCTGGTTTGTTTGATAGAAATAGCCATGAAACACATAGTTCTCTACACAGATTTTTGAAATGTTGATGTTTACTTAAGTTGTGGGTTACTTAAGGCCACACCAATGTAATGTAAGGTGTCACATAACACTTCCGAGTTTGATGGCCTGAAAAATCAGCAATGTGTGATCGGTTTTCCGTTTGCTGCGACAAGCAAAACCTACACATCCATATAAACTATACATTGGCAGAAAGTCAACACAACGGGGATTAAAATTAGCATAAATTTAATATGTGTTCAGAAATTGGATTTCTTGCTAGACGCTTTTGAATGTAGTTACCATGTTTCCTCCTGTGCGTTTTTGTGCAGTTGAAATGTATATGTATTCATCCGCCTCCACCACATGTACCAGTGCTGCAGGACAAAAGCATTTCTGACAACAACAAAGAACAGAACAGAACAGAAGTGGATTTATTTATTCAAACTGTACATCCAACAATAATGAAAAATTACAACATAAAACGGGATACAATGAGGATGGAGGAGACGCCCATTAAGACTTGAAAAGAAGTCGCTACCGTGGGAGCAACACATAGTATAATTATAGTTCAGTTTCTGTTGAAAGAAAACAATATGTTGTCTATTATGTAAGACATAAGCAGTAACATAAATAAGATACATCGTCAGTGAAAAAACCAGGATAGATTATTTTATTATAAGATGCATGTTCATAGATTGTGGTGAGGTAAGCAGGTAAAAGTATTCTATGGTGTTTGGGTGTGGTGACATCATTGTGGTTGATTGCATGTATACAAACAGGCATAACAGTTAATGTTTGTGCACGTGTTTTTGTAGTTTTGACAGAAATGGTTCTTAGCGTAGTTTAAAAAAACATGTAAATTGTGTGTATACAGTTTAGCTATCACACTAAGGGAAGTGTTGTTAATTGTGTTTGGTAAAGACATAGTTAATTGCAAATGAATGATTTGTACCGTAAATGTTGTGTTGGTTGCGTGTATTGTGACCATGAATCATGGTATTTGTAGCTATTTTTCAATTTATAAGGTGAGCAGGTAATTTGTTATGTATCAATTTATAATAAAATTTTAATTCTTGAAGGGCTAAAATATCATTCACTTTTAGTAAGTTACATTTTTTTAATAACGGGTCAGTGTGAGCATAACAATTACTCAAAGTTATTATGCGTACAGTCCTTTTCTGAAGTTGGTTAATTCTTTGAGAGTGGTACCTCATGTTGTTAAACACTGGTCCGCTCTATCCACATAACTAAGCACCGTGGTGATAAATCTGTGTTCAAAGGCCACTTGTTGTGTGAGAACGCTTGGTATTTTATACGCACTATTTAATAGTATACATTTTCTCAGAGGGAAGTGTTATGTGACACCATAGGTAAGGTGGGTCGGTCGATCAGAGTATCAATTTTAGGTGGCCTACACAGGTGCTGACGCCAAGAGAAGTGAAATCAAAATGCTCGTCCATACTTACAGTATGGAGAGCCTAAACATCATGTCCGGAGACATATCGTAGACTTTCATATGATGAGTCAAATATATGTAAGTAATGAAATTTACGACCTGCCTACTTCTCATGAAGACGAATCTGATCAGTTCTTTGTCCAGCATGTCTCCTGAGAAGTAACCTTCATCTTGCAGGCATCGGAAGAGAATCATCCCAAACTCTGTGCATTGTTTTCTGAGCTGCCCCCACCACGATTCTATTCGCTGATTCGCAGTACTTTGGCAAGTTAGGTATATAACTCTTATCGCTACTAAATACATCGTCGTGATGTCTCAGAAACCTCTGGAATGATTCCACGTGTCCGTTTTCTGTTCCTCTCTCACCTGGGACCAGGGTTGGACACCCCCTAAACCTTTCCACCGCCTTCAAGAAGAAGCCCCCGATGTACTTCAGGTCGTTGGTGGTACTGTTGACCTCAAGCCAAATGACTTTCCTGGAAAAACCATCCACACACCCACTGATGCCAATACCGTATGGTTTTAATGTGTCCATACAGCCCAAATGCCACACAAAATTAGGTCCTCGGCCAGAATAACGACGACGGACCAATCGTCGCCTTTTGTGAAGATCCACCCCCTCAGGGTCAATCTCCACCAAAATCCTCCTCATAGTTTCTCTACCGGCAACCATGCCCACTTGCAAAAACTTGAGATGCATCCAACGATAGCCATGTAATTGACCTGATTCCTGCGGTTGTCTTTCAATAAATCGTCTTACTTGGCCCACATCAGTTTGTTTTTTGAGACGATATAACTCCAGGCGCTGCAGTTCTCGTTGCAATTGGTGAACACTCATGTTAATGTTACGGTGGGAAGTTAATGTTGCTGCAAATTCCGCATGAGTATATCCAAGTTTAACATATATCTTGATGGGTTCATCAAAGTCATCCATCATCAACTAGAAGGTGTAGTTTCTGCCAAGAAAATGTATTATAAGGTTTCTATGGTACCGGCAAAGTGAAGACCCGCTTAAAATGCTACAAACATTCACTAATCTATGATGATGTTGATAATGGAATCTAGTCTTGGTTGCTGGGTGATAATTATTAACAGGAAATACATGTGCATCATAAATTAGGGCGTTATAACGCCGTAATAGGGCGTTAATTGGCCGTATTATTTTGTTATTTTGTTATTTTTATGAGACATACTTCACCATTTTGAGGAAAGTACACTATCACCAAGACCAGCATTTTTATTGTGTGTTTTATTTTTATCCTGTTCTGCTGCTTCGAGAGGTCATGATTTTATGCTGTGCAAGCCGCTTAGTCCCCAACGGTCGGCCGTCATTTCAACAGTTTCTCAGTATATGAGAACACAAGATTCCTTGTCATATCTACACAGTTTGCCATGTCTTAATGTTTGCTTTAATAGGGAGTTACTGCCAATCTCCCGCTCTATGCCAACATTTAAATTGGCAATTATCTTACTACTAGCAGGAGATGTAAGTCTACATACTGGACCTGCTATCAGGCGCAACATTCGAGTAGCCACCACTAACGTTCGATCTATTCGATACAAAACAGCCTCGCTTACCGATTTATTAACTTTCAAGACAATAGACATCCTTGCAGTCACTGAGACCTGGCTCAGACCACATGACACAGCTGCATGCATTGCTGACATTTCTCTTTCCCGTTTCACCTTCCATCATCGCCCACGTTCAGTTGGTCGAGGTGGTGGTGTTGGATTTCTCAAAGCAGTTGAAAGTTACTTACTGCTCCCGTAACCCGCCTGAGTCATAGGGGCGCTGCATTGTTGAATGTTTCACCAGTCGACGCCAGTCTTTGTGGTTGTGTGCTAATGTCTGGGTTTCTGCAAAGGTATTCCCAGTCCATTCTGCAATATTATCTGACCATTTCTTCCTGTCTTCTCTGTCTTCTTTTCCCCGGCGCTGTTCCTTGTAGTATTGTTTTTGTGAGCCCGCTTGATCGTGTTACATGACCATACCATCTCAGTTTCCTATTTTTTACTGTGGTCAGCAGGTCTTCATAATGTCCCACATGTTGAGTGATGATTTTTCTGATTTCATCGTTGGTGATGTGGTCCGTGTAGGAAATACCGAGGATTCTTTGGTAGCATTTCATTTCCAATGCAGCAATTCTTCTTTGCAGTTCCGCTCTGAGGGTCCATGATTCGCATGGCCATCTGTGCCGAAATTTTCGATTAATCTTTCTCTGCTTATTCTGTGTGCATTTATCGCCCTCCAGGACACTCTGCGCATTTCTTTGAAGAATGCCAGGATCTACTTGAAAATCTGACAACTATTTATTCAGAATTTTATATACTCGGTGAATTTAATCTTCATCTGGACTCACCTTCATCAACAACAAGTGCATTTAATGACATTCTGGCATCCTATGACATGAAACAACACGTTACCTTCTCAATACAAATACATGGCCACTGGCTCGATCTGTTAATCACCCGTTCAGATTGTAACAATATTCAGACACCTACTGCTTCAGATGGTTTATCAGACCACCATACTGTCATTGTTGATCTGAAAGTTCCTAGAATTCCCGTAGAGTCCAAACACAACGTGTTTTACCGACCGATCCATAAGATTGACATTACTGCATTAATGACGGACATCCTTAAACCCGACCTCATCCGTAACCCCAAAGAACATCTATCAGATCTGTGTCGACAGTACTGTCTAGTACTTAAAGATTTACTTAATAAACATGCACCCCTGACATTTAAATTTGTGTCCCAAAAGCCACATGCTCCATGAATGACTCGTGAAATCTAAAAAGCGACGGCGCTATCTTGAACGTGTATGGCGCAAATCACGCTCGCCTTTGGACATATCACGATATTCTAAACAGTGTCACAACTGCAACAGACAAATGGCCATAGCTAAATCAAATTATTACACAAACATGGTCTCGAGTAACTCTGATAACCCACGTCAGCTATGGAACTGGATAAATCATATTCTACACAGACGACCGCCTCCATCTCTACCTAGTCATGTGTCAGTCAAATCTCTGTGTGACTCGTTTTCTAGTCATTTCAAAGATAAAATCAGTCTTATACGTTCTGCCTTTCCATGTCACACTTTAAGTACTGTAAATGTGGACTCCCCACAAGTAAATTCTCCACTTGTATTGTTTGAGCCAGCCACAGTTGATGAAGTGAGGAAAATAATAATGTCCTCCCCAAATAAGTCACGCGATCTCGATCAATTACCAACCATACTACACTGTACTAAAAGCATGTCTTGACTCTGTACCTGGTACAATAACAAATATCATAAATGTATCACCGAGTTCGGGTAAATTTCCAGATGATGTTAAACATGCACATGTAAATCCTGTTCTCGAGAAGACTTCTCTGCCAAAAGATGATTTCAAAAATGATAGGCCAATTTTTTATCTTAGCTTTATTTCTAAGATACTTCAGAAAGTCGTAGCAAGCCGTCTAAGGTGTCATATCAGCTCAACTTGTTTATCCAGAGTGCTACAATCAGCTTACAAACAATTTCATTCTACAGAGACTGCTCTCCTTCTTAAAGTACACAATGATGTTATATTAAACAGTGATAAAGGCAAAGTAACTGCACTTACCTTGCTTGATCTGTCTGCAGCCTTTGATACCATTGATCACAACACTCTTGTCAAACGTTTATCAATGTGGTATGGCATATCTGACACAGCTCTGACGTGGTTTTCTTCATATCTAACCAATAGACATCAATCTATAAAGATAGATAACTATTTTTCAACCTCACTTCCCACTTCAAGTGGCATTCCCCAAGGTTCCGTTCTTGGGCCTTTGCTTTTCACTCTCTACATTACGCCACTCAGCTCTGTAATCCAAAGTCATAACTTGGATCATCACCTTCATGCAGATGAAACACAGATCTACATTTCCTTGGCCACGCCCGATACAAGTCACTCTCTAAACCGACTCAACGATTGTCTCCAAGGTGTTTTCTTATGGATGACCGACAGCAAATTAAAATTAAATGCAGGCAAAACTGAATTTCTCATCATTGGTACTCCAATGCAGCGAGGTAAACTTAATTACTCTTTTCTAACATGCATCCTGAGTCAAAATAGCACACAAGCAGCATCAGTACGGAATCTAAGAATGACCTTTGATTGCGACTTCAACTTCATACAACACATATCCCAAACGAGGATATGTGTTGTACGGTTTTATCATATCCGTGATCTTCGCCGCATATTCGCCGACATATGTCGCTAAGACTATCGTAACAGCTCTTGTTAGCAGCAGATTAGATTATTGCAATCCCCTCTTTCATAATATTGCTATCAAGAATATTGCAAAACTACGTGTCCAAAATTGTTTAGCAAGGGTAGTCACACAATCTCTTCGATTCTCCCGCTCAGTGCCACTTCTAAAATCTCTGCATTGGCTCCCCGTGTGATATCGTACTATGTTTAAGATCTGTACAATCACCTACCAAGCCCTTTCATCCAAACAACCTAATTATTTACACTCAATGCTCACACCAGCCAGACAACTTCGGTCGTCTACTATTTAGTTCGAAGTTGCTATCTGTTCCTGGAGTTAAGACTAAGGCTGGAACTCGAGCTTTTTCGGTTGCCGCGCCAACTATATGGAATTCGCTTCCCGTTAATGTTAAATCAGCTGCAAATATTGTTACATTTCGTCGTCACCTGAACACCTATATTTTCAATATCGCCTATCCTCCCTATCACTTCCATCCATTTATTGACGACTTTCGCCTAGCACACGAGAACGAGAATGCTTAATCCTTTGGTTTTGGTGCATGCGCAACTGAGGTCGGACTGTCTGAGGATATTGGCGCGTCAGAAGTGATTATTATTATAACGCCGTAAATTAATGCGTTATAACGACGTAGTAAAAGTAGTGATTTTGCTCGGCGGAAATCAGCCACCATAGTTTTGTGATTTTGGCAGACATGCATACCTTATAAGTTTCACCTTTCAATGTCCAGTTTAATTGCCTCGATGCATAATCTAAAACTAACAAAATATATTCACTTGCAAACCCAGTTTAAAAAACAATTTCAAATATATAAGTCAAAATAACACTTTTTTTAAAGTTTGCTTCAATTTTAACAACAAAACAAAACCTAGTGAAGATATTTCAACAAATGAGGAATCCAAAACGATACCACATTCCGTTTCTCAATTTTGCAACTTAATACCTACTTTGCTGGGGCGGGTGAGAAATACGTGAGCGTGCGCACGCAGTCAACCACAACATGCTCATGGATCAGCCAATCTTAAATATATTATAGCATTTTAATTAAAACAAACATGAAAACACAGTGTATATCACTTGCAAAAGTGTTATTAATTTAATTAAGCAACACAATGCAAGCACTATTCCGTATATATGTTGATCGAATACTTTATACAGTATGCATTATATAAAACTATATTCTTGTGAACACAATTTCCAATTGATGTCATTCTGACATACATTGACTGCAATTTGAGCACAGACTTAAATAGTAAGCAGCAGGCAAAGTAATACAGTACTGCATTTTCAGACATGTATATGAAAAATGCTTGCAAATATCTAAATATACTTTCTAAAATTAATACTATTACATATAAAACAAAAATTTTAACTACCTTAGTATTGTAGAAAATATAAAATTCAGAACCATAGATAACATTATGTATAACCATTTTCTCATTAAGCTGTGTATTCTCACCCCGTGGCATAAGTAGGCCAAAGGAAAGAGGTTACACAATAATATATATCATGTCGAAACGTTGATATCAAGCAACCACGTTAAAAGGTAATAAATAAAAAATGCACTTGTGAGTGGTTAAATACTAAATGGTAAAGAAGTGCGTGACAAGAATATGGGTCAAATAAAGTACACTACTTAAATGTTCACGCCCTTTGTAACAACCCTACATCATTGTTACCTCCTAGACATTTCTCATAGCAACAGGGAAAATATATTGCTATGATATGAATTGTCATGCATAACAAACAATAATCCAATGCAGTACATAATACACTTAACAATAAGAAATTGTCGGCATGCAAAAATCAATATCATAAACCTATCTACAATAACTTCTCTCAAATATCACCGATTCATTTTAGCTTAGCATGTTATTTGTAATACACACATGTACATACTTATACACATGTACATACTTATACACATGTACATACTTATACACATGTACATACTTATACACATGTACATACTTATACACATTATTTAGAGCATCACAAAATGAAGTTTCAAAATGGTAAATAGTGATTCATATGTAACATATACCTTGTTTTCACTGTTATTTCATGTAAACTATTATCAGACACAGTATTACTAAATACTACTTACTGTACTTTTAGTGTTACAGAATTAGTAGTAGAGAGATAATGTTGTAACTGATGACACTGAGTTATGTAAGTGTGTTAGCAAAGGATTAGTTATACAGAATCTTTCTTTATTCTACATTATAACTGTTTTGTAATGATTACCTATGATGGGCTGAAAGTAAAGGTACACTTAGAAATCAACTTAAACCATGCAGTAACTACAACAATGCCGACACCTTGTCACTTCTTAGGTGACATCATAACAGTTCTTCTTGTGCGCTTTAGACAATACATTTTAACACTTTGAAATGCAATAAGAATATGTTTTGCAGAAAGTCCACATCTAATGGCATAGCAAGACAATTATATTTAAACTGTAGACAGTTGTGCACCACAGCTATAGAGATCACAAATAATGCATATTTTGTACAGACCAGCTGTCACAAACTACATTAATACATCGGTCAACCTTTACTCAGACCTGACTTTGCCAAAAATACAGGTTAAGTTGGAGATTCCAGGCAAAACCAACATTTGTAGGTTATCTGCAACAAGTTACATTCAGCTAGGTGGACATTGGTTCATAAGAGAAGTCAGCAGTGCGGCTGTATTCCCGTGTCTTATATTCATCCAGTTCTGCCACCAGGAGGTCGGTGTTCTTGCCAAGTTTCGTATGCAGCCACATCTGAAAATTACCAGGGAATAATTCTTTGATCCCATTAGAATAATTGGTATAATGGTGACAAAATATTCCTAAATATTTGATGGAAAATTGTCTGTTTTCACTGTCTCATTGTATTTATGGAAATATATCACAAAATTTCACCACTGATTTCTCACGATTTTTTACCTGTCGCCATATTTACCCCATCTATTGGTTTTGAAAAACTAGAAAATATGCAGTTACTTTCACTAAAATAAAGAGTCACAAGAAAATGTATGAACTGAAACAATGTAACTGCAAAATATTTTGGAAAAATATTTAATTCGAAGATATATATTAAATATATTTTGTATCAAAACAAGCCTGTTGGTGGAAGCATAGCTTCTGTGGTAAAGACTTCAGTCATGGATGAAATCATGAAACTGGCAATACTTACTTTTACAAGAATATACTGCTTGACACCAACAGCCTGAAAGAAAAATATACGTCGTTGAAAACTCAAATTGTTATTTTGTTGCAGTCTTTACTTTACACATTGAATTCAACATGGGAAGACTTTATATTCATAGTACACAATCCAAAGATGTCAGTATTTATTATGTTATTATTTGCTGTGGACTGAACATCACACAAACACTTCAGGTAAGATAAATCTGATGCTATTATGTAGTTGATTTTATTTAATTCAAATTAAATAAAATGGACTGAGAAAGGTGTGGAAGATAAACAACTGAATTGTATGTTAAGCATTGAATTTTAGTTTGTTTAAACTGAAATAATATACAGTTGTTATGAAAAGGTGTCACTTCACTAGTAATGACAAATTGTGATTGGTGACAATGAATATAGTAGGGTGACACTATAGTAGGGTGACACTATAGTTGGGTGGAATACAAGAAAGTATTAAGAAGAAGCTGGTGAGGAGTCGACTGAAGTGGGCGGGGCATGTGGAGAGAATGGGAGGAGTACGGCTGGCAAAGAAAGCAGATGCCCAGAGAGTGGAGATGAAAAGGAGGTGAGGAAGACCTAGACTGCGATGGGAGGATTGTGTAAAGAGAGACTTGGAAGGATTGGAAGAGAGGTGGAGAAAGAGAGTGAAAGATAGAGGAGAATGGAGACAGTTGGTGGAGAGAGCACTGCAAGATAGAGGAGAATGGAGACAGTTGGTGGAGAGAGCACTCTGCAAGATAAAGGAGAATGGAGCCAGTTGGTGGAGAGAGCAGTGCAAGATAGAGGAGAATGGAGCCAGTTGGTGGAGAGAGCAGTGCAAGATAGAGGAGAATGGAGCCAGTTGGTGGAGAGAGCAGTGCAAGATAGAGGAGAATGGAGATGGTTGATGGAGACAGCAGTGCAAGATAGAGGAGAATGGAGCCAGTTGGTGGAGAGAGCAGTGCAAGATAGAGGAGAATGGAGACAGTTGATGAAGAGAGCAGTGCAAGATAGATGAGAATGGAGACAGTTGGTGGAGAGAGCAGTGCAAGATAGGGGAGAATGGAGCCAGTTGGTGGAGAGAGCAGTGCAAGATAGAGGAGAATGGAGACAGTTGGTGGAGACAGCAATGCAAGATAGAGGAGAATGGAGACGGTTGGTGGAGAGAGCAGTGCAAGATAGAGGAGAATGGAGATGGTTGGTGGAGACAGCAGAGCAAGATAGAGGAGAATGGAGACAGTTAGTGGAGAGAGCAGTGCAAGATAGAGAATGGAGATGGTTGGTGGAGACAGCAGTGCAAGATAGAAGAGAATGGACATGGTTGATGGAGACAGCAGTGCAAGATAGAAGAGAATGGAGACGGTTGGTGGAGACAGCAGTGCAAGATAGAGGAGAATGGAGATGGTTGATGGAGACAGCAGTGCAAGATAGAGGAGAATGGAGACAGTTGATGGAGACAGCAGTGCAAGATCGAGAAGAATGGAGACGGTTGGTGGAGACAGCAGTGCAAGATAGAGGAGAATGGAGACAGTTGGTGGAGACAGCAGTGCAAGATAGAGGGGAGTGGAGACGGTTGGTGGAGACAGCAGTGCAAGATAGAGGAGAATGGAGACGGTTGGTGGAGAGAGCAATGCAAGATAGAGGAGAATGGAGAAGGTTGGTGGAAGCAGCTGTGTAAGATAGAGGAGAATGGAGACAGTTGATGGAGACAGCAGTGCAAGATAGAGGAGAATGGAGACAGTTGATGGAGACAGCAGTGCAAGATAGAGAAGAATGGAGACGGTTGGTGGAGACAGCAGTGCAAGATAGAGGAGAATGGAGACAGCAGTGCAAGATAGAGGGGAGTGGAGACGGTTGGTGGAGACAGCAGTGCAAGATAGAGGAGAATGGAGACGGTTGGTGGAGAGAGCAATGCAAGATAGAGGAGAATGGAGAAGGTTGGTGGAAGCAGCTGTGTAAGATAGAGGAGAATGGAGACGGTTGATGGAGACAGCAGTGCAAGATAGAGGAGAATGGAGACAGTTGATGGAGACAGCAGTGCAAGATAGAGAAGAATGGAGACGGTTGGTGGAGACAGCAGTGCAAGATAGAGGAGAATGGAGAAGGTTGGTGGAAGCAGCTGTGTAAGATAGAGGAGAATGGAGACAGTTGATGGAGACAGCAGTGCAAGATAGAGGAGAATGGAGACAGTTGATGGAGACAGCAGTGCAAGATAGAGAAGAATGGAGACGGTTGGTGGAGACAGCAGTGCAAGATAGAGGAGAATGGAGACAGTTGGTGGAGACAGCAGTGCAAGATAGAGGGGAGTGGAGACGGTTGGTGGAGACAGCAGTGCAAGATAGAGGAGAATGGAGACGGTTGGTGGAGACAGCAGTGCAAGATAGAGGAGAATGGAGAAGGTTGGTGGAAGCAGCTGTGTAAGATAGAGGGGAATGGAGACAGTTGATGGAGACAGCAGTGCAAGATAGAGGAGAATGGAGATGGTTGGTAGAGACAGCAGTGCAAGATAGAGGAGAATGGAGATGGTTGGTGGAGACAGCAGTGCAAGATAGAGGAGAATGGAGATGGTTGGTGGAGACAGCAGTGCAAGATAGAGGAGAATGGAGACAGTTGGTGGAAGCAGCTGTGCAAGATAGAGGAGAATGGAGATGGTTGGTGGAAGCAGCTGTGTAAGATAGAGGAGAATGGAGACAGTTGGTGGAGACAGCAGTGCAAGATAGAGGAGAATGGAGATGGTTGGTGGAAGCAGCTGTGTAAGATAGAGGAGAATGGAGATGGTTGATGGAGACAGCAATGCAAGATAGAGGAGAATGGAGATGGTTGGTGGAAGCAGCTGTGTAAGATAGAGGAGAATGGAGACGGTTGATGGAGACAGCAGTGCAAGATAGAGGAGAGTGGAGACGGTTGGTGGAAGCAGCTGTGCAAGATCCGTGACGGAAAAGAAGGACAAAGATATAACTTAAATCGAGGACGGGAATCGTGGCCAGCCTCACCCCTGACAACAGGGAAACAAGACTGCTTTCACATGACATACATACCAGGTAGGACACAAAGAGGAGGTAGATCACCATTATGATGGCCGCCAACGTATACACCCACCACAGCTTAAATGTTGACTGAAACAGACATATTTTAGAGATTGACACATGCAATTATACATTTTATTATAGTATCTAACAAAATGTAAAAACATAAGATATTCTACAATGCTGTGTCCAGTCATTAGGACTCATCACAGGACCGGTCAAAATACTTTACAATTCATCCACTGGAAGATGGAAGACCTGTTCTTTTGAGAACAAAATTAGTTTCAACTCTGGACTTTGCTGGGAAGCAGTAAGCCAAGTATCAATTACTGCACATAGACCATTCGTTCTGTTTCATATATATCCACCTCTGTACTCATTTGTGCAGCCCTTCCTCAGCTCTCTTCCTAATCGCATTTAAAATAAATTTGGCAAACACTAAAACCAACCTAGTATCCACTGTGACATGGTAGGACGTATAACTAACTTTTTTACAGAGTTTCTAACAATCTACCGAAAAATTACAACTTACTTGATGGTACATGTAATTTATGACTGTGTAATTTCTGTAAATAACATGTCTGAACATTAGAAGCTGCCTTAAATATATTCTAGATATATTTGTTTGGCAAAAACTATAGAAATTGTAAAAATAATCTTGTTACAAAAAACTACCAACCTACTTTACGAGAATAAAGCCAAACACATAAATACAACTACATCTAACCACTTATGCATATTATTTAGGGAAAATAGTAGATGTCAATGCTGCCACTTGATGACGGAAGGCATGAAACTTACTAATTCTAACAAAACAGGAACCAGTCAAAACAAGGTGTTTCTACATGGCCAAACGTACCACATAGGCATAAACGAGGTAAAGGTTGATGCCCATGACGAGAACTGCCAGCAACCAGATCACAATCTTCAGAATGCTACAAACACATCAATTATGAAATCAAAACAATGCACAGTATGTAAGGGTCTAGGGATCATCTCAAAACAATGCACGGGATGTAAGGGTCTAAGGGATCATCTCAAAACAATGCACGGTATGTAAGGGTCTAAGGGATCATCTCAAAACAATGCACGGTATGCAAGGGTCTAAGGGATTATCTCAAAACAATGCACGGTATGTAAGGGTCTAAGGGATCATCTCAAAACAATGCACGGTATGTAAGGGCCTAAGGGATCATCTCAAAACAATGCACGGTATGTCAGGGTCTAAGGGATCATCTCAAAACAATGCACAGTATGTAAGGGTCTAAGGGATCATCTCTAAACAATGCACAGTATGTAAGGGTCTAAGGGATCATCTCAAGACAATGGTCTATGAAACAACATAAAACCATCTAACCACTGACTCCCCACCACATGAAACTGGATAACATTGACCCGAGGCAACCTGTGAAACTACCACCATCTTTCATATAGTAACTTCATATACTATTCATAATCAACTGTTCAAAAAGCAAAACTGCTTGTGTGCACTCAAAGTCAACATCCTTGTGATAACAAAATTAAACTTGTTTGTGGGAAAATACATCAATATACAAAGTTATCTGAAACATCTACTATCTCTTAGCTGTCCCCCACAAAACCTATTTTGGGTGGTTAACATTGAACAACATCTTTTGTGGTTATCCCTAATTACTAACAGTATTTTTACAATCTAATCATTGTGGTATAAACAAATTACTCTTTCTAAATAATGTCACATTGTTACACTTTTACACAAATTTATAATTCATGTTATTTCTGCAAAAATCAAATCTTGTATACAATAAATTAGGTAATGTTATTAAACTAATTTGGAAAATTTATATGTAGTAATTTTCCTGTGTACATTTCTATTGCTGGTGAAGCCAAATTCACAAATATAATACCTTTATAAACCATCAAATAATTATTCACTCATTAATTAGATACATTCATTATAATACAAAAAATAAGTAAATTGTCTGGCAAGAACAACATATTTTTGACATGATTTTAAACGATTTAGCATTTCGAAATGCTAAACTAATAGAACAGTCTTATTGAAGAGCGCCACTTACATGCCATTCTTGAATGTGTCCATGACATTAGCACTGTTTGTGAAGTGAAGCACGGGCAGAAGCGCGAATGGCAGTTGAACACTCTGAAGTACATTCAGCCAGCTGTTCATCACATCCAGCTGGTTGCTAGCCAACCAAGCCACGACAATCGTAGGTGCCATGGCGATCATCCGGGTAACCAGCACACGCCGCCATTTTGGCCAGTTGATGTTCAAGAAACCCTGAGGCCACAACAGCAAATGTATGTTGGGTTTCTTCCAGTGTGTGATCACATCTAGTACAATTCAATACCCCATATTTTGATGCCTTATTTTTTTTTTTTTTTTTTTTATACTTAGCTGCATCCATTATGAAAGACAATTCATGTTGTTACAAAATATAATTTATATCTTAGTCACAAGTGTTATATACCCTGTATTTAGTTATGGATTGATACAGCCATGTCATCGATTTGTTTAGTCTGATCCTATACGCATGAGTGACATAAAAACAAATGGCAGTGTAGCCATGTCATTTTGTGTCTGGTTCTTGTGTACAGTTAATGTCAATACATGACAACAAGATTTCATTAATATCTGTGTGTCAAAAATACGTTCACAACTCCACCATTTCATTATTATCTACCAGCTGGCAATATTTCTGTTAAATCAGTTACTTACAGAATATAGATATAAAACAATAAAATTAAATGAAAGTGACACCTGAAGATTGGACACATTCCACTTCAAGTGTTATACGAGGATCGTCAAAATGAGACAGCCATATTGGTATCAAACAAAGACTGAAACATGGGAAGAGAAGATCAGTGCAGAAGACAAGAAAAGAAGATGGAGAGAATTGGGCGCTCAGAAAAAAATGAAGACAGCCAATGCCTGACAACGCTAACACTGATGCCAGAATGAAAGTGGAAAGTGGATTACCCCAAGACAACCTGGCAAACAACAAAGGAAAAAGAAACAAAACAACTGAGATGGAAACTGTGTGATGATGCCAAATGGGTAGATAGAGACAGAACGAGCTGGAGACGATGCCCAGATGCCTTATGGGTCTTGGGGCTCGCAGAGGTAAGGTAAGGTGGCAAAAGGGACAATTGATTGTAAGAATTATGCTCACACAGTGGGTGTGTTACATGATGCAGTGAAAAGTAAAATGTGCAACTTACACTCATTACAAACTGGCCGGCATATGTACCCTACAACATATAAAATACAGTACATCATCATTGATTAGAAGTGTATGTTTGTAAGCAAATATTTCAAACATTCAACAATGTAGACACTGATAGCAGTAAACTCTGTTGTAGCTACACATACAGAAGTATCATTACATAGCTAGTTCCTGTTAAATTAATTCAAATACATAATACATTTCAGAATACACATTTAATGGGTATGCAAGATTACTGATTATTCAACAGATACACAAAAAAACACTTACAGTCATCGTTGAACTTTGACCTGCAGCCAGAATGCCGACTCCCCAGATAACCTTCATAGAGAGGCCGTATTTCTCGTACAGCCATTTACCCTGGATGAACAAACAGAAAAAAATATAAGTACACAAGCAGGCCGTAGTTTCTTGTATTTTGATACTTTCCCACTATTTGTATTTGGAAGAAAGTGTTGTCTACTAAAGGCCACATGTTGCATGCACACCAAGAGTTGTCAACATGCATTGTCAAACCTCTTCAACTGTTTATGAAGTATCACACTATATATTTTGCCCCACTTCTCGAGGTATCCAGAAATGTCTTGATGCCGGAGCAGAATGTTTGGACACTGTGACCTGGATATTGACTTGCACCTCTCCTGTTTTGAGTTTTAGTGAAGGATTACAACACCTGCTGTCAGATGTTGGTGCCTCATAATTGGGGTCAATTATTAGATTAAGAATCCCAATTCTAAAAAAGCTGTTCTCCAAATCTGCCTTTCTTATTTGCCTTGCATGGGTTGTTTTCATGAACTGTGATACGGGACACAGTGTTGGCCAATAACAGGGCAAAAATCACTCAACGAACTGCTCTTTAGACCTCACAAATGCGAATTAAAATGTAAGATAACACAAACTGCTCAGTGACACCCTCTAGCAGTGAATTCTGCAGTGTTGTGTAAACTGTAATTGGTACTAACCGCATTCCTTATGCTGGCTTCATGGTACTCTCCACCAGAAAAGGCAGCCGCAAACACAGCAACCACAAACACGTTGATGAGAAATGATATGAAGAGTGCAATCGCTGGAAAAGAAGGAATCGGAATAAGTGAACAAACAGCAGTGTAAATAAACTACAATATGACCAGTGATATTAGTAAATGTTTTTTGATATGAATTTTGGTGGTTTATATTCGTAAGTACTTCACTCAAATCAACTTTCGCATAACTTTGTCGGAATATGTATTATATATTTAGCACAAAGATATCTTACCAATCACATTCCTTATTTTGCTAAAAAGAAGGCATAGAATATTAGTTGAATAGACTTGTGGACACTTGTGTCGAATCTGGATCCACCTTGATTTTTCCATTATAACTTGAGTTTTGCCTAACTTTGATATCTCAGTGAGTTAGTTCCATTGTTCATTATTATCCTAAGCATATCTGCATTTAAGAATATTGCGTCTTAGTGCCCTTTAGAGGCGTAATTAGTGCCCCGGTTTATATCAACACATGCTGCTACATGATATGCATCGCTCATTTTATGCGTGCGGTGCGGTAATACACGGCCGCAGCAGCGCAGACTTGTCTTATGCAAACCGGGTTGCTATTTGTGCCTCAATGAAGTTAATTCTAAGAAGTGAATTCTAACCGGCTTTGGGCGACGTTAAGACGACTAAATGAAGTTGCTACAAATCTGCAACTTTGCAGGAATATAAGTGACTTTGTGGTCTCATTTCGCGCTGCTCGCCCGATGCTGAATATATTGCGAAAGAATGAAAAAATTAGGCGTACAAAAAAGCTGAGGCAGAAATTTTGGCACATTTTGAGCGAGGCGGCATAGGAAAAACCGAAAAGGCATCCTGCCTCACTTTCATATACCAGAGGAAACACTACACTTGTTTTCAAACAGCAATTCCAGGAAGTTACGATTAGCCTCTGCATTACTGCTGTTTACTACTTATGTTTTGTATACAATCTGAACATTTTATCGACAGGATATTCAAATTGTAAACAAGGTTTTCAGCTCATTAAATGCAACTTGGCATGCAGTAATCCTTCACCATATTTATTTTAGTGTAAAGAATATTATAATTATTATTATTAAAAATGGGCCAAGTGGCCCTGAAGTCCTTTGGACTAATACGTCTATATGTGACCCCAGCTGACCAAATGAGTGATAAGTCAGAAAAATTGTATCATTGTTTTTTTACATCCTTGTAAAGGTTTGGTAGGGTGCTTTACATGGTTTCAAAAAATATGACTGCTACAAAAATTGGCAAAGTTATGGAGCAGATTTCTTGTATATAGTGGCAGCACCCTAAGATACATCTATAAAAAATTAGAAAAAAAGTTACTGAACAATTTTTGAAAAAAATAGGCCAAATGTTACATTTTTACCAGTTTTGGGGTCCTTGGAGGCTCTAGGAGCCCTTAAAATATTTCAATCAAATACAGATTTCTCGTGCATAGTGGCAGTGCCCCAAGATATGTCTATGCAGAACTAGAGAAAAAGTTGCTGAACGGTTTCTGAGATACGGCAGGTAACGGCGGACGCAGAGTGATGGCAATAGTCCCTTGGACCTTCGGCCAAAGGATTAAAAAGTGATGAACTGGCAATGGCCCAGCTAACTGCAAATTTCCAGGAGAGTGCATACTTTACGTGAATACCAATTTACTGATTCTAGCAGATATTAGATCTTACCTGACTCAATGGCATAGTACATGTTCGCCTCAGACACCTTCTTTTTGTTGGTTCGGTCGATAGACCGTGACTGCAGACAAAGATATGACATGCAGAGCTTATGGTACAATGTAAATATACACATCTGCACTTCGTAATAACAGTCATAAAGACACTGTTTGACCTCCCAAGAAAATACTGCCTTCATACAATATCTCCCAGGACAAGAATCCATTCATATATTATTATTTATTTATTCCTGAGGAAAGACAATTTCACCATCGATATTCCATTTTATGGCATATTTGGTGGTACTCTCAAGGCAATATTGTCTGACACAGGCCCGCAGCCAGAGATCCATTGTCTCATTATTGGAACCAGTTTTTTGAAAATCTTAACGTTTTTCATGTGTATAACAGGTAATTAAATAATGAAAACGGGTAAATTAGAAAATTTCACAATCCTTTCTAAGGGTCTGGACTGACGTGTACAAAATCCTGAGGATGTTTTCCTACACAATATATATATATAATAATTTTTGTAAAGAAAACAAATGTCTTTTGAGGATTCACGCCAGATTCTGAAGATGTTATCGGCAAGGAAGGGATACAAGTATCCCTGACTCTCTCACTCACGAGAACGAGAGCGCTGTGTAGATAGAGGTTGTGTGGCATAATGACTGCTCCCACTATGCCGACCATCTGCTGAACGGCGGCCGTGTCACAATCCTCACACCACGGGAAAAACAATCCCTTCAAGATCTCTCCCTGGTCAGGCTTCACTGTGATGTACTGCAATGACAGCACAAGACATCAGCCGAACTCATAGTCAGTTTAGTTGATTTGTGTATATCAGTTGCTAAGTCAAATGATATTGTCATTATTATTGGTGATCAATTCAATTTTGGGCATGACATTCATCATATATAATAGTTATGGTAATGGTTATTACCATTGTAGTAATCAAGCTCAAAATTTATACATAATATTATTAACATTACCATTTTAAAAGGAAATACAATTTGAAGTGATTATTGCTGTTGTGACTTGGACAGGCCTAGCCCTACATTGGTATCAGTGGCGTGTCACACTCAGGCGAAAGGATGAAGGATTGAATCACCTGGCTACCATTCAAAACCTTCAACATTTGATTTATTCGAAGTCAGCTTGGTTAAGCTGTGTAATTAGCACCTTAGAATATAGGCTATTGGCAGAATTATGTGTGAAATCAGCATTTGCATAACAACTGCAGGGTGGTTGACTGCTTCCAAGATACTATGAACTGGTGCACAAGTGATATGTTCCAAAAACATAAATTACTATGCATCTGTAGTGTGTCTGCCAAGCAGAATAACTCGACACAACCCTGTTTTGTAAAACATCTGTCTATCTCTCCCCACGTTCCAAACCCCACCACATTTCCCCTTCTTAGGCTGCCAAAATACATGCCAAGCTGATTCCCAACCATGTGCATCCTTATATCTCCCCTCACTGACTCACCATGTAGAGGAAGGCAGCCCCCATGGTTGTAATGAGGGCCCCAAAAAGGGCCTCCAACTTGCGTAGGCCGGCACTCTCGAGAAACAGGAAGGTGAACGTGTCTGCAATTGTGATCAGAGCTCCTGCCCAGATGGGAATGCTGAAATATAATCATGTCTATATTTGAATCAGTTTTGTGGTTATACTTCTATAAGTGTACATATATAGTATATATACACAACCCCTTTTCCCATCTTGCAAGCCGGGGGTGTGACTACTCGTACACTGCCCCTGGCAGGTCTCCTACCGAGAAGACCACTGGAAGTTTATGGCAAGCGATATTATTGACTGAGCTTATCTTCAGAGTTTTGGCAAGGCGATCTGCCGGGGGACTGAGACTGATGTAATCAGCAGCGCCCCCTGGTGTGTGAGGATGCCTTTTCCCACTGAAACTGTCTCAAAACACATTTCCATAACGGAATATAAAATTACGACAAATCTGATGTCTAACCAACAATACATGTCACACTGCAATGTGCTCAAGAGCATGCAAGTTTATGCCACACTAAGATTACTACTTGCCCTCTCGTGCTTGCAACAGCTGTAACATCCAGTCTAAATTCTAAATTTGACATCACAAATCATATCTGTTTTTAGTTTGGAAGGATCATGACTCATGATGGAAAACAGTGTTATTCTATACTATTTATATAATAAATAATCAACAAAACTCACTGGTTGTTTGAGAGGATGTTTATGGCGACAGCTGATCCTATGACCTCTTGTATGTCACTTCCTATGATTGCAATCTCCACCATGATCCAGAGGGCGATCCTTGGCACAGTTGAATATTCTCGCTTGCACACCTGAGCTAGGTTGAGACCTGAATTGGTTAAAATGACATAAAGGTTAAGTGAACCATGGCTATACGGCAAGTGCTGTTTAGTTTTCTCAAACTAAATCCAACATTCTCAAAACTTACAACTTGATGTGCATTCTGAAAGTCCTGGAATGCAGAGATATGGTAACCAAATAAAATGGGCATACTCTTTCAAAAATCAAGCTTATTACTAGTGTATACCATAAGCACACAATTTGAGCCACCCCTGCTTTTATTACGATGTAGATTCTACAAAGTATGGTGCCACCTAGTGTTACCATCAGTGTATATGGCGACATCTTGTGGACAATACTCGTGGTAGATAAGCACAACAGTGGCACCACACTATTAAGGTCACCTTTGGGACTGGATAAAAGTGACCTGAATAGCAAGGTGACCATATTAGAGGGACTGATATCTATACGTTACTGTATGAGGAAATAATATGGAACTGTACTAGGGTGGCCTTAATTGCAGGGTGGCTGTATTACCGAGGTGACAGTAATGTGAGGTTCCACTTTATTTCCAGACCTGACAAACACTGCTTTGGACACTTCCAGCAATATATTTCATATAACATCTGTGAGGCTATTTATGTAGGTGGAAATATTTACCTGTGACACAGCCAAGGCGGGCAGACATTAGTTGTAGCACCAGTCCCATCACTGTTGACCACATCAACACCCAGAGGATCTGAATGAATACAAACAAATAAAAATATGCTATGGGCGTTTCCTCCTGACATGAGGCAATTACATTATTAAGGTTATCAATTAGAATGATGATCAGTTATTGTAAAAACAATCAATCATGAATACCATTACAATTTTACAGAATTAGTAGCAATGTTTACATTAATTAGTTTCATGAATAGTTAGAATTGCATAATTCACATAATTATCATTTATCAATGATAACATTTTGCTCAATAGCAAGAGAAAAATTACACTTTTGTTTATTTGAAATAATGAAAAGAATGCAAAATCAAATGACTATGCCCAATGGCTTGCAAATGTAAAAGAATTAGTAAAGCAAAGAAAACTTCCATTCATTGTAATAATCTTGGAAGAAAGAAATCAAAATGTACTATTTTAATTTAAGCTACAGAAAGTGTATGAAGCTCAAAATTAATGTAAAAATGTTGAAGCTAAATCATTAATTTACAGAATTTTTTTTTTACAGTATGTTTCAACACTGTTTAACCCTCTCGTGGTCAGAACGCCCGAATCAACCCGAATACAGGGGCACATTGAAACTGGTACCGCGAAACAGTGTCATCCAATAACGGCAATTTATTTCGGCAGTTAGCATATAATAATATTGAAGTTTCACTGGGAAGCATCAAAAGTGAGATATGATGGCGATTTC
The DNA here is from genome assembly GCA_963995525.1 of Escarpia spicata. Classification (NCBI taxonomy): domain Eukaryota; kingdom Metazoa; phylum Annelida; class Polychaeta; order Sabellida; family Siboglinidae; genus Escarpia; species Escarpia spicata. The sequence goes on along the minus strand of OZ023205.1, from coordinate 13,529,794 downwards.
AGTGACTAAAGCGCCAACCACCAAGCGGTTTTGTAGTCGAATGCAGCGACACACAATTTCCGGTCCCTCTTTTACGCCACGCAGTGAATATTTTAATGGTGATTTTCAGCCAATGAGATTAAAGTTTAACATTTGCTACGGGCATAAACATGGAAGCACCCATGAATTATTCCAAAACACGCGTCCGCAGGCGATTTCTACGATTAAATGCCAACTTTTGAGCGGTCAATTTTGTTGTAAAAAAATATTAATGCGCCGCGCAACGAAGCGGGTGGTGTCTTTTTAGCTTTGTTGTAATTCTCGACATTGTCATTATGTCGAACTCCAGTAATTCGGACATTGATGGGATTTTCCAATCGAGTTTATAACGAACGCTGCCATCGAAGGGGAATGTTTTGTACTATGATTACGCATTTTAAATATAACACAAACTTAATAGTTCAGACGGGATGACGGCTATGATCACAAAGAACACCATTTTGTATAAAATCTTGAAAATACATGCACTCTGAAAAACTTAAATAATTTCAGTTTTAATTACCATAGACATTTAATTAGTTTTCCATTCTGTAGCATAGTAATTTGTGAACATTTCATACGCAGCATGTAACCGCTAATTATTAATGAAAAATATTTTTTTAAATTAATTTTTTTAAATTATTTAAGTATTTTATTTTTGTCAAACTTTAGCAATTCATATTTGGGTAATAAATTGACATATATGTCACATACTTGGCTAGTTACACCAGGAATTAGTTCTTCAAATTATTTATTTGCATTCATGCAACCCGAGTATATCACATGATTCACTCACAGCACATTCTCTCGATTTAATAGGATTCAATAACAGGCACATATTTGCATTAATCTGGCCTTGAGAGGGTTAAAACAATGAAATGTAGGAAGACAAAGGTGTTGGTGATCCACACAAATACCCACCTTATACTTGGCTACAGAGCCAGACTGCAGATCAGATTCAATGTTTCCGGGATCAAGGTATGCAATACTCATCAAGAAACCTGGTCCCGAAAAGGCCCATAGTTTCCGAAAACTAAACTTGTACTGCAAAATAAAAATTATCACAACTGGAAATTCTGCACTGCCTATTTTTGTCTTATATGTCCTTAGATTTTCATTGAACGTCCTCAGGTTGAATGCTTAATTTGCTCTAGAGTCCTGTTTCTAAAAGAGTACATCATAATTGGTCTAATGGTCTACTTAGAGTGTAGGAATATTTACAAAATCCACTAGTTATTTATACATATAACAATGATACATGACACAAATTGATATACACAATTAGTCTCTGAAATCATAAATTGACAATAAAATATTCTTAAAATAATACCAAAATGGAGTAATGAAAGATTTGAAAATCAGTCTATAAAAAATTTCCACACAGAGATATTGCTAAAATAACATCTTAATTCAAATATTTGATAGCAGTATAATGTTCACATGATAAGTACTACATAGTGATTTTACTTCATATAAGACTGAGATCAAACTGTTTGTTTTTTAAGGTATTAGGCGCAGAAGGAGTAGATCTATACGAAACATTCCAGTGGCAAGAGGAAGAAGACAAGAATAAGATTTATGTCATCATACAGAAATTTGATGACAACTGCATTGCCAAGACCAATGATTCTGCAATGAAACCTATGAATCATACAGATTCTTCAACATATTGCAAAATGCAGGTGAGATGGTGGAAGCCTGTATAACAAGCTGTCAGCCACTTGCAATTTTGGACTTTGAGAGAGAGACTGATTCGAGACAGGTTGGTAATATGTATAAAGGACGATAAAGCAAGAGAAAAGTTGCTTGCAAAGTCCTAAATCTGGAAACTTGCATTGCCATGTTGGAAACATTACCAGTGACACACACGTGCACAAGAAATATGTACAGAAATTACCACTCACTCAGTCCGACACAAGGCACGGCACCAGCTGCAAGTCCATACAATGCAAATAAAGATAAATGACAGTGATGCAATAAATGATGAGAACAGACAGTCAGAACCGTGACAGAGGTGATGACAGCCGACAGACAACGATGGAGACAACACAGTCATTACACAGACACTACCAACGACTGGCTAAACATGCCCATCGAAAGCAGACACAGTGCACACTTCTGTGTCGAGCAAGCAATCACAAGTGTTACAGGACACTGTGCTCAGAGAATACCTAGATGTATTCGAGGGACTTGGTTGCCTCGATGGCAACTACAGAATAAAGATCGATCCAAGTGTCAAACCTGTTGTGCATCCACCCGACAGAGTTCCGTGTGCATTACGAGAAGACGTGAAGGATGAACTAACATGCATGGTAGAGGACAGAATCATCACTCCTGTCACAGAACAAACTCAGTGGGTGTCGAGCATGATTGCAGTGAGGAAGAACAAACAAACTGCAGATTTGTTTGGACCCTCGAGCACTGAATAGGGCATTTCAGCATTCTCACTACCCATTTTCTACACTGGAAGATGTCGCAACATGACTCACTAATGCCAAAGTGTTTTCGGTATTGGACGCCAAGACAGGCTTCTGGCAAGTCAAACGTGACGAGAATTCCAGCTACCTCACGACGTTCAACACACCATACGGTCATTACCGGTGGCTGTGAATGCCATTCGGCATAAATTCAGCACCAGAGGAGTGGCAACATCGAGCACACGAACTAGCTGAAGGACTCATGGGAATCGTTGGGTTCGGAGATGCAGTCAAATAAGCAACACAAGACCAAGATGCCAGTCTCAGTGCACTACTGGATTGAGCGAGAACATGCACCTGCTGTTGAACCCAGACAAAGTTCAACTGTAAAACAAATCAGTATCATTCATTGGTCATCTGCTCACCAATCAGGGACTCAAGGTAGACGAATACAAGGTTGAGGCCATCATGAAGATGCCTACTCCAACGGACGTCACAGCACTGAAGTGAATTCTCAGCATGGTTGGCTATCCTGCGAAATTCATGCCACATCTGTCACAAGTCTGTGAACCATTGAGACAACTAGATCGGAAAGATGTGGAGTGGTGCAGGCTTGAGCAACGTCAAGATGCTTTGAACAAGATCAGAGAACTGATCACAACAACACCAGTGCTCGCATACTATGATGTAAAGCAAGCAATCACAATCCAATGTGATGCATCCCAGAGTGGCTTGGGTGCAATGCTTCTGCAAAAGGGAAAACCTGTGTGCTACACCTCTCGAGCACTCAAATGCACAGAACAGAACTATGCCCAAATAAAAAATAGCTCTTAGCGATTGTGCTTGCATGTGAACGATTTGACCAGTATGTGTACGGAAGACACATCACCGTGCAAACGGATCACAAGCCACTTCAGACGATCACAAAGAAATCGATGATCGATGCACCAAAGAGACTGCAGAGAAGGCTGCTCCACCTGCAAAAGTATAACATAGATGTCGTGTACACGAAGAAAAAAAAAATTGCACATTGCAGATGTGCTATCTCGGGTATACCTTCCATACTGCCACGCACATGACCCAGGGGATCATGGGTTCATCACTGAACTGCAACAAATGGACATGATAGAAGACGTTTATTTGTCGACCAACAGAATACTAGAAATCATGTGTAAGTCATGTGAAGATGACAAAGTGAAAACTGCAGTTTGCTACACGCTTCAGGGATGGCCGAATCAACGTCAAGCAGTCGACCCATTCGCACGACCTTATTTCAATTACCGTGACATGCTCAGCCCACAGGATGACGCACTGTTCAAGGGACAAAGTATCGTCATACCTCGTGACATGAGAGCCATGCTCATAAAGAAACTCCACTCCTCGCACTTAGGAGTCGAAGGATGTCTTAGAAGAGCACATGAAGTGATGTATTGGCCCGGCATGAACCAAGAAGTGAAAGATGTCATCAGTGCCTGCAGTACGTGCAACGTGTACAAACCAGAACAATGCAGAATGCCATTGTTGTCACATGAGGTATCATCACGTCCATGGTCTCGAGTTGGAGTTGACCTGTTCCACCTTCATGGACAGGACTACATCATAATGGTAGACTACTTCTCAAACTTCTTTAAAGTTGACAAGCTGTCAATGACCAGTGCAACACAGATTATCACCAAACGGCGTATTCACTTTGCGAGATTCGGCACCCCGGACAAAGTGATTTCTGACAATGGGCCACAGTTTGTGTGTGAGAAGTTCAAGTTGTTCAGAGCATTGGCAATTTGAACATATCACATTATCACCTCGCTACCCCCAAACGGAAAAGTGGAAAACGCAGTCAAGACGACAAGGCAAAGCAAATGATGTGGAAAGCAATTGATGACAGGGAGGATGTGTATTTGGCATTTTGGACTATTGAAACACCTACAGATGCTATGCTCACATCGTCCGCTCAACGGATGTTCGCATGTCGAACCAGAACACTGCCAGTACTGCTGTAGACCGATCCTGCAGCACAACGTGATGCTCTTGTACAACTCAAACGTAGAGAGGAGAAACAAACCAGGCTGTACAATCATACGAGCAAAAAACATAGCATACGTCACCCAGGAGATGTTGTGCAGTTCAAGAAGCCAAATGCCTCAAATGACTCGCGAACATCCACACTAGTAAGCGTTCAGAAACCATCGGACGTCAGGTCTTACATCATTGAGAATGAAGGTTCATCATACCGAAGGAATAGACGATAACTACTTGCCACATCAAAGCAGTAAAGGGATAATACTCGGTACTCTCAACAAGATGAACCTGACAATACGATGAACAGACCACAGTGTTCAGATAATACGTGCGTAGACAAACTGTACGCACAACAGAGAGGTCAAGACAACGTCACGTCTCCTCCAAACATTGAACCTCCAGTCTCCACAGCGTAATGTACCGTCCACAGTCGTACATTCACCACGCAATGTGCCACTGAGTGTTAGAAATTCTACATGCAGAATGCTGGTGACCATTGTACGACTAAGGCATCCAGTGTAACTTCAAGCAAAGTTCAAAGACTTTGAAATGAAGTGAAAAGTGGAACATTTGACTGTGTAAAAAGAGGGGGATGTGACGATATCACAATTAATGTGATAAACTGTAACACCACCTAGCGAATGAGGTGGAACTGAGTGTGCCAGTGGCTACAAGAAAGCCAATGTCGTGTTTACATGTTGATGCCACGTTATAATGTACAAACAATTGTATTTATTTTAATTACAACAAATAGTATTTGCAAAATTAAACTAGACTGTACTTCCACATGATACAACATCAAACAACAATCATTAGAAGATACGTATAGATCTAGAATGTCTAGAAGACAAGTAAAACAATAACAAAAAACAATTGCTTAAATCATTTACAACACCCACTGTTTCTGTGTCGTCTTGACTGTCGGGAATAACCACAAGTTCTGGACTTGTTTCAAATGGCATTCCATTTTCCTGTCTGACTGTCTGATTTTCAGAATGATATCCGTTCGCTGTTGTATCTGCTAGGGAGTCTGTTTCCACGACGGGTTGAGTGTCATCGTTGCGATGTTCCATCTCTGTTGCTGTCAATCAAAAACAAACCGGATCAATCATTCATGAACAACAAATATTTGTTCAAGAGAGGAAAGTGTCTGAATCTTAAATAATGGAAGAATTATTTTATAAAATTGTTGTATTCGTCCTGTGATTTTACAATTCTTGGAATAGTAATTGTGTATTGTAATCAGTTTGGAGTAAACTTTTGTGGAGACGTTTATTAATCTTGTGTAGACATTGCTTAATGTATCCACCAGATCAATAAAATGTCTCCTCAAGATTGCAGATAAGCTTTCAATTTCAAGAAGGCATTTAAAAGGGTACATTACCTAAACTGTCATTAAGACAAGCCAACGAGGTTCAATCCATTGTAAACAAACATATACGTCTGTGTACAGAGTTCAACAAACAATAGTTTGGCACTGGCGTCATGTGTTCATAAGACATTATTTGCTACTTGCAAACACAAAGAAATAGTATACGTCACATGGCGCTGCTCAAATAAACCGAGTTCGATAAGTACTTACACGTCATGTTCAGCCAAATTAAACAATCGAGCGACTGAATCTTATCGACTTATCGGTTATGCAATTTGTGATCCGTACCCTTGACGGAGTCATAAATAGCGTGCTCGTGATTCCCAATCACGCAGCCTTAAATTATGGCACAACTGCCACGAGTCATAATAAGTTTTTTAATAACAACAGCCTTGAACAGCAACAGGAGACTCGTGACCGACGGTGACGCCAAATTAATTTGCTCAGCCGCACCGCAGTAAATGCGTTATTAATATAAATAGTTTTGATCGTGCATCATCTTACCGAGTGTAAGTAATGCTTTGGTAATAGCTGGTGGTGGTAATGCACCCGGCAATATTTTACGTAACTAGGCCGCCGCACAGTCTCAAAAGAGCGTTACACGAATTGACGTAACACTTGATAAATGCACGCTGAAATTATTGTACCTTGGTCCACCTCTAAACAATAGCTCTCCAATATTTACTTTGTCACATGATGTGCTTGAGCGCCACCTATCGAATGACAAAAGCTGTGCGCTAGTAACGACCCCGCCACACCGTGTCGACACTATCGCAACTACCTGTCAATGGTAGGCCTACCGTTTTACGTGATTTAATTATTATAAAAAAAAAAAAAATGCGCGAATCCTGTTGACAACCATTGTCAATTGAACACGTTGATTAAAATCACACGTGTACATTGTCAAGAGGGACGTGCATTGCCCTAAACCATCCTCGCGAGATGCCCTAAACGCCACCACAATTTACTTACTGTTACAGTCAAAACTGGCAGAAATTGTATTGGGTCTAAAACATTGTTTTGATGATATCTCGTTCAGTCATCAGTTAAATGTCACTCACTTTATTGTAACTCTTTACAATACATTCAAATATAAATACATGTACGTATAGGCGTTTGGACGTGGTGAATATTGGGGCCGATCGAAGGCTGCACACTGTACTCACTAACTCCCTTCAATCGCACCCACCGAGAGGCTCACCAAATAACTCAAACTGCAGCCTGATCGAGTCTCCCCGATGTTCACCAAACAGTACAACTGCACCACTCAAACTGCCAAAATAATGGGGGATACGCCTATCTCCAGAACCCCGGTTCCGACGCCTGTGGAATATCTGTATAATAGCCTAATTCGAAAGAACAATATGATCCGGGTGACCCGCCACTGCAAACCGGACATTAAGTCGCACGGGTCTATAGTGCACACGAGCCAAAATAGCAATATGTCAATAGGTCATGTCCAATAAATGTTGTGATTTTGGTTGCCATAATAATCTCACCGTTCAGTGTCCACTTTATTGTCATCAATTTAACACATTGTATCGAGATCATAATTATCGAGATTGTAATTATATCGATTCGATTAGATACGCCTAGAGAAACTAGGTCAGTAGGACCAATCCCGCGTGGATCAACGGGGGTAAGACCACATTAAGGATTCGTCCGCCATTACGAAAGAGTGCCCTTGAAAATACCGTTTTGGTGTCATATGTGAATTTTTTTCGAGCACTTTGGCCTGGCACATGTCAGTCCAGTGAATACTGAATGTACTACTACATTAGATCTTTCACGAGGTAGCAATAAACATACGCTAGTCGCTCGCGTATTCGCACAGTGGCTATATTTTGCTGAACGCACCAATATTTCAAAATCCGTCACCAGATTGGGGCGAAATTGAGGGGTGTCAGGTTTGGGTGGATTTTTCTGAAAACTGAGGTATGAGAATTTTACGAGTTTTCCACAGCACTTGTATCAATGGAGGTTAAATATGCTGTGAAATTTTCAAGAAAATTGTTCGTCAAATTTAGCAGGAAATGAAGGAAACGTTATAATGGTCGCCTATGTAAAATTTAAATGTGGTCTTACCCCAACGGGTGTGTCTAAAAGCCCGACCACGCGAGAACATGACGTCAACCACAAAATGTGTACCTATATTTAGCACTCGCATGGAGCTGCGGCGCTGCGCAGCGCCACGGCAGGAAATAGTTCCTAAATGGGCATACAATTAGAGAAACTTTATATGTATCACATCCATAATAAACTAACAAAACAGTAATTTAAGACATTTTGCGTTAAGCACGCTGTATATATGTACGTTATTCTGTCGTGTGGCTCATTCCCAGGTGTCACGTACTGACACTGTTCACGAACACTCGGGCTTTTAGCCTTTCCTAGGAGGAGAAGCTAAAAGCCCGACCATTCGAGAACACTTCTCTAGTACATCCATATTAGGCGTTATATTTAGATAGAGTGAAAACTGCTACAGAAAGATACTAACGTATTTTTTATTATCCAACAAGAGTAGATATAACATATTGTCGGTCCCTTGAGTCACTGGTCCCGAAAACTCGGTCTTTTAGCCTTTGCTAAGGGGAAATGCTAAAAGCCGGAGCATTCGGGACCACTTTTTAGTCTATGCGTCATATGCCTTATATATACTTTATATACTAAACAATGCTAAGATGTATGATAATAGTGTATTTTGTAATTTTCAACAAGCAAAATTATAACATTGTCGTTCCCTTGTGTCACTGCAAAGCCACGAATAGTCGGGCTTTTGGCCTTTGGTAGGGTGATAACCAAAAGCCCGACCATTCGGGACCCCTTTTTAGTCCATCATCATATATATATAGGCATTGTATATACTATATACTGAACAATATCATAATAGGATAATGACGTATTTTGTACTTTCTAACAAGAGAAAATATAACATCATCGTTCCTTAGTGTCACTACGTATACACGGTCCCGAAAACTCGGGTATTTCGCCTTTGCTATGGTGAAATGCTAAAAGTCCGACCATTCGGGACCACTTCTTTAGTCCATACATCATAAGCCTTGTATCTTATACTTGTATATTATATCGAGCAATGCTACACTGTTTAATGACGTATTATTACATTTTTTGTCGTACCCTGTATAGTGTTACCGGTCCAGAAAACTAATTTGTGGTCTTTGCATACATACGACCGTTCTTGACCAATGGTCGAGGTCTACTAAATATTCTGTGTTTGGATACGCGTTCGACGAAATGATTATTATTTTCATAATTGATGTGTAATTGTCAATTACGTCCACCAAGCCAAAAAAATCCAAAAAAATCAATGAATTAGAAATTCCACATTTTATACTGTGCATCCGGACATTTTTATATATGTCAAAACAGATTGTGATCTGTCTGGATAAATAAAATTTAGAAACATCGTTATATAAAATGACCATATTTTCATTTTTGCGGCGAATAAATAATTTCTACAAAAATAAAAAAAATGTTTACAAACAGTGCATCATAGTATACTAAATGATTTGGTTTATATTACTTCGTGAAAACTTAAACAAAAAAGTGTAAAGAAAATCAATGATTTGCATGCTGTCAGGATTGAACCGGCGTCACCCGATTGTAAAATAAATGACAAGAAACCAACGTGTCTACCAACTGAGCTAGCGGCACCAACGGAAAATTACTGACTTATTTAAGTTGTTATGATAAATTGACAACTCCTGATTCATATATTTATATTCTAGTGATATTATGAGATTATATATGTTACTTTCTGTAGCTGGATATAATATAATAATTATGTGTTTGCTATGTATGTTTATTGGTGTAGATTATCTCCCGTTGGTTGCATTCGATATAATTATTCTGAAAACGAGCACAAGCTCGGCGAAACCTAGTCGACTTGTAGGCCCATTCGCATTCGTTGTTTTGAATAAAATTCGATTCATGTGGAACCGTAAGATAACTGCTTGTTCCTCTATGATGACTAGCGTTTGTATTACGTCGGAATGTTGCACAATAACTCATTCTGACGCTCGTTTCGACCCAAAAGCTATCCTTGTAAACATGCTCTGAATGCATGGAAAAGGTCGGCCTGATGCGAATGTGTGTCATAAGTGACGTCACAATACCACGTGATCGCCTAGCTCATTAATATCTAATTTTCCGCGGGAATCGCTTCACAGACAGGCTTAAAATCGAATTTATGCTACAAATGTATTTTTCTGTATTTGTTTAATGTTGTAAAATGTTACATACAATGTTAAACTTTGTATACACATGGAAAAAGGATTTTAGCTAATGCCTTATTTTTATTTCCGTTAATTAACAGTCACGTGAGCGTGTGCGTGCATGCGTGCGTGCGTGCGTGCGTGCATGTGTGTGTGTGTGTTTCGTTGCGCGTGCGTGTGTGCATGCGTGCGTGTCACGCGCCCCGTTGCGAAGCAGTCGGCTGGGCCTTCTCGATCGGGGAGTGAAGTCCATTATCTAAAAACTCTGTAATTTTGATGATCACAGGTTGACAACATATGCATGTATGGACAACGATTGTTCCACGCGTACTGCAGGCCTTTCTGAAATAACTTACTGAAGTAATCAAGAAGTATTAGGCACGTTAATTGTCATATTCAGTCGTGCGTGCGGGCCATTCCCGTGCGTGTGTTTCCTATGGGGAAATGCTAAAAGCCCGACCATTCGGAACCATTTCCCTAGTGCATGTATATAATGCGTTATCTGTGGTTGTACTTGTATGATCATTCATGAAGCTGCAATGCTGGGTGTATTTAAACAAATATGTGGTTGTACTTCGGCCCAAAGGACAAAAAAGATAGGTAGGGACCACATAAAAAAAATAATTACACATGCTGAAGGCAATTAATGGAATCAGTAGATGTGCACAACCAGTACTGTTTTGGATGCAACATTCAAACACCAGCAGGAATTGAACCTGCCACACACCACTGGACCACAATGAACTCCACTGTTCTGATACGTGGTAACATTGCATGAATTACAACATAGAAAATAACAGTAATCTATTTCAAATGAGCTAATTTTGTTAGATAAATGTTATACCTTACATGCCATTTAATTTCTGAAAATCCTTTATTGGTTCATACAGCAAATGTAAAACTAAAAATGAGTGCTTGTAAATAATGTAATGAACATTTTAGATAAATGTTGTCATTAATGTTATAAACATTATTACTTATACCAAGAATGTTATGCTGTGTAGCTAGTAAACAAACCGAGCTGATGGAAAGAGGAAATTGAAGAGCTCTACTCAACAGTGCCATTAATTGGACAATGGGTCACCTGACATAAGATGATGCCTGACTATGTTCTGCCCCATTCTGTTCTGTGTGACTTCTACTGGGAAGTTGTACATCACTTCATGTTTCAAATGGATGTGTGCATCTGATAGCTTTGTGTATCAAAATGCATAGCAGTACTGTTAATTGGACAATGTGTTAACTGACACAGTAGTGAAGAACATGCCTGACTTTGTTCTGCCACATTGTCATTAGTTCTGTGTGGCTTCTGCTGGGAATATGTACATCGCTACATGTTTCAAATGGATTTGTGCAATCAATCGATTTGTGCATCCAAATGCACAACATTCCATCATTATGTTGCAAAGTAGGAGTATAGTGTACATAATAAAATGTATGCTTTCTTATGCTCATCATGCTTGGATTGTGTTCTACAGCATATTCTTCAACATTTGTTGAAACAAGTTTGTGTTAAATGAACTATACTGGGAGTAGTGTATAAAAAGGTGCCAACAAAGTTGATTTTACAATAATTTTGAAAATTCATAATATAAATGTTCCACAACATTCCAAATATTTCAAAATGTCATCGGGGGCTTCGTGCGTGGAGATCTGGTGTTTTTCTTTTAGATTAATCCGTCTGTCATGAGCTGTCACTATATTCATTCTCCGTTTATTCCATATATTTTCCTTCTTTTCTTTGCTAAATCTGTGACATAAAGAGCAGCTTATTATCTGTAATGTATACATCATGGATAACACAGTACAGCATATAAAACAATATACATCATTACATTTTGCAACAAACTGTTAGTAAACACAAAATAATATATACTGACTGCATCATAGTATGATAAATTACCTCTGGTAGACAATATTAAAATGCAGAAATAATTACTCAAACTAATAACCGTAATAAATACCCCCAGCTGCTGTCAACATTAAGTTTACCGTAACCTTATTTAATTAATTGATTTAATAAAACATTGTGTATTTTATTGACTATGACAATAATAATTTTTGTCAGTCAATAAAATGAATTGTGGTCTATCCCCACGTCTGAAGGCATCCATAAGGTGGCGCCACCTACCAGAGTTTCCTGTGAACTTAATAAATACATGTAAACACGAGCGAATTTCTTGTACATTTTGATCGATAAAAAACAATAAATTAAATGTTTTGATCACGTGATAATTGTGCATGTGTAGAATAGGTGTTGTAGATATATTATGGTGTGAAGTTTGGTGACTGCAGTGTAGGTGACCGTTTTCTTGCTTTTTTCGAGGTGCGTACCCAAATTTATTTCGTATAAGTATAACTACAAGGGCAAGGCATTTATTACACTTACAGTAGGCCTACATGTAATTCTAACGCTATGCCTAAGCTCGCTTTGTGTAGACCCTTTCACTTACCAAACATTAAATTGTGAAACCATAAATAATTGTTACGAAGGCCTAATATGTATGGCAGCCTGGCCATGCATTACCAATTAAACTTAAAGCCTAGGCAAAACGTCCGTGATTAATAATTATTAATGACAGTATTCCGATTGCCGAACGGGTTCCGCCGAACGTCCGACATAATCATCATAATTGTGTTCTACTTCTAGTCAATTACAGTTGACGCATTCTACTTGGCATACACACTTTTCGAATAAGAATGCAACGAGCTATCGAAGGTAGCATGCATTATCATGATTTACTCAAACATAACCTAACATATTTCACAAACTAGCATATTTCACAAACCGTTTCCCTCCATTTTCTGCTCGTTAACCCGCTAACGGCGCCGTATCTGACTATATTCATGCGCGGCATGTAAATAAAGAAAATGCACGTAAATGGGTGACGTCATGTGCATGAACAGTCGGGCATTTCGCGTTTCCCGTGGATCAACCGGCGAGGTATTTGTAAGATTACCGAAATGTAAAAACCTAATAAAACCTAACCCAATCAAGGCATAACAAGTGTCCGTTTTTAATTATGTTAGACATACACATGTAGTGACCGCCGAGTGATGTTCAAAGCGGAACACATAAACAGACCATACGTCACACATGTAGGTGTACGACTGGTACGTTTTATTGTGTGGTAAGCGAACGGCAACGACACCCCGCTGACTGATGCAGCTAGCCCTGGGCTGGCCCTTCAACAGTCGCCCCCTGGTGGATTAATCTTGATAGAGATTTTGCCTTATCAAAACAACGGAAGACTTCTTGTCCGCAAAACATGGCATGGATTCCCGCCTAAACTGTAATACTGGCGCAAACCGGATTTGCCAGCACACAACACTATGCACAGAATTAGAGGTGACACCTGGCGAGAGCAGCGGTATCAAAAGGGTACCTTGTCACAAACCCCCCCGCTTGAGGTAGTCGTCCCCGACAACCTAAAATAACTCTTAACATAATTTCCAAAAGGGAGAAGCCTGGTTGTACAATAAACATTAAATACAATTATATCATCTAGATGATGCAGTTGTGTCTCGCTTCAGCGAGTCTTCTCTCTCTAGCTGCATCATAACCGATTTGCTCCAGAGATCACGGCTTGTTCTTATCCATTACCTGACGCATCGCTTCTCGCATTAGGCTAACACCCAACTGTGAAAACACTTTCGCCAGAACTTCTTGTACCGAGTCACTTGGTGCTAATTCTGCAGTCTCTTGTATCACTGACCGAGGCTCCTTGTGGACATTGGAATGCTTCCCCAATGTAGTGCGTTTTGACCTCCTAGGCTGTGGTGTTGGTCGAATGTCCTCCTCTGGAGACTCAGAATCACGCTCCATTACAGAATCTGCCTCGGGTGACGGTTCTCGTAGAGGTTGTGCTGCTGCTCTATTCCGAGATGGACGTGGTTTGGGTCTTGGTCTCAAGACAACCCGAACGTCCGGGTCCTTATATAATGATGATTGGTCCGATTCACAGGAGACCCTACACCTATGTGGGCTTCTTGATTCTTGCGGCTGATCCAACTCCATATGGAGCTTTGCACAAGGTCGAACCTCAGCCCTGTTTACATTGCGTGGTTGACCGCTTCCATCTGAAGGTTCTACTGTGTAGACATCACCGTGTGGGTTAAGTTGATCTATCACCTTGTATACGACTGGGTCCCAAGCATCCTGAATTTTGTTCCGTCCCTTAACCTTCCTGTTCCGGAGATAGACTCTGTCGCCAACGTGGAGAGGGGCACTCTTGGCCTTCCGATTATAGATATCCCTCCGGGAGCTTGCCTCTTGTTTGATTCTCTGTCTTGCTTTCTCATAAGCATCTGTTAGGCGGGTCTGATGTTCTTTCACCCAATTCGCCGGAGTGTGTTCCTCTCTCTCAGCACCTCCAAGCAAAATATCAATGGGCAACCTTGCATCACGACCGAACATCAAGTAGAAGGGCGATACTCCTGTTGACGAATGACTAGTGGCATTGTAGGCATAGAGAACCTCTGGTAAGTATCTTGGCCAATGCCTTTTCTTCTCTGGTGACAATGTTCTCAGCAAATTGTGCAGCGTACGGTTAAACCGCTCATACTGTCCATTCCCTTGTGGTCTGTAAGGAGTAGTACGGCTTTTTCGAATCCCATAGATCTTACATAGCCCAGCGATAATCTCCGACTCAAAATTTCGCCCTTGGTCTGAATGTATTCGGCTTGGTACACCATACCGCAGGAACCACTCCTGCACAAGAGCTTTGGCTGTAGTTGTAGCCTTCTGGTCCTTTGTTGGAACTGCCACTGTAAATTTGCTGAAAACATCCGTAATCACTAACACATTCTCCCGACCATCAGAAGCTGGTTCTAGTACAGTGAAGTCGATGACAAGTATCTCTAATGGTTTTGTGGCGAGGAGACTTCCCATTGAGGTACGTATCCGAGGAGTTGGCATCTTTGCCAGTGTGCAACGATCACATGTGTTGCACCATTCTTCAACTTCAGCCATCATGCGCGGCCAGTAGCACCTATTTCTAACAAGGTCTTGAGTCCTCCCTATACCTTGGTGACCCATTTGATCATGGAGGCTCTCCATAATCTTCTTCCTTAGGACCAAAGGAAGCAAGCACTGCTTAAGATGACCTTCCCTTGGATCCTGCACAGTTCGGTACAAGACTCCATCTTTGGCCTCAATTCTGTCCCACTGACGGAGAAGTGTCAGCACATCTTGTGGTTCTCGTTTCCTCTCTTGATAATTTGGTTTCTTTTTCTCGTCCCAGTAATGAAGGAAGCGTTTGATCACAAGATCTTTCCTCTGCAGCTCACCAATTTCCGCGTGAGAAAACGATGGTAGTGTCTCACTGGTCATCTCTGAAGGCTGCCTCATCTCATATGACACTTGGTTCACTTCCAGTTGACAAGCATCTATAGCTTCGGTCAGGATTTTTTCTCTCAGCTTTTGGGGAAGAGCCGCAGAGTTCACCTCTATGTCCTCAGACCTACTTTGTCGAGACAGTGCATCTGCATTACGATTGCTCCTTCCACTCCTGTACTTGATTTGGAAGTCGAAAAGAGCTAGCTGTCCTGCCCATCTCTGCTCGACAGCCCCCAACTTTGCAGTTGACTGAATGTAGCTCAATGGATTATTGTCTGTATACATAGTGAAGGTGGAGCCAAGAAGGTAATCTCGGAATTTCTCTGTGATGGCCCATTTCAGGGCCAACAATTCCAACTTGAACGAGCTGTAGTTCTCCATATTCTTCTCCGAACCTCTGAGGCCTCTGCTAGCATATGCAATGACCCTCCTTCTGCCATCTTGCTCCTGGGACAGTACAGCCCCTAATCCCTTGAAGCTTGCATCCGTCTCGAGAATGAAGGGCTTGGTATAATCAGAATACCCTAACACGTCTGTTGATGTTAACTTCATCCTCAGTTTCTCAAATGCTCTTTGACAATTGTCATCCCAGAGTTCTCCTATAGGCTTGTCATGTTTCTTGTGATTCTTGGTTAGATTTGCAACCACCTCGTGTAGAGGTCTAGCTATCTGAGAGAAGTGTTCTATGAACCGTCGGTAGTAGCTGGCAAAACCTAGGAACCTCTGCAGTTCCTTGACAGTCTTCGGTACCTCCCAGTTGGCAACAGCTGTAACCTTGTCTGGGTCTGGAGATACTCCATGCTCAGAGACCACATGCCCCAAGTATCTGACCTCCCTCTTGAAGAAATGACACTTTTCTGGTTTCAAGCATAGACCATGCTTCCTCAGCCTTGAGAAGACAATATCCAGTCTATGTAAGTGTTCTTCGAATGTCTGACTGTATACAATTATGTCATCAAGATAAACAAGCAGAATCTGGAACATCTGATCTCCCAACACTCCTTGCATCAATCTCTGGAATGTGGCTGGAGAATTTGTCAATCCGAATGGCATCCGAAGACACTCAAACAAACCCATTGGTGTAATGAAAGCTGTCTTTTCACGGTCCTTCTCTTCCATGGCCACTTCATTAAACCCTGAGGCTAAATCCATCACAGAAAACCATTTTGCACCATGGAGCCTATCTAGTGATTCTTCAATCCTTGGAAGGGGATACGCATCACGAACTGTCTTAGCATTGAGGTGCCTGTAGTCTACGCAAAGCCTGATACTTTGGTCTTTCTTCCTTACCAACACTATTGGACTGGCATATGGACTCATACTTTCCTTGATGATTCCTTTACGCAACAGCGTCTTGATGTGTTCCTTGACCTCTTCGTACTGGGTTGGTGGAATCCTTCTGTAAGGCTGCGAGACTGGGATGTCATCTTTCAGCCTGATACGATGCCGTACTGTCTCAATATAACCCAGTGACTCTTCATTCTTGGCGAATACTTCTGCATGCTTCTCGAACAAGGCTCTCAACTTGTCCAACTGTGTCTTTGAACAGACATTGACCAGATGAGAGAAATCTACTGGAAGTTCTTTGGACTCATCCACATCTGAATCACACCTGATTCAAAGCTGATGTTTACTTCAACTTAATCCACCGTGACTTGTCTGAAGTCAAACTCCCTGTTAGGTTCTTCTTCCTCAATGTCAACGTCTTGAAGCCGTCCTATGCGGGTCCTTGGTTTTAGCCACACATCCTGACTTCCCATGTTAACAATCCTAACCATGTAATTTCCTTTTACAGCCTGGGAAAGAGTGTTGACTACCAAAAGATTCCCTGGCAGAGTTGTTGTGAGTGGTTCAATCACGGTTTGATTACATTCCCCATACTGCCTGTGAAATCCAGTCACCTTTACGATAGATACTGATCCAGCCGGTACTCGAACATCACTCCGTCCTGCCACCCTAGCAAAACCTCTGACCTGATGGTCATTATCTGCCCTTCTCTCCTGTAGTATTGGGTCCACCCCTCCACTACTGTTACTTCATAGTCTTGTGTAAGAAGTTCCTTACAAGCTCCTATCACGTTCATTCCTAAGAGTCCGGGAATGTCCTGCCTCCTGGGCTGTATAGAGGGGTCTTGGGGATCCTTTATGATAAGGATTCCTCTTTTAGGAAGTACTTTTCCCAAGACCTCCACATCCAGTTCCACATAACCTATGTAAGGGATGTCCAACCCATTTGCAGCCTTCAGCTTCAACCAACTACTTGTAGACTCAACATCTCCAGTTGGACAAATGTGCTTTTTGAAGAATCCCTCTGTTACTGTTGTTACCATGGAACCGGTGTCCAAGAGGCAAGTCACTTCTACTCCTCCCATCTTCACTTTAGTGACTGGACACCGCCCAACTGCTCGGTGGATAATGTCCTGACGTCTGGGTCGAGTAGACTGAGCCGGACTCCCTCCCCCCACTACTTGGCTCTTAGTAGTAGGAGGAATCAGTTTCCCGCGGTATCTGTAGACTTCACATCAGCATCCTGCCTGAATACAACACCACTCTGTTTCCTCTCTGTGCAGTCCCTTCTGGTATGGCCAGGCTTTTTACAATGGTAGCAGATGAATCTGCCCTGCTCGTCTTTCAATGGTGGTCGCTTCTTTGGCTTATGTTCCTGCACATAGCTTCCTTTCCTATCACCACTCGACTGAGCTTCCAACAAGTTCTTCATGCCTGCTTCCAGATCATCCAGTGTTCTCTGTTGTTTCTCAACTGTAGCCTGAAGTTCAACTACCTTGTCTGTTTGCACTACAGCCACCTCCGTCTGATGTACTCCAACGGTCCTACGAACTGGCTTATCCTCCCCTTCGTCAACCCACAGGATGGCAGCTTCCCTTAGATCAAAGAAATTAATGACTGGTCTCTCCCCGTTTCAACCTCTTGAGTTCCCGCCGAAGATTTATGTCCCGTACATTCTCCGCAAAAACCTCGCCCATGAGGTGGTCCACATTTCCACCAACTGCCTTGATCCTGCTCCCAATCTGCATTAGTTGATGGCAGAATTGCTGGAGGGACTCCCCTGGCTCTTGTCTTCTGTTGTGAAAACGGGCCAACAGCTGGGCTGACGTCAATTTTTCTCCAAACACCCCCTCCAGGATCTCCTGCAGCCTTCCGGGGTCCCTTCTTTCAGCTGCCGTCCTGTACCTAACTTCCTCACGTGCGGGGCCTTCAAGGTTTGAAATGATGTAATCAGCCCTTTCAGCTGGTGTCATGCGCCGCGCATCAAACACTGATTGGATCTCCTGCAAGAAATCCTGTATTGGGTAGTACTCCTCTGTGGAAGTACCCGAAAACTTTCTCACCTTGCGTTCTCTTGGGGTAAAGACTACCCTGACCTCTTGTTCAACTGCAACAGGCACTGCTTGAGCTCCCAGAGCCTCTGGTAGGGCATTCAGCCGCTCCTGCAACCGGTTCACGTGGGCCTGCAAACGCTCAAATTCCGTCTGTTCCTCAGCTTCTGCCATGGTTTCTGCTTCAGTAACTAATACAATCAACCAGGCACAATAATGGATAAAGCCGCAAATATAATGTATAATAACGATCCAGCCACCTCAAGCAAGGAATGATAGGAACAGGCAAGAGGTTGACCCTGCGCCCTAAAACTCAAATAACCAGGGATCCCGTCAATTACACAATTGAAAAGTATTTTCTAATACTGATAAAAAACAAACATGATCAACTGTTAAGCATGTTGATGTAATTAATATCAACACTAAGACAACAATGACACAAATTATCTCTTACCCACAACCCAAGTCACTGTCCAAATAACACCCTTGAACAGGGTCACATGAAAAATACAGTGTAACACAAGTAATGTTGACAGTTGACATGCTAGTTTCAGTTCAAGAGGTATACCAGAGTTCTTGGTATAATGAACAAGTCACATCGGCCACCTCTTGCAGGCTTCAGAGTGAGGCGCCACCTGCTGGTACTATCCAAGCCTCGAATGTTCAACCTGTCCCAGGGGTACATCTACTCTGTATGTAGAACCGGTTGATGTTTCACGGTCTCACCGGGTCCAATCCAGGTCCGGATCTTCTGCCCTGTGGTCCCCGGTTCGGTGTCCTTGCCGTTCCTTATAAGCCACTTACCCTGCTCGCAGCGCCATTTGTAGTGACCGCCGAGTGATGTTCAAAGCGGAACACATAAACAGACCATACGTCACACATGTAGGTGTACGACTGGTACGTTTTATTGTGTGGTAAGCGAACGGCAACGACACCCCGCTGACTGATGCAGCTAGCCCTGGGCTGGCCCTTCAACAGTCGCCCCCTGGTGGATTAATCTTGATAGAGATTTTGCCTTATCAAAACAACGGAAGACTTCTTGTCCGCAAAACATGGCAGGGATTCCCGCCTAAACTGTATTACTGGCGCAAACCGGATTTGCCAGCACACAACAGTATGCACAGAATTAGAGGTGACACCTGGCGAGAGCAGCGGTATCAAAAGGGTACCTTGTCACACACACATCATCCAAACTAATAAAATTAATGCATTTACGAACGCATTGCTTGAAAACACAATGTACAATAGGCCTATATATATACTCTATGAGGCAAAATTGCCTAATTTTGTAAATCAACAAATGAGGTATCATTTATAGCCCACGATCTGTGGAATCCAAAAAGGTACAAAACTCTCTTTCACAAGTGCGACTTAATGCTCGCTATACGAGTTGGCTATTATCACGCTACTTTCTTCCCCTGGTATGGGGAACAGGCCCGTAGTAAGGGGTTTCACGGGGTTCACGGGGTTCATATGAACCCCTAATTATTTATTGTGACTGGGCACACTTTGCTGTATTTCCCCATCAGAAGGTGGCAGCACCAATAGACATATTACCATACGTGTTTTTGTATCATGTTATCTCTAATACATAACTCGATCGTTATCTTGATGGATTATCTAAGTATATAACTAGGATTATACCATTTCATACATTTTAAATGCATTACTAGTTTGTTAATCTGCCATGTGGTAGTGGTCGCGTGGGATGTTGTTAACGGTCTCAGCCCCTTTGATATAACCTGAGCAGGACGCCACCCTTATCATACTGGTGAGTGTCACATAATTTATTAACCAAAATTCTGTTTTTTTTAAATAAATATTACCATGATATGTAGTATGAAGGAATTGTGTACCATTTTATGCAGGCTTAATTAACAGTGTTCGTTAATATTTAGAGTTACGACTAGTGTTACTCTCAGGGGTACATATGACCTAGCTTATATCTGCCCGTGTCCTTACTATGGAGCAAGTGTTTGTCAGGCTCAGCCTCCAGTAATGGGACTAGAATGACTGGTGATTAGGGAAAGAAAGGTACTTGATCTAGGATTTAGTTATAACAGAGAAAACATAGTAATTACTATTTCATCATATTATAAGTGACACGATATTCGAATTTATTTAATTTCACCAAAAACGCGCCCCGAACAAAGGGGGTTCAGGCTCCCCGAGGGCAAACGGCCCCGAGTTGGGGGTGGTCGTTACCACCTTGCGATGGCCCAAAGTATAGGTTATCAGGAAATAATAGTGAAAAAAGTAGCAGAAAACATCCTGAGAGCTGGACCCGGCCTAACACTGAAAACGACACACCATTGCCGCCGTGCGACTGGTTCGACACACCGCTATCGCGGTTGTCTGATTTTTTTCTCAGAAAAGATCTCGACAATTCGGTCCGAACTGAGTGAGAATTTTAACAATGTAGACGCCTCCGTTGATGATGCACCGCAGACGTGCCTGCTGACTACATTTTAGCCAGCCATTGAGGTTGAAATGGCAACGCTGTTAAGTCATTGCCGATGAAATCTTGTGAACTCAATCCCATTTCGACATGGCTTCTTAGAAACTGTGCGCATGACATTATACCTGTGAATACAACAATCGTTAACCTGTCTCTTGGAATGGGAGTAGTGCCTTCTCACTTGAGGGGAGCACATATCAAGCCAGTACTCAAGAAATCGAGCCTGGAATCACTGCGAGTCCACATACAAGCCCAAACACCGCGTTGAAACGGCCCTTGTCTGTATGCTAAATGACATCCTGCACGCAGTGGACACTCAGAATGTTGTCATCATGGTTCTTCTTGGTTTATTGGCTGCATTCGACAATGTTGACCATGAAGTGATGTTGAGAAGACTCTCACATAATATCGGAGTGATCCAACATGCACTGGACTAGTTTAAGTCATAATTTTATGAGTGACAGAGTCCAGTCTGTCCACATTCACGGGGCTACACCATCTGTTCGTCCTCTTGCATATGGGGTCTCGCAGGGTTCCGTGTTCGGTGTTCAGTTGTTCTCCGTCTATGCTGCTCCAATTGCCAAGATCATACGTGCCATGGGAACAATTTGATGTCTCATTTCTCTGCGGACGACACTCAAATATACGTCCCAGTGAAACCCCGCCAAGAGGACATCGCTGCATCTGTCGTGCATATCGAAGAATGTGTAGCGGAGAAAAGAACGTGGGTGACCGCAAACTTCTTAAAGCTCAAAAACAGAAGTCATCGTGGTCGGTTCTGCCCAACAGCTTAAGAAAATCGAGTTATACACAATAAGCATTGGCGATTGTTTGGTCACTGTGACTTATGACGTACGTAACCTTGGTGTGCAGTTTGATGCCGAGTCGAGGATGAAGCCACGTGTGACTGCTGTGTGCAGGTCTGCAATTGTCCATCTACGCAACATTGCAAGAATCAGACGGTATCTAAAAATGGAAGCGACATAGCCAGTGATACATGTATGCGTTTGTCACCAGTATACTTGACGTAGGCAACGCAATGCTCCACCGACCGCTTCAGAAACAAATGCATCGACTGCAGAAAGTGCAGAACTGGTCGACCCGCCGTGTCGATCACACCGCTACTGACCAAACTGTACTGGCTGTCGATAGCAGTGGGAATATATTTTAACATCCTTTTATTCACGCATCGAGCACTGATTGGCCGTGCAACGCAGTACACCGCTCAATGTGTAGATCGACGCCGGTGTACCGGTCTGGAAGGAGGTTCCGGTCTGAGAGTAAGTTCCGGTTCCGTTTTGCGTATCGCAAGCGCAGTACATCAAATGCGACACGCGGTGAGCAATGTGACCTCATCTGACCGATCAACTTTGACCCCGTGCCAGAAGTATGTGTCGACTGAGTTACATCGCGGTGAGCAACGCGACCTCAGGTGACCGATCACCTTTGACCCTTGCTCGACGCTCGCGGCGACTGAGTTACATAATTAATCATTTTTCGTTTGCTGTAGCGACCGTTATTCAATTGACCTATTTGCCCCCCTACGGTGTTTCATACATGCCAAATTGACAGAGATATGTGTCATTTATAAATTGTTACCCCTGGATCCCCATCCCCGACGAATTTTTAAAAATATAAATCTACGAACCACCCCAAATGGGCTTGCTAGATTACACACACAATCTCAGCTTCATACATGCCAAACTGACAGAGATTTGTGTCGTTTGTGTTTACTACAAAACCCACTGTGCGTATAAACAGCGCTGAAAACTGCAGCTCTGTGTGACGAAGTCATAAGATACACAATGCTCTGAGACAATGACATGAAAATAAAACACATTTTTTGGCAAATAATTACAAGTTATGCCATGTTTATTATGTATACTAACAATTACAAAAGTAACCGTATCATTAACGTAAACTATAATATAATTGGGTCACGCATAGTTTCGGTAAACACCGTTTATAAGCTGGCCAAAAATAGGCGCTAACTTTTGACATGTACAATGTGTACGCAAAACGGAACCGGAACTTACTCTTAGACCGGAACCTCCTTCCAGACCATACAGCTGCGGGCCGAAAGTAGGCGCTAACCTTTGACATGTACAATCGCATGCGCAATAAGCAAAACGGAACCGGAACTTACTCTCAGACCGGAACCTCCTTCCAGACCGGTACACCGGCCAACTAGAACGCTCCGCTCTAATGAACACAATTAACTATGTGTCCCACGTGCAAGGTGTCACTAGAGCGACCGGTCATTTTGCGTGGCAGCGCCAACACTGTGGAACTTGCTGCCACACATCTCACGTCAACAACAGTGTCTTATGCTGTGTTCAAATCTAACCTTAAGACCTACCTGTTTTCCATAACATTTTGTACGGCGCCGTGAGCAACGAGTGCTGGAATGGCATATTATAAATGTCACGATTTCATTTTGAATTTGGCTGAAAGGGGTGACGATCGGATGATTTAACACTGATTAAAGAACAATTACGAGCACAGAAACAGCGTACGGGCTATACAAAAAAATTGGATTCTCATCAGAACTCTGTTAAAAAGTAAATGAGGGATGCTCATTTTATATATGCTGATTGGGGTAACTATACCGACTATCAAAGGGGTGATTCTCAACAATCAACACTTTAAAATGTGTAGCGAGTGTATTTCTTACAAGTGACAAACCTTTAGACAAACTCATCTGATTTGACACAAATCAGTTTTCACCTATGCGCTGGAACACGTATTTAGATTAGTTATTATGTTTAAACAATAAAACAGTTTACTGGCACCTATTTCAAAATGCGTGCGCTGATGAGAAACTGGGAATTAAGTTGCCTTATGGTTTCCGAAATCCTGTCGTTGCTAGTTACATGGTTATAGATCTCAGAAACCGGAGCCTAGTCTCGGATGGGGAGGCAAGGAAGTGTGATAGGCCTTTATTTTCAATTACTACGTTCATTTTGTTTTCCATATAGCTGTGAAATACAGTTAACGTTTTCTGCAGTCAGTGTGGCCTAGAGGTTGCGGCCCACCGATTGTATGACATGTACAATTTAACTAAAATTCCACAAAGAGAAATTTTTTAATGTTGTATTTACGGTACACATTTTATCAAGGTTGATTAAATTAAGTACTAGCTGAATTATGTTATTGATCAATTATGGAAAGTTTGCGCTGCAGATCAGATACATATCATTATTTTATTAATAGGCTGAAAACCAGATTGTAAATATCATCAAACTGTAACACTTTAAATGTTTATTCTAAAAAAATTATTGGTAATCGTCGGTGAGTTGTTTATTGTGTCATTATGAATATATTCAAAATTGCACACTTAGTGAAGGATGTCGAGTAATTAATTCAAATTATATTAATAATATAATCCATGTACTACTGTGTCTTGGCTTTGATAATTTTTTTAAATCTAAATTAGGTTTAATCCTCAACAAAATGGTACAAATCCCCACAGACCACTTGTGATCCTGCTGTCTGAAAATGCACCCCAAAGCAACCTCGTTAATGGCCTGCTGGTGATGCTAATGTGGTGTTTGAATATAAGATGAAATCACACGGACCACCAATATCGCACCCCACTTTATTGTCCTTCCAGCTAGAAACGTAACCGTCTGCATTATGGGGTGCACCCCCATATGAACATGTGGCGCCCGCTGCATTATGAAAAATATAACCTCACACGAGCGTCTAGCGCCCCCGGAGTCTGTTTTGGGGAAACGTGAACCACAGTTGTAAAAAGCTGGCTGCGGGCCAGCACCAACAACCCCGTTTTGCACCCCCGTTGAGGCTCTCCAAAAATCACCGTACTAGCTATCTGGTTCACTAGTTATCTTGAAAACATGCAACATTATGTCGGAATTGGAGACCATGATTTATATTTATTAAATGTACTATGTGGAGTTCCACAAGAGTCAATACTGGGTCCTAAGTTGTTTACATTACACATATATTAAATCTGTAATACGTCATCAATTGTAAAAATTATTATTTCTTTGCTGATGACACTAATTATTTGCTAAGGAAATTACCCAGTTCAACTCAGTGAAGCTGTGAGCAAATATTGTACTTGGGTAAATTAAGTAGATGGATCGCAGTTAAAAACGATGATATGAATAGGCTAGAGCAAGATGTTACGAGGTGATAAGGCATAAATCATGAATACACACTTTTTGGTATTTTGTACAAGTAGCTGTCCTTTCTTAACAGTTTATAGGGTCTCCGAGTCTGCCAAACCCTAATTGTGAAAACACATAAGAAACGATGCTTGAACGTACAGTCCACACATTTTCATGTTTCGGATAAAATAAGTGGGGAAATAAGAATATTAAACAAAGGCTGAGTTCTAGCGATTTACGGCCGTAAGTCGCTAATGTGTCACGAGTTTATTTAAATCGATAACGGGGGCGTTGCGGCAGTTCGACATAATTGCCTTATTTTAGATATATTAGTCCAGGACTTTTATGGCCAAAATAGGGTCATACTGGAACAAATTGCAACATAAATTTTTTTGCAGTTTTGATAGCAGACATATATCCTAGATAACATATAAAACGTCTACGCCTCTAAAAATTGGGGAACATTATCAAAATTTCCCATATGTTGTGGGCCCCTCACTAGCTTTTTTCTGCGCGATTTCATCACGATTTTACTATCGGGAAAAAGAATGAGCACGATAAAGTTTCTGTAAACCCCAGACTATTCAAATGGCTGTTCGTAAATATGCTTATACGTTCAGAAACCATAACAACATATAAATTATAGACATTAAAATATTTTAATGTTGAATAATTCTTTCTATGAAATTATTCTTCGTATCACAGAAATTGCACGACTAGTTGGACTTACATCTCCGGTTTTTCTTCCATATAGTTTGATTATTCTGTGCATAATATTATTATAAGTGCGTCACTATATCATGAACATCAATCGTATATGGAAAATAACACAAATACAATTAATAGTGTAACAGTGTGCATAATAATAATTATAATGCAGCGTTGATGTAAGGTCAAAACATAAATACATTAATCTAGCCTGAAGGCTTAATTATAGTAATATCGTCATATTAACTCCCAAATTACATGATTATACTATGTATATATAAGTGTGCTACTGACATGAGCATCAATTGTATAGGTAGCATAATACAAATACATCTAATTGGGAACACCGTGTATAACAAACACTTGATATAAAGTCAAACATAAACACGTGAATCTAGATGGAAGGCTTAACTGGGGTAAATCGCCGTATTTCTCCCATTCAACATGACTACTCTCTGTATATAAGCATGCTGTTGTCGTCAGCATCAGCCGAACACGCAACATAACACAAATACATTTAGTAGGATAACATTATATATACTAATTATACTGACCCCTCCGTGTAAGGTCAAAACACAATACCTTAACCTAGCCCAAAAGCTTAATTCAGGAATAATCGCCGAATTATGTACATTTAACTTATACAACAAGTATGTGGCGACATGTTGCGCTAATTACTGCAACTTTCAAAACAGTTTTGACTACATGACTGCTGAAAACAGAACTAGCACTTGTGTATCATGAAGTCATAAATTATAATGGCCACTATGGTTATAAAGACTGGTTTTGATTTTGTATCTCCATCAACAAACGCACGATTACTCATCGTCCCCCTTATCATCACTAGCGTCACCCAAGACTGAGATTGAGCAACCTGTGCCACGGGGAACACACGAAGCAGGGGAACACACAAAGTTGTTTTTGCGGCATGTGCACCTTGCAGCACTGCAATATGTGGAGCAGTTACATCTGATTACGTGCAACGGGGCATCCGGTGCTGGAGGCAGGTCAGTCATGACGGGAACAAGAACACCGTCGCACATCTTCCACCCTTAATCTTCTGGTCTCAAGTGGCTGACACCCATCCACTCCTGCACTTGCAGGTACACCCGCATGCTGTGATATAGCGCGCTGCTGCTGATGTCGGAGGTAAGATCCGTGGCTGAATGTGCGAATTATTTACTGCCACTTTTCACAGAACCGTCTATACCTCAGAGAATCTAGACTGTCTTCTGGTTTGCCATTGTAGAGACACACAAGCGCTCTCTCCCCTGCCATTACAACCTGTTCTGTTGATATATCATGCTTTCGAAACTGTTTGGCTTGTCGCTGGTTGTGCTGGCAGGAACCAAATTTCTTCAGGGGTGCTCCGTTTCCAAGGCCGTATAACCTAATACAGCAAGATTGAAAAGGATGTCGTCACACATCCATGCCGAGTTGGTCTTTTATGGCCTTGATGTTCCATATACGGTTCTTCTTTGTAGTTAATTTTGTTTCAATGTGCATGAACAAGTCATGGGCATTTGGATCAGCATGGAAGCTGAGGAGGGCGACCAGATCTGTGTCATCCCATATTAGTACTGTGTTCTTCGTCATGGCAGACTGTAACGCTGTCTGTACAACCAGTAGATCATTATCACCGTGGGCATGTTTGATCTGACATTCACTATGTTGCAGATATCTGCTCAACATGTTGATGAAATTCTGCTTGTTGTTTACATTTGCAAGGAAAACATCCTTATTTGCATGCCGTCATCCTCATTTCATTGGTGAACGTTACGTCTGCTCCGGATTTTCCTCTAGTTCGTCTCTGATGCGCCATGTGCTTGGTGGATGGTTTGTGATATCTATCAAAGACATCGATGCGACGTAATCACAGTACAGCATGCATAGCTCTCGGTATGTGGGGAATCCACGTGGCTAAGGGACGCGATGGCGCAAAGCCCACCATTCAATATTGAACCTCACCGATGTATCCTGCAATCTCGGATTTCTGCGGTTCGCGCAGTACGAAGGAATCGTTAAACAAAGCCGGTGGATGGCTACACAGCTCAAAGCGGAACATTGTCCCCATTTCATCAATCGATCTTGCTGCGACAATTAGACGCTGAAAGAGCAGTTCTGTGTCCATTTGAACCTGGTCACTGCCAACACGCGCGGTTGATTTTGTCTGAAGAGTGACAGCTTGGTCACAGCGCTTGAATGTGTACAGATTTACCTGTCATGGACGCCATAATCTTCTGGCCAATGGTTTTTGCGCAATCCACATCAACAGTAGAGCTGGCATGCATCCCGGTCATGATGTTCCGCAGGGCTGAGTTCTTTCTTAATGGACTTCTGTCCGCTAGAGCCAGCAGTAGGGTGTGCGTGTCTTTCATGTTGCGATGCTGTCTTGATTTGGTCATGTCCTTGTGTTGTTCACTTGTGTTGTGTTTAACTTCAATCAGTTCTTGCATTGATCTGTTGATCGCTGCACAGGCTGGGATGGACAGCAGCCAGGTCAGTCGTTGCTACTCAGTCTTCACTCTTCCCTTCGTCAGTCCCCCGCTTGTCTCCATGCTGCGCATGAGTACTTGTTCAATCGTGAGATCTGTTGACAAGCTTGCCCAGGTGTCATTACTTCGTCTGACAACATGAAATCCTGAAACAAGGTTGTCGTGTACATCAGGATGTTCCTTCTGCAAGCTGAGCATGGATTGCAAGTAAAGCCTGGCTGACTGAGCATAGAGAGAATGCCCTGAGGCAGCCAGATAGGGTAGCATCTCCGACCCAGCTTCAAGATGTATATACAAGTTTCCCATGCGCTCTGCCTTTATGAACATCCTAAGAATCCGGGCCATATTCATTGTACTGTACCCACAGCTGTGCTGTGCGGTCATTCGACAGACACAATCTGTTGATGAAGCAGTCCTTTGATTCTGTCAAAGACTTTAGCTTCGGACACGTCATCAACCGACTTCCTTCCAGTCATCAGCTCTTCACACAACTGGCGTGCCACAACTAAATCTGGATGGACTTCACCGTCGGCTGCTAATGCAATTTTACCTGCTGGATCAACATTTTGCTGTTGTAGTGCATCGTGTGGCTTAGGAAGGGGGACCTCTAAGGAGTTGGAGAGTAGGAGCCCATTCAGAACTGCATCTAACACGAGATGTGCACTTACTGCTCTTTAAATGTCCTTTCCTGTCAGGGTGTGCTCTACTGCTTTTGATGCATAGGTCAACTATAACAACTACTTCAAACTAGATCCAGCCATCAGGTGACCTATGCTCCCAAGAAAGCTTATCTCCATGTGGAAAGCACCCAATCTAAGGACTATCCGTCGCAGTGGGTTTCCATCAAGTTCGGAAAGTATGATTGATAATCCTTTCCACCATAATGGCTGGTCAAATATTACGATCCTGATGTTGTGGTCGACGTTATCAGCTGCATACTGAACAAATTATGTGGTGTAGTTGGTATGTCAATGCCTTGATCTACAGCCACATTTTTTCCAAACCGTTTGACCTCTTTGAACGAAGTGCAGAATCCGTGATTGTGAAGCGAGTCAATGAGAAAATTAGATGCAAAATGATGGTGTAATTGCACTGCTAATGCAATCTGAAGTGGGGCAAATAACACCCGGGGTCGCGCTGCTTGCATGATGACTTGTCCAATGGATGCTACCTTTACACCAACACCTCTTCCCTTCACGATTCCTTCAAGCAACATCTTCAAACTAGAAGGTAAGTAGCTGAGACATGCTTTATCAGATTCGATTTCATTTGACGCTGGGTACAATTCATACGACGTGTCTACTGCCCTGATGTCCTCCCGGGTGAACTTTGCAGCAGCCTGTATTATGCGGATTATCTCGCTCTTTGGAGCATCCGATTGGCTAGCATGAAACTCAAGCAGTACATTTTCAGCTGTCTGCCGCATAGTCACCACATTTGATTTGTGATTTACAGTTGTAATAATCACTTGGTCACCAAAATGTTCCCTCAGTCTAGCCTTCATATATTTTACAGAATATGACTCAATGTCAGATACTGTCAGGTACTCGGCCATTTTGTTAACCAGATCTGATACAGTTGTTTGTTCGTCGTCGTCATCTTGCTGAAATTGAATGACCTTAAGAAATGCTTCAGCTTTGACGTCACTGACAAGACGGCATGTATTTGTTGATTTGCTTGGTCTCCCAACTTTCAGCTTTTTTCTGGACGTCTTCATCACGCACAAACATTTGAGGGACAACTTTGCCGGTACGGAAGTTGACGCTGCATGATTGGTGATATACGGCGTCAGCTGCACAGCGAGCAACCGAGCCCGAACACGATCAGCCCAGGCGTCTCTTCTTGTAGAACACTGCACCAGCAATGTTTCCTTGCATTCTGTTGTAACCACAGCATACACATCTCCTTGTCTTTTCCTTCTGTCAAAATATACCGTCGTCCCACAGAATAAGCAATCAATTATGAATTAAACTTCTGCTCTGTTGATCGCAGGAACAAAGTCTTGGGACTTGGTCCGGGTTTCTCATAATTTCTAATGGATTGCGCAATTTTCTTCGGATTGCAGTACGAACGACGGCATACCTGGTGCACCACTTGTCCGGGAACAGTCTCAATGGAGTCTCTACGTTTTTCGCTAGCTTCGTTGATGCTTTGGCTACCCTTCCCGCGAAGGGATACTGTTGCATGGCCATTAATTAGGGGTTCCTGGCAGAACAAACAGGAATCCGTTTCTGATTCTGCCATGCTTCAAGCAACGGGTTCATCTATAAAAAAAAACATGTTTATAAAAAAAATGTTATAAATTTTTAATACGCATATATATATATATATATGTATGTATGTATGTATTATCATTACTTTATATTATGCTATTACATGCAAGCATTCAGCGTGGCGAAATAGCGCAAAACTCGGAACCCATACTCGATAACCCTTTATTATTGCTCACTTTCTGATCATAGTTTGCAAATATGTATAAATACTAGTACGTCGTTGCTATTCGTTAATACGATATCATGAGAAATGTGTTAACATAGATTTGACAAAAAAATAAATTATTTAATGAAAGCGTGGGCACCTAAATAAAACGTGAAAATAGCGTTATGCAAACCTACTCACTTTTGAGCGTCGTCGCGTGCGTTCTCTGGATTGGTCCAGCAGATGGCACCTCTGTCGTGTGTTTAGATACATTCATAAAATTATTATGTATATTATGAATGCCCAGTTTAAATCACTATGAAATTGAATCGACGCTCTATCGAATATTAGCAAAATATGGACTTTCAAATATAGGTATTAATGCTGTTTAATATGGGGTAAATGGGAAATGTTGATTCCTCGTTTTGAGTCAATTTCCCAATGTTTACCACTGTAGACTTTTTATATGTTTTATAAGTACCTTAAATGTAACCAAAACAGTTGAAATTGTTTCTGTTGCAATTTGTTCCAAGTCCAACCATTAAAAATATGCACTTTCAAATTTAGGTATTAATGCTGTTTAATATGGGGTAAATGGGAAATGTTGATTCCTCGTTTTGAGTCAATTTCCAAATTTTTACCACTGTAGACTTTTTACATGTTTTATAAGAACCTTAAATGTAACCAAAACAGTTGAAATTGTTTCTGTTGCAATTTGTTCCAAGTCCAACCATTAAAAATTCTTAACTAAATTTACTGTAACGTTTTTTTCCAACCTGTTCATGTCACCTTTAAGTGGTTTAGCTCTGCGATTTACTTAAACGGTTGATAGCTTGACTGTTCTGTGTTCACGCAGAAGACGGCACTGGCGCGGGAACGAAATTAATATTGGGGGAACCTGACAACCAGATCATGACATCGGAAGACGGGGGGTGATGTTGAAAATGTTTTGCCACCGCCCCGCCGTAATTTCAGCTTCTCCGCTGTCTCGACTCTCGACTGATTACATCGGAATGCGTGAGAGGGGTGCTGTTGAACATTTTGATGCTCGCCACAAACCTCCAATTGAGGCTAGCCAAAACACCACATTCAGCCACAGGTTTACTGCGTGGAGGGCAGAACCATATGTCTGCCCCAGCGAAATTGCCCCCTCCCCACCATTCTCGCGCCTATGGAAGATGGTAAGCCGTTTAACGACAGACCGGCTACAACACTTCATGTTTTGAAAATTCAATGCATCAGGTGGCGCTGTGGTTGGACGTTGGTTGTGTTGACAACACGATGACCATTAATTTGCCTGTAGGAGAAGTCTGGTAGCCCTGAACTATCACATGGTAGGCCAGAAAGCATCGATGGCAGGTCTTCAGACTATGGCTTCCTCAGTACATTCTGTTTTTGACAATAGGTTTGCTTTCAGTTCAAGACTTCCCCATTACTTGTCATAGTTTTTCTTCACGACAACCCACATACCATGAGCATTGAGATGTCCGTGTTACATCCGTTGCTGTCTTAAAAATTCATTAATTTTCATGGCGCATATTGTTCACATTGGAACCATTTTTTTACTTTACCAAAAATATATGTTGACCTTTATAGCATAATCTACAACAAGTGTAATTAAATGCATTTCCTTCCGAACTTAGGAACCGGCGGAAAATATATTTGTTTTCAGGGTCCGCTAGATATCAATACACATGTTTGGATAATTTGCAAAGTAAGACGGCCTGACGAAGGATTTGTGGTCGGGAAAATTATTGAAAACGGACCGAGGACGGTCAAAATGAAGGTTTATTTACTCATTAACATCTTACTTGGAACCTTCGACCTTTCAAGCAACTCAAGACCGAACAAGACGGAAAGGCATGGTACAAGTGACCACTGCCACAAAACAAGTATCACACTGATAGATCAGCAAAAGAAAAAGTACTGAATGCCATATGTAGATTCATTCGGCTGGTAATTTCCAACGGCATTAGGCGTAATGAAAACACGCACAGTATGTTTTATTTATTTCATCAATGCTCAATATACAACTGCCACACACGTCACAACAATGATAAACACTTACTCAAAAAAGTTATGCAATTACATTGCT
This sequence comes from Escarpia spicata, assembly GCA_963995525.1. NCBI lineage: Eukaryota > Metazoa > Annelida > Polychaeta > Sabellida > Siboglinidae > Escarpia > Escarpia spicata. The sequence goes on along the minus strand of OZ023205.1, from coordinate 13,496,754 downwards.
ATAACATTATGACATACTACAGAACCGAACGTTTTACACACTTAATTGCGTAACTACCAAATATTCACCGCTGTACTGCACATCCATGCAAACAACGCAACGTACACCAAAAGATACATGACAAATGTTGATTGTACGATGATACAGATCTCTTTACATATGCAATTAGTTCTGCAACCACACAAATACAATCTATGGCAATATAATAAAACTGTATTTATTGTGTTAATCAATCCGTAGAACACAGTGTTGGTAACCAATTGTGTTGCGATAGGTAATCTGTAATCCACCCTGGCGTTCGTGATAGGTCCTATAGTTATTATTATTCTTGGGCCACTATTGTCACGTTTTACACTGTCATTGTATTGATCATCGTAAACGAATCAGCAACACATGGACGTCTCACAGTCTTTGCGTGGTTGGTCCATTAACTCGCACCGAGTCAACCTGCTCCTGCATGCACATAAAGATTCATGCACGATCCAACATGGCGACCCTCAAACCACGAAGTGTTTCTCGTGGCCGATGGTCGTTCTGCTTCACCTGCCTCCCGCGGGCCGTGCGGTCCCCGACTTCTCATAGCATCGTGCGGGTATTGTCTTCGCCGTTGACCTCCGCCAGCTGTTGAGCGCTGCCTTCGTTCACGCTGTTGTCATCTTCCTCGGGCGAGTCGACAAACCGGACGTCCGGTCGCCCGTACTTGATCGATACCACTTTACGTCGCTTCGTGTAGGTCTGGTGGTGTAAACGGCACATATATATAGTTGTAGAGCCATGATGTGTGTGTGTGTGTGTCTGTGTGTGTGTGTGTGTGTGTGTGTGTGTGTGTGTGTGTGTGTGTGTGTGTGTGTGTGTGTGTGTGTGTGTGTGTGTGTGTGTGTGTGTGTGTGTGTGTGTGTGTGTGTGTGTGTGTGTGTGTGTGTGTCTGTGTGTGTGTGCGGGTGAGTGTGCGTGTGTGAGTGTGTGAGTGTGTTGTGTGCGTGTGTTTGTGCCTGTGTGTGTGTGCGCGCGCGTGTGTGTCTGTGCTTGCGTACGTGCGTGCGACAAGTACGTGCGTGCGACAAGTAAAATAGTCAGCACGCACGCCGCATAATGATGCTAACAGTTTTAGAGCTGTTTAAATTATCAAACTAAATTATCAAAAACAGCATAAAATTAAATACTGTTTCTTTAAAAATTACAAACCGACTCATTTTATTACGATTGAGACCAATACTAGGTGTCGGAGGGAACATTTGTGTTCGTCGTGTTTCCGTACGAACCTGCTGCGACAGTGCGGGCAGAGCGGGCAGAGCGGGCAGAGCGGGCAGGGCGGCCGTCGTCAGGTTGCCGTACTTCGGCAGTGTGCCGCTAGTCGCCGCGATCATCGGGTTCGTCGAGTACACCTCCTGCATGTTGCGGCGATAGGCCGGCTCGTGCGTTGCCCTGGACACGGACGAGTTGAAAGACGCCGGCGATGACGTCGACGACTCCCACGGGCTGTCCATGTGACACGTGGTACAACACTGCCGCCATGCATTCCGGGCTCTGTGCAGGAATGGAACGACGGGTTAACTTATACACTCTATTCTATGATCACATAAGATATGATCTAAAAACACTGATGGTCGGCTGACCACACTACATGAAATCAATATGAGAGAACCTCCCTCACCACAAAAGAAACTTTTTAATGATATCGACCTGCGAATAGCTACCCCTGAAATGTAATATATTCATATGCAGCCGCCCGCACGTAAAATTGCCTGAATGCGCAACCTTCTGTAATGTGGATGGAAAACTAACGATTTTATTGGAGAAATTAATGTCACAATCAATCAGTGCAGTTTGAGTTTCATTTAATAGGCCGCATACAAGAAAATATCACGAATGACGATGAAGAGTGGAAAATTGTCGATTTTGTGGATGTGCCCCCCAAATAAATTCACACAATCACTCCTCGCACCAATGTACGTTCGGCCAGCGCGCATTTACTATATCCCTTAACACGTGCGCCAGTGAAACATAATAGTGGTCTGTCCCCGCCTACCGGTCATACAGCAAGCAGTAGAATAACAGCATGAAGAAGCCGAGCAGGGCGTTGGCGATGCAGAAGACGACCTCGTAGGCTAGGCCGCCGTCGCGCGCCAGGAGCACGCCGTCGATCCACGCGACCCCGGCAGCCAGTAGCACGCAGAAGGCCGCCCTGATCTGGACGGTCCGCACTCGGCCGTCGTCAACGCTCGACGTGTCCAGCTGCGGCTGGCTGGACGTCAGGAAGGCCCGCACCACCATTGCGAAGACGACGACGATGACGGCGAGGATGCCGCACACGAAGCCGAGCCACGTGACGAAGTACACGTACGGGTTCTGGCGCGGCACGAGACAACTAAAACGGGTGGTATATAATGTGTTCACAAGCGTTATAAACCTCTATGCTTAACTTAAGGATTTCCAGAACGAGTCAGTCGTGCGTTATCCAAGAGGCTAAGGCACGGTGATAAAACTATACCTGATTGATCTAGAACATTTTACCATGGATCCATTTGTCGGTGGCTTTACACAGAATTGTGTGTTCACAAGTAAAATAACTACTTGTTATAAAGGTAGGAAGTGAAAACGTACGTTCAAATGTTAAGTTGTCGTTATATTTAGGGACACGATGCAGCACGAGTGACTGTATCTGGTTGTTGACAGTCGAGTGATATCAACAAACGTTGTCTTATTTATTATAAATGACTCGCGCGGGTCGGATGCAGCATCCACTATATGTGTTCGTCATCAACCGATTAAGGGTACAATGTTTGATCTTTATTATACTATAATCTATACTTAATATAACATGTTCAAGGTGTATTAATGAACCACCTTTAATCATATGCTTTGACCATTATCTGCTAAATATGAATGTTTTAAGACGAATATCATGTGTATATTTCATGCCGACGAGGATGTCAATGGTACACCCATCAACTAACGATATTGCACATAGCATGTACATCTATCTCTCGCAACTATCCTATCATAGAGTATATGTACACAAATGATGCAGCATTAAAGTACCATCTTTTTATCGTCGTCATCATCAACACCACAATCAACGTCATCATTACAATCAGCATCACCAACACCATCTTCACCATCAACAACATCGTAATCATCATCATCACTAACATAATCAACCTCATCATTACCACATGCATCGCCATTACTATCGTCACCAATATCATCGTTAAGATTATCGTCGTTATCACCAACAATTATGTTGTCGTCATCATCATCATCATCATCATTATGCAACAGTCCTCGGTGTGAATGTCGTCGCGCACGTGACGCCGCCAAGAAGACACTTACTACCGAGCCGCAGTTTCGTATCTTGACAGGTCGACGGCGAGTGTAATACACACGGCTAGCAGCGGCAGACCTACGGCAGAGGTTGACTTTAAACATGGCGGTAGTGAGTGATTCCCGAGCTAACGCTTGGTGTTAGTTTGCTTCATTCGACATGCAATTAAGCATAATTACCTTTGGACAATGCAGGCCAAAGGGCATATGGCAAGGAACAAAAACAATGGCATATGTAGACTGTATCGCTTAATCTGCTGTACAACTCTGTAGAAATTGTCTTTTTATTTGCACAAATGGATAATAATCACTGTCTATCCATACAATGCAAATTAAATTAAGAAGAAAACGGGTTCCATTCAAAAAATATTCACGATATGTTGAACTTCCAATGAAGACAGTTACTATGTTTACATAAAAGTTTGAGAATAATTAAAACACTACTATTCATACAACATTCGTTTGAATGAAATCTATAACACATTTTGCGTCAAACGTTTTCTGAATCTTTGTAAACAAAAATACATTATACAATGTATCGTAACATACAGTTGGTTGTTGGGAATAAATAAATTATTACTCATTGAGTGCTTAGTTGCTTGCTTGTTTGATTAATTGATTGATAATTTGAAAATCAGCTATTCTGTTTGTATTTATCAAACTAATTTCAACGACAACAACAGCAGTCGGATTAATGACGCACCCCAGGCAAAGAGACACCTCTTGAGCATGTAGTATGACTCGTACGTGATGAAGACCTTCACGAGCATCTCGTACAGGTTGTAGACGTGTACGAGCGTCCACAGCAGCGTCGCCAACAGGAAGTAGTGCGTCGCCGCCGTCACGAATGCGCATGCGCCAACCGCGAGACGCCATGACAGCGTCGTGCCGACGAAGAAGACATTGAGCAGCAGCATGCTTACGCACAGGTGTACGAGTATGTTACCAGCACGGTCCGCTCGCATGTGACTGCAGATGAATCAATCGAGCAATAAATCGATGAAGTAGTGAATAAAGTATCTAGTACAGTAGTATCAAACTTCAACAATCAATAGAGCAATCAATGTGTCAACATATCGCGTTGTAAGTTAATCAAATAACGAATGTCTCAGGACGGCAAAGTCACATCCTCAGTTCAACACACTACTAAAAATACATCTTTTTAGAGTAGCGTTTATATGATCACATGAACTTTATCAAATGTACTTATTCATATTTTAATTAATTAGTGTTATTATTATTATTGTAATTATTGATTATATTTGTATTAACTTATTTAGTTTTGTTTATACATGTAATATACTTTTAAGTTGTTTAGACTGGTGGGTCTATCACCAATAGAAGGAGTATGTTAATGATTATTGAATGGCATATGTTTGATAATTGTATTTTGTTTTAATACAATTCTAAAATAGTTACGACTACATGCATGTAAAGCGCATGAGAGCAACTTACTTGATCGGGCGTTATAGAAATAAATTCTATTATTATTAATGGCATTTGATATTAATTGTAAGATTTATAACCAATCAAAGGTTAATATTGTTATCAGTATTTGGGCGCACATAACAGAGGAAGTGATGTGCGCCCAAAACAGGCCCCTACGTTGTCCGCTATGTTAACAGGGGTTCGCTATCGTCGATACGCTGTTCATACAATACACACACCTGCATCTGTAAGGTGTTATGGCATTACATTTATATAGGATAGTACATATTACCCAGTTATGGTATTACATTATTTTACATAGGATATGACATATTACCTAGTTATAAAATAATAATAATAACATTATTAAGCAAAACGATAATATTACTAAGATATTTTATAAATATATAACATCAATATGATCTGTATGGATACATATTATATTATTATACTATCAAGGAATGTAATATATAAGTATATAGTCAAGTTGCATGTATCACCCAACCATGATAATAAACCCCGTAGCGGGTGTTTCATCTATTTTAGAAGGAGATCAATCAACAGAGTGAAAGTCGAGTAACTGAGACAAGACATGCATCACCACTCTCAGGCCATACAAAAATCATGCAACGCGGAAGGAGCCTCACCAACGCGAGTGGGACTACCTGGGGAAGGAAGAGATCGTTCGCCACGCCACTGCGATGTATCGTAGCTTCGAAAACAAGCGCGACAACTGGATGCAGAGACAATAATGCATCAACTGTTTTCGGACAGTAAGGACGGGTAAGAAAGGATAAAATGTGACCATTATGCACCATGGGCACACCATGACTGGCCAGGGTCCACCATGACTGGCCAGGGTCCGAATATGCACAATGTGCTTGCGAAATGTGTGATGATGGTTAAATAATACAAATGGATATGCAGGGGGCCCGTTTTGGGCGCACCTTTTTAGCAAGTCAAAATTTGTGTTCTGAAATATCCCATAGACATAGTAATTTCAACAGAAATACGTTAACTTTTAGCACAGACGTAGTCAGATAAGTGGAGAAGATGATTCCGTAGTGAACAATTTATTAGAATAAAAAATATCTACTTAATGACAAATCTCGATTAAGGGCCCGTTTTGCACGCCGTTCCCCTACCATGCAAACAGCAATCTAACAGGATCTAACAACACGTGCAACGCTATGACTGGGCGTGTTCGTATCGCAAGCAAGCAGCTAATTTACTGATACCTTGAAGACTACGATTAAGGAAATTCGTGTCGCATGCAAGCAAACATCTCACTAACTGAATCACGCAAGCACGATTACAACTACTATGACTGATTAACCAAAAATGTAACAATGCACACGTACTTCGCATCTACTTTCGGAATTCCACCAAGAGTCTAGCATTTTGCCAAACACAGAAAGCGTGTAAAAGACCCGTACTTACACGTTCTCATAAAACGTGTAGTTTCCATCATATGTCGTGCTCACGTGATCTTTTGTTTGTGACGACGGTGTCCAGAACTTCCTGCAGGCACATGAGAAGGGAGAGCCGCATGAGGTGCAACGTAAAGTGCCAGAGAAACATCGTATAGCTATGGTAATGGCCGCTGTAGCGTACACAAGCCACTCGTCTATCACTTGCAGTGAATTATAATACTTGCATTAAGGTGGAGCCAAACAGTTCCTCTACCCGGAATTGTTTTGTTACAGGAAGTCTGTGTGTTAAACATGAGAAAATGGGACATCGTTGAACATCAAAGGGTACTGCAGTTAACTCAGCCCGACTCGGCCGTATTACCAATAAAGCTTGTATTGAAACTGAATATTTTGTTTACTATTTGAACATTCTACGGGGTCGTACCTTCCAAATTGCGAACGTTGTTACGGGTTTATTAAATACAATTTAGTCTTAAGAACATTATGGTAATTAATAAGTGAAAAACTAGGAACAGACTGCATCCTTTTAAAAGGAATACAGACTAAAGGCCAAGGAAAGATCATCAAAAACCACCCGTTTCGACACACAGTCGATTAGCATGACAAATTAAACATTGTAGGGCCTAACAGTGCATTGAGCGTTTAGATTATAACTCTGTTTTGAACTTGTATATATTTCTATTAAGTGACAGTTTGTAATCCATCAGGCGCATTCTGTATTGTAAAGCTGCGCGCACACTCTCAGTTGCGTGTCTCGTGTTTATCCATCTTACAACCGTTACTAATTATGTGTGTAATTAGTAACGTGTGTGTCCGTATTGAAGACCCAACAAAACTCGCATCGTATCTTTATTTGACCGGCTTAGTCCGATTTGAAAATCGACTCGCGGCAACAGATGTTGCACACAGTCGCGCTAACTCGGTCGGGGTGTGCCTGCTCAAGACTGGGGAGAACTCGCACCGTGGCCACTAGCCAATCGGTGCGCAGCACTCTTATCACATGGCACACTGCAAACAAATCCATGCTTCGGATGTTATGTTCTTGAATGTGTGGTTTGACCCACTTGGAACGGTTTCTAGATCTCCGTCTACGCCGATAACGAAGTTTACTTATTGTCAATCACGAAAGCAAGGGTAGTGCGAGTTTCTTTCGCGTCATCTTACATGACACTGCCATTGTTGCTGATGTTAACACCAAACACCACCTCAACACCAGAGTCAATGACACAAATTGTCGGCATTAGTTAATCTTCTCAATAATATATTTAAAACGGCATGCGAATAAAATTTTACTTGAAGAACAATCACCCGAAATCCAAACAGTATGTTCCTTATTGGGCGTGAGCAACAACACAGCGGGCGTAGAAAACCATATGGGTTAATTTGCTGGTTTCTGTCGCCCGTCTTACAGATGTACATCAATCAGGGTGAGCAACTACTGGTGTATGTTCGGTAGTCGCAGATATAATACACATTGAGATTGTCAGTGTACACAGCTGTACGCGTTCCGTCGTAACGTTACAAATAAAAAAGCAGCTTCATGCAAAAAAACATGCAATAAATCTAAACCGGAACTGCAAATCATCCGAACATGCATGTTTTAAAAGACTCGTAACTTAGACAGTTTAGCATATGTGTAGTAGTTTATTGACACAGTGGTGGAGACGTGATTGGCATGTGAACAAAAATTATATGTAAAGCTGACCGTGTACAAACTAAGTACCATTCGAGTCAACGCATAAATGGATTGGGTCTCCATCAAGGGAACAAGTGTTGGACATTGTACAGGATGCATATATTTCAACAAAAGTAGTTTGAGTGTCATTCAGACTTCCTTTAAGGGTCATCTTTTATCGTAATATCATAAACTATATATAGCCGTATATTGTAACATATTGACCATAAAAATGTGTTAATGTGAGAATATATCGGTGACAATATATTTTAAATCATGGTTAATTAAACACATGACGCGGTCAATATGTTAGAATAGCTGTAGTTTATAATAGAAGTAACATGATTTTACGAAGAACAATATTAGACTTTCTAACCTTAACGATGTCAATGTGTAATGTGCCGTTATGTTCCTTACCTGAATACGATATAGGTGACGAGAGTGATCAAAAGGCAGCTGACACAGACCGCACAGCCCACGTACACGCCAATCAACACTTTCCTGTATTCCTTCTCATTGTCTCCTTGACCTCCATGTTGAGGTGTCTTCACCTACAACGTCACACTCTTGTGTCTTAGAGTGGCTAACGATGTTCTAAGGACGCTCGTTTGGCAAGATAGCTATATGTAATTTACATTTAGTCAGTTAGCAGATGGGGCAAGGGAATCTGGTTTGGTGAATAGCGTCAACATAAAGTATTGTGTAAAAATGTAATGCACGATAAGACGACGAAAACAGAATTCGCGAAGAGATAAAAAAAATGGAAATGGATTGGACGCACCCTCCAAAATGGCACCACGACAGTTACAAAACAAGATTTAGAGATGAACCCACAAGAAAAAACGAAAACGAGGCAGACCCATACACAACTGGAGGGGATACACGGCCGAGAAACTAAAGAAATATGGAACCATCTGGAAAGAAATGTAGAAAACAGCGAACAACAAAGTGCGTTGGAGAAGAGTCATTTCTTCCCTATGCTCTTCTTTAAGCGAACAGAAATAAGTAATTACGAAACATAAGTATTCTATGCTGTACTAACTAATTCGATTGTTTAATAATGGTTTGAATGTTGGCCTCGGTACTAGGATCAGGAGGTATTTGGAGATACCACAGTCCACCGGCCAACCCAGTTTTGTCATTACAGTTTGGTAGACCATGCCGTCTCGCAATGCACCTGGCATATGGACAGGAAGCTGGATGTAGACCTATATTAGTGTAGGCCCTTGAGTGATTTCGTGCAGAATGTTTGTCAAAGCAAACTGTCATTTGATTGTTTTGTAACTGTCGTGGTGCCTATCGTATGATGTTATTTATTTATTTATTTGCATTAACCACTGAAAACGCCCCAGAACAATTATTTTGGATGGGGCGCTGTATAAGAAATAAATTATTATTATTATGAATGTTCATGTTATAAAAGTTTAAAAAAATTAGGGTGGCAATTTTTCTAAGCTGGATAAGATTACCAAATTCAATATGGCTGCCCACCATGCAAATTTTCCATTATAATATTATTTAAAATAATTCTTTACAAATTTGTAATGGTATATGTAGCCCGTAGCATCAACAGTCCTTTTTATTTTTATATTAATATTTATCAATTTAGATGCACGTGAACAACCGCCATCTTGAATTTGATAAACATAACCAGCTTAGAAAAAATGTTACCCTAATTTTTTCAAACCCTTACTATCCACAGATGCAAAACCAAGCGAAAGTTTGCTTTTAATAAAGATTGTATATTTAATATTTAACAATGGCCTGCACTATAATATAGGATTATTCTTTTTTGGTGAAAAACTAAACCTTGTAGGCCCTTCTACTTTGTGACCATACCAGGGCAAGTAAATACCCCATACTTGAGGTACATGTGTGACCTATCGTGGACTCATTATCTCTAAAACAAAGCTGTCTTCCAGAGTGGTATGAGCATTGCGTAAGAAGAGGTGCTTACCATTAGAACGGAGAAACTCGTCATGTGCGTCGCCTGACACAGGACGTAGTCGTCGGTTGTTGTGTTCACACTGACACCCTTCGTAGACCATGTGGAGGCTGAAGAAACAAGCAGTTGGTTTCTGCTACGTGATACATTGATGACGCACGACCGTTTTGGTTATTGGACAAGAAAGAGTAAGAGAATGCATTGTTATCCAGCGCATACTTTTGGATCCCATAAAATAGGAATTGGTATGAAAAACAATAACAGTAGCCGACTAATAACTATGATATTTATTGCGATACTTGTATACATGTTACAGTACTTATTATGTAGTGTAGAAACGATGAACATCGTGAAAGAAGTTAGAATCATAATTGTGATACGCTAATAATACAAAACTATATTTAATTTGACTTCATAACCAAACTGTAACATATGAAACATTCACATACTTTTCGTATCCCAGTAAACACATCTTGGAATTCTTCCCGGCTGCAACACAATAAGACCACACAGCGGTAAGTCATTAAGAAATGTTAACTGGACTTGTAGTGAATAATTCGAACAGTGCATATGCATTGAAACAATTCGAATACTACCAACCACAGCTTGTTCATTATTTAAGTGATTCTGTGCACCTTTGTTGTAACGGAGAAGGTAATAGTATATTTGACATCAATTGTTACTCGTATTATTTTCCCCCACTGTCATCGTTGGTATTACGACTATCGTTGTTAAATTAATAAAAAACGCTACATTAGCTCACGAAAAGTTATGAAAAATCATTGTCACGTACATATATTTGCTTTGTATATAACAATGAGAACGCTTAATCCTTTGGATTTGTTGCGCCACTGAACTCGGATTCCCCGAGGTTAGATCTATTGGCGCTAAAGAAGTCATTCCACTATCATTATTATTGTTATATTCATACGTTATCGGGGTCACGATTACCAATAAGTATAATCTGTACCACTATCAATGTTACAATCATTATCATCTTCTCATCATCATCATCGTCATCATCACCACCGTCATCACCACCATCAGCAACAACAGCTTTATCAACATTACCATCGCGTCCACTACCATATATGCAATAGATCGATGTCACCAGGACGTTACTCATACAGTACCTGTGTATTTGGCAGTCGGTATGTGAGTGGTTGTCCGAGCGAGCCGTTCGCGTGGTCACTCAGCGATGCACTAACCACCGTCCTGGTGCCCACGCCGCTGTCGTCCGCCTCCCTCGGCTCCAGGAACAGCTTGCTGTTGTCGTAAACCGCCAACTGCACCCGTCGTGTCTGCTCACCCACCAGCGGTAACGTCACTTCCTCCGCTGGCAACGTCAGTTCGACCGGCTGCCAAACGATAATAATTGCAGTCACTCTCCAAACAGAGACTTCTTTCTGGTCGCGAGCTTCTTCCAACTTCAACTTTAGGAGGGCGCTCGCGACCAAACAAAATTAAATGAAAATAATTATAGTTGACTATGCGTCTTAATTTTTTCGGCTATGAATACCATCCAATTGTTCTGGGTTCACAGATTCCATTCCGTTGTCTATATAGTAATAGTTGCAATTTCATTTAGGAGGGTGTGTTCTATCCTTAATCCATGTCTATTTTCGTGTTTGGATCTCTCTCGTTATGCTGTTTTGGTTTGTCTTTATCAGGATCACCATGTTTGTGTACTCGTCGTGACATTTAATTCTAGTTTAATTTAATACTATATCATATTGCACATGTTAAGGGTGTGATGTGAACTAACTTGCCCAATCATATATTGCAAATGTTAACGGCCACGAGTGAACGAACGTGCCCAAAATTCGAGACGGCAGCAAGAGGGTTCGAACTCTGAATCTTTCGAATGAGACGAGCAATCGAACGATGTATGAAACAATTACCGTTGCACAATACTTGTCTCGAACGATGTATGAAACAATTACCGTGGCACAATACTTGTATCGAACGATGTATGAAACAATTACCGTGGCACAATACTTGTCTCGAACGATGTATGAAACAATTACCGTTGCACAATACTTGTATCGAACGATGTATGAAACAATTACCGTGGCACAATACTTGTCTCGAACGATGTATGAAACAATTACCGTTGCACAATACTTGTATCGAACGATGTATGAAACAATTACCGTGGCACAATACTTGTCTCGAACGATGTATGAAACAATTACCGTGGCACAATACTTGTATCGAACGATGTATGAAACAATTACCGTGGCACAATACTTGTATCGAACGATGTATGAAACAATTAATGTTGCACAATACTTGTATCGAACGATGTATGAAACAATTACCGTGGCACAATACTTGTATCGAACGATGTATGAAACAATTACCGTGGCACAATACTTGTATCGAACGATGTATGAAACAATTACCGTGGCACAATACTTGTATTGAACGATGCATGAAACAATTACCGTGGCACAATACTTGTATTGAACGATGCATGAAACAATTACCGTGGCACAATACTTGTATTGAACGATGCATGAAACAATTACCGTGGCACAATACTTGTATCGAACGATGTATGAAACAATTACCGTTGCACAATACTTGTATCGAACGATGTATGACACAATTACCGTGGCACAATACTTGTATCGAACGATGTATGAAACAATTACCGTTGCACAATACTTGTATCGAACGATGTATGAAACAATTACCGTTGCACAATACTTGTATCGAACGATGTATGAAACAATTACCGTGGCACAGTATTTGTATCGAACGATGTATGAAACAATTACCGTGGCACAATACTTGTCAGCGAATTGAGTGGTTGCCAAGTCCACGCTGTGTGCGAATGAAATGCCAATGATGCGTCTTAGGAATTGGAAACTCCATTTCACAAGAAGCATACACACAATACGACAAGTGAGTACTTGGTAACAATGACAACTACTTGGTAACAATGACAACTACTTGGTAGCAATGACAACTACTTGGTAACAATGACAACTAATTGGTAACAATGATAACTACTTGGTAACAATGACAACTACTTGGTAACAATGACAACTACTTGGTAACATTGACAACATCGCATACTAGCATTATCACTATCGACATCACAGTAGGCACGTGTACCTTGTTTCCGGTGACGGTTACAGCGAACTGCACGCCATCTTTGCTGACGTCTTCTGCAGAAACCTCCAGTACCCGGAGCTTTAGTTTATCTGCGTTGACGTCGAGTCGACCCGACTTGCCCAGGGCAGCGCCTGCCGTGAACCGGTCCACTACACCAACTAGTCTGGAAGCCGGACAAACAGTTATTACTCTTACATGCGTCGTGCACTTATAGACATGTTATGTGACAATACTCAAATGTACAATGTCAGATATATGTGTTTTATTATAATACGATTTTGAAAAGAAAAGATCATGGAAGGAATACACACGCACGCACGCACGCACGCACGCACGCACGCACGCAAGCATGCAAGCACGCACACATTCTTTAGTTCTGTCTACACATTTTCATAGATTTATGGCGGCAACTTTACCTGGCGGACGTTCTGTTGGCTGCGTTTGATGCCTGCATCACGGACGTGTTGACTCCCATCAGGTTGCTGATGACGGACATCAGAGGCTGAGCCAACTGAAACATGTAACCACTAGTGGCTCGTGTCTCTTTCTTCGCAGAAAAAACATTCAACGTAAGCTTAATATAGATATATTATCGTACGCGGGTACGAAACAGGTATACAATTCCAAATTATAAAGTTCATAGAAATATTCATGTTATTTATTATTATTATTAATATTATTATCATCATCGTTGTCGACGTCGTCATCGTCGTTGTTGTTGTTGTAGTTGTTGTGAACATGTACGATAGCATGCATGTTTTTATCGTCTTGTGGAACCATCTCCTCTGTGAAGATCGGCTGTCGTAGATCATCAATTCTTTCTGTGTTGTGCCGTTCTAACGATGTTGCATACATTATATAAAACATGCTTGCATATCTTCCACTATTGCGTGTCTGCCACTATTGCATATCTTCCACTATTGCATATCTTCCACTATTGCATATCTTACACTATTGCATATCTTCCACGAAGGTCTTCTACAAGAACTGTACCTGGGGAGACTTGGTTGCGTAGTCGACGACTTCCTCCATGGCTCCAGTCGCCTCGCTGACCTGTGCTGACGTCATCTTCGCTGGGTTTGCCGTACTTCGCTTGTATCGCGATAACAGTCGTTCTGACGTCGACTGTCCTAACTGAAACAGTCAAAGTGTTGTAATTGACAACAGCAAGTGATTGCGTGAATTAATGATTACGAAAGCAAGTTCAGAAGAACAGTCGGTCGGTCGGTCGGTCGGTCGGTCGGTCGGTCGGTCGGTCGGTCGGTCGGTCGGTCGGTCGGTCGGTCGGTCGGTCGGTCGGTCGGTCGGTCGGTCGGTCGGTCGGTCGGTCGGTCGGTCGGTCGGTCGGTCGGTCGGTCGGTCGGTCGGTCGGTCGGTCGGTCGGTCGGTCGGTCGGTCGGTCGGTCGGTCGGTCGGTCGGTCGGTCGGTCGGTCGGTCGGTCGGTCGGTCGGTCGGTCGGTCGGTCGGTCGGTCGGCCACTTTCCTTATTATTAACATATTACGTATAAACATATCAAATAAAGCATATAGTGTGTTTGTAATAATGCAATAAGAGAAGAAAGGACGAGGACGTACTTCTTTGCATTCTCCGTAGTTCGGCTCGAGCCACAGAACGGCATTTCCGACGACCGAGCATCGTCGGTAGGCCACCCCGATGACGTTACTTCCGGTGGCGCCATACGGACACGTCATGTTGACTATGGTAGAATGTAGTGTCATCGGCCATTTAAAACTGCCATATCTGCCTAGCGTGGTGTCGTTCAAGCATCGACCTGTCGTCAAGAACATATGCACAACATGTCTCTATAATAGCGAACTCGCTCCTTCAATGCATCGCCCATATATACACAGGCGGATAACAATAAATCAGGGTAAACGTGACAATCCAATCGCCGGAAGTTTATGTCTGAAGTACGTGCTAAACGTTGACTTAATTATTCTAAAAGGATGACCGCGTTTGACTTTAATATAATGTTCAACGAAAATCTTCACAATATAGTTATAATTATGTGCAATTACTCTACACACCTGTCTCTGCGCAGCTCGGCCCGAAGAATCCAGGCACGCACACGCATGAGTATCCCATAATTCCGTCAGTGCAAATTCCGCCATGTTGACACGGCGACGATGCGCAGTCGTCGATGTTGTACTGGCAGCGATCACCTGCAGCATATTACCTCACGGGTCAACTTAGACAGTTTTCCCATTACTTACCAAAGATAAATATCAATGTTTAATTAGAAGATTTCCCTAAATAAGTAGTTTTCATCAATCATGTTTTGGTTGCTCATATTAGAATAGTTAATTGTCTCTACAAATTGTTTTAACAAATCGTGTCTATCCGTGACATATTGAATAAGGTAATGCTGTAATTATTCGTATTAGTTAGAAATATAATATAAACCAACATAACACAAAATACGTATAATGTGGAACCTCCGAATAGAGACGGTATTTTTGATGTTTGACATATTAAAAAAATGTCCAAGTTAAGTAAGTTTTTGTTTGAATTTCAGTAGCAGTATGTCGTTATATAAAACATTTGTTCGGGGAAATACTACTGCGGAAGTGGTTAGATTTAAATTATTAAGACTATTATGTCTTTATATGGAGGTTCCATTATCAACGTACATTAGTATTTATGTAATTATAACAGCGTATAGTTTTTTGCAGTGACGTTATGCAAATTGTGCACGAACTAAGCATCACAGACACGTTAAAGCCAGCGCATACGTTGACATCAGTCAAACGCTTAGTGTTTAGTAGTTCGTCATCCAACAACAAGAGCACACTGAGACCGATCTCTGTTTCACTGAAGGGCGTTCCCCGACCGGCGTCAAGCTGAACGCGAGAGTTACCTGTAAACCCAGGCAGGCAATTGCACTCAAACGCATTGGCGCCGTCGACGCAGCGCGCGAAGTTCTCGCACGGGTTGGACGCACACTCGTTCACGTTCGTTTCGCAATGGTCGCCGAGAAAACCGTCTGAGCATGCGCACGAGTAGCGATCGACGAGGTCGACGCAACGTCCGGCGTTCTGGCAAGGCATCGACGTGCATTCGTTAATGCCCGTCTGGCAGCGACTGCCCGTGAAGCCGCGCCGACAGAAGCAGCGGTAGCTTCCGATGAGGTTGATGCATGAGCCGCCGTTGGTGCAAGGAGAGGAGTAGCACTCGTTGAAGTCCTTGTCGCAGTGACGGCCGCCGTAGCCGACGGGACAGTGACAGACGTACTGGTTGACCCTGTCCTCACACGTCGCCGCGTTCACGCACGGCGCGCTCGCGCACTCGTCGATGTTGACGTCACACGTGACGCCCTCGAAGCCGACTGGGCAGATGCACCGGAAGGAGCCGACGGCGTCGACGCAGCGCGCGTTGTTGTCGCACGGCGAGCTCGCGCACTCGTCCCGGTCAAGTTTGCAGCGCACACCCGTGTAGCCCCGGCGACACGCACATGTATAGCCGTCCACCCCGTCCACACACTCCCCGCCGTTGAGGCACGGCGCAGACGCACACTCGTCGATGTCACGCACGCAGTTAGTTCCCATATAACCCGGCTGGCAGCGGCACTGGTAGCCACTGGTGAGGTCGATGCAGGTGGCGCTGTTGGCGCACGGGTTAGAAGAACACTCGTTGTCCTCCTGTTCGCAGTTAACGCCATGGTATCCGTCGGTGCATGCACAGATGTACAGATTGAGGTAGTCGTGACACTGCGCGCCGTTCTGACAAGGCGCCGACCTGCATTCGTTTATCTCCATCTCGCAGTGGGCGCCACCGTAGCCGGGTGTGCATACGCAGTTGTAGGCGTTGGCAGCGTCGATACAGACGCCGCGCACGCACGGGTTTGACGCGCATTCTTTCGTGTTGTGTTGGCACCGTTCGCCTGTGAAGCCCGCCCGACACCGGCACGTGTAACGACCCACCTGGTTCACGCACTCAGCCTCGTTCTGACACGGCGACGAAGCGCACTCGTCACTGTCGGTCGCGCACGTGACACCATTGTAACCGGAAACGCACGAGCAAGTGTACCGATTGACCTCGTCTGCGCATGTGCCGCCGTTCTGGCAAGGGTTCGACGAACACTCGTTCATCTCGATCTGACAGAACGTACCCGTGTATCCCGGCATGCACTCGCACGTGTAGTTGCCGATATGCTCGACGCAAAAGGCGCCGTTCTGGCACTTGTTCGTCAAGCATTCCTCCCGCTTCTCTTCGCAGTTCGTGCCGGTGTATCCCAGTACGCATGCGCAACTATAGCGATTGACCCCGTCGTAGCAGGTAGCTCTGTTGCGGCACGGCGTCGAGGCGCATTCGTCGAAATCGATCTCGCAGAATTCGCCGACGGACCCAGAGTGGCAGCGACAAGCGAAGCCGTCGACCTTGTCTATGCAGGTGGAGCCACTGCTGCAAGGCGAGGAGAGGCATTCATCGACATCAATCTGACAGTCCTTACCTGCGTATCCTGGCCGGCAGTCGCAGCGATACGCGGCCACCTCGTCCACGCACGTCGCCCCGTTGATGCACGGCCGCGAGCCGCACTCGTCAATGTCCAGCGCGCACGTCGGCCCGACGTACCCGTCAGCACAGGCGCACGTGAACGCGTCGATGCGGTCGTAACACGTGGCGTTGTTGACGCACGGACCGCACTCGCACTCGTCCACGTCGATTTCGCACTGCGTTCCCGCATAACCCGCCGCGCATGCGCACTCGTACTCGTTCACAAGGTCCGCGCATCGGCCGGAGTTGAGACACGGTCGGGAGAGGCACTCGTCGATGTCGACCTCGCACGCCGACCCGTTATATCCGGCGACGCATGCGCATTCGTACCCGTTGACGCGGTCGATGCACGGAGCGCCGTTCACGCAAGGCGACGACATGCATTCGTCAAAATTGGTGTGGCACTCGACTCCGACGAAACCGTCGGCGCAGTAGCACATGTATCTGTCGACAAGGTCAAGACACGTGGCGTTGTTCCTGCACGGCCGCGACTGGCACTCGTCGATGTTGATCTCACAGTGCGTGCCGGTGTAGCCGCGCACACACTCGCACCTGTAGCCGTCCACCAAGTCGATGCACGTTCCGCCGTGTGCGCACGATTCGCTGCCACACTCGTTAATGTTGAACTCGCACCGTGAACCGGTGAATCCGCCTGGGCATGTGCACAGATAGCGGTCGATGAGATCGACGCAGGAAGCGCCGTTACCACACGGATCAGACGCGCACTCGTTCACGTCCGTCTCGCAATGGACGCCCGTGAAACCACCGGCGCATGCGCAGTCGTACCTGTCGACGCGATCGTGACACGTGGCGCGGTTGAGACACGGATCGGAAGCGCACTCGTCGACGTTCCACCTACACTCGGCGCCCGTGAAGCCGGGGATGCAGACGCATTCATACATATTAACGAGATCAACGCAAGTGGCGCCGTTGTGGCACGGCGCCGAAATACACTCGCGCACTTCGACCTGACAATGATTACCTGTGTATCCTGACGCGCAGCGACATCTGTAGCCGTCGATCCGATCCTCGCAGGTGGCGCCATGCTCGCAGGGGTTTGACGCGCATTCGTTGACGTCATCGGCGCAGTGGAACCCCTGGAAGCCGGAACTGCAGTAGCACGCGTACGCATTCTCCACCTGGATGTTGCGCACGATGCCAGCGACCTCTACCGCGTACGTCTTGAGTCGGTCGGTGTCGAGCAGTGCCCGGATGCCACGCAGCAGGCACGTGCCGTTGTTTGCGCACGGCATCTGCGCACAGAAGTCGTAGTCCTGACAGACGCTGCCGAAGAGGCGTGCGTCGGCGCATGCGCACGTGTACGTCGTGTTGGTGACGTTCGAGCACGCGCCGCCGTTGAGACACGGCGTGCGAGTGCACGGGTTGTAGCTCTCGCACGTCCGGCCGTAGTAGCCGTTCGAGCACTTGCACCGGAAGTTGCCGTCCGTCGTGTTGACGCATGTGCCGAAGTGCCTGCACGGTCGGCTGGCGCACGCGTTGCGCTTCTCGCAGTTTGTGCCGTAGTAGGCGCTGGGGCAGCGGCATATGTAGTTCCGACTGGACACGTTCACGCAAGTTGCCCCGTTCTCACACACGTCCAGCACGCACGGGTTGAAATAGGCACACGTCTTGCCGTAATAACCCTTCTGACACTCGCAGCGGAACGCCATGCTCGACGTGTTCGTGCAGCGAGCCTCGTTCTCGCACGGGTTCCGGTAGCACAGGTTGTACTTGTCGCACCTCGGGCCGTAGAATCCGACAGCGCATGCGCACCGGAAAACAGTGTTCGATATGAGTATGCACGTGCTTTCCGAGGCGCACGGCGCGGACACGCACGGGTTGTAGCCTGAACACGTGCGCCCGTAGTACCCCGTCTGGCAGACGCATTGGAACTCAGTCTTGCCCGCGCCTGTTGCCACGCACCGACCGCCATTCTCACAGTTCACTAGAGCGCACGGGTCAAAGTTCTCGCACGCGTTGCCATAGTAACCGGGCGCGCAGCGGCACGTGAAGCCACCGGATGTCATGTTGGAGCACGTGGCGGCGTTCATGCACGGCGACGAACTGTGAACCAAAAAAACAGACACATGTGTTAAATTAAATAACATCAGTCCAAATTTGATCATTCATAAGGAAGAAAACAATATGTTAACGCCCGTTTAAATACGAATGATTTGTATACGATGGTGGTGTAATTATGACGTGCGTGATCGCACTTCGAAGACGACTCAAGTGCGACCTAACAACTCGTGCCAATAACAATGTCTATCTTTAAAAACTACGTGATCAGCTATTTTAACTAAATAAAATTTCCATTTCTGATCATGACATCTTATGTAAGGATTCTGGGTTTTGTTGCGTCTCTGAACTGAAATCTGGTCGCAGAGGAATTAGACCCAGACGAAATTTTATTATTAGTAATATTAATATTAACACTAGCTTCCCCCCAACTATGGAGCAAGAAGCCAACGACAGCAGTTATCATTATTAAAGTATTCATCCTAAGCTCGTTACTGTGATATTCCGGTAAATCGGATGTAGCGCCACGTGGGCGCCGTCTGGCGAATGTTTCACCGCTTAATATTATTCGTCCACAATAGAAAATTGAAAAAACTGCCTTCGTGTTTATCGACAAACATCGCCAATTGGCAGATGAGAGACCAAAGGCTCGTCTATTTCTGGAAACAGAAATAGACGAGTTGATCTCGGCACCCGGGATGAGATACACTTACAACATCCCCAATTTTGCATATTAACTTATGGTCAGCTATTTCGTACAGAATGATCGACGACCAAAACGACAGTGTAAAGACGAGCGGACAGCCGAACCTGCAGGAGTTGTAGTACTCGCAGTTCTTGCGTGAGTATCCGCTCTCGCACACGCACGTGTACTTGTTGTGTTCCGTGTGTACACACACGCCGCCGTTGAGACATGGTGCCTCGCTGCACGGATTGTAGGAGCGGCAAATCTCGCCGTAGTAGCCTCTCGCGCAGTTGCACGAGAACACGCCGCTCGACACGTTTCGACAGGTGGCGCCATTGATGCACGGAGACGAGCTGAAGGCAAGTAAGTCATTATTGTACCATGCTGGTATCTCAGTTGTAGAAATTGTAGTTGTAGAATACCATAGTTTAAAACCGAAAAAAATTAACATGTTAAAAGCTTTTCGGTGGCCAACATTAATTACATGACTTTACGTACGTTTTATTACCCCCTTCAAGGCATTTCAAGGACTTGCACCACTCTACTTGTCAGAACTTCTTCAGTGATTATCAACATATACGCTCCCGGCGATTGAAATCAGGTGGGTTTGTTAACTGTGCCCACAGCACACCTCAAGACATTCGGAGTTGTCTTAAACGGCGCATGTACTATGGAGCAATCCCATCTCAGTCAATCAGACAGTGTGACACCATTGCGTCTTTTAAGGCAGCGTTGAATAAGCACCTCTAAAATTAGGCCTACCTACACTAAACGTTTATTTGAGGATAGATACAAACGTTTGTGAAGCATTTGGAACAAATTATTAAAAAAAAACAGTTATTAGAACTGTTATTTGTATTCAAATATCTGAAAAACTCTTGCGTTTCAGCACATACGCCGTGTACTCTTCAGACCCCCCTATGGCTTGGAATATATATAATTCATGTTGACTTACCTGCAGGCGTTGAAGTACTCGCAGTCTTTGCCGGAGTAGCCGTTGGTGCACTGACAAATGTACTGCATCGTGTTGTAGTGCAGACACGTGCCGGCGTTCTTACACGGCTGTTAGGAACACATCACATATGCGTTAACATTTACGGAGACAACTATGACATTGTGGTAGTTGTGACAAATGCACAAAAGGCATCACGAAACATGCTGCGGATTACACAATTCTGGCCGATCATCACCAATTGAAGATGCCATTATCAAATGATAATGGGACCCAACCCATAATATTTAAATTATTCTACGTACGTTTTGATGTTTGATACCGATATAATTCTTACACTCGTCCTTTTGATTATATAATTTGACCAAATGTGTCTGTGTTTGTTTGTTTGTTTGTTGACACTTTAACGTACAAACCCATAAGATAATGATTTGATTGTCAAACAATATCGCATCGCTCAACATGTCGTTCAATCCCGCTTATTTGAATTGTGACAGTTTGCGAGGTGCGGTTTTGAGCTTGGCTTCCGTTATCCTTGACCAGCTGGACCAATTATGCGAATGATGGCAACGCTGTTAACTAAACCACGATTTTGAACTTTCGATAATCCACCATTCGTTGGCTACCTTCGTCACGCACGGGTTGTAGTCTGCGCATGTGCGGCCATACCAGCCGAGTTTACATTTGCACGAGTACTGGCGATCGCCGGTCCAGTCGCAGCTTCCCTGGTTGCAGGGGTTGGTGAGGATACACAGGTTCTGGCGAGTGCACGTCTCTCCGTAGTAGCCTGCGGGTACAGAGGCAGGCGGTGAAGGACGAGCAAAGGGAGGAGGCTACCCCGAGGAACACGCGACTGGCACCGCGTGGTAGGTGGGGAGAGAACAATATGACAAGGGGCGATGACAGCTTATTTTCATCATCATGATGCTTAGGATTAGGATTACTTACAATTATGATACAGCTACTGACCACCACCATAATCATCATCATATTGACCATCACACGACAAGCATGGCGATATTTTTATGATATTGATAACAATACTTATAATAATAATATAGCTGACGGTAACGGCAAGTGAAATTGCATTGTCTACTAACCTAAAGAGTGTTACATTTGTAACTGTTAACTGTTTAAACAGAGAAGTATCTCAAAGAAGACAACATCTATCATCATTATTATTATTATTATCCATAGCGACCTACCGGCCGCGCATTTACACAAGAACTCTCCCCTTGACGTGTTCCTGCATACGCCACCATTGGTGCAAGGTGCCGTCACGCACGGGTTGTACCACTGACACTGCCCGCCGTAGTATCCTTCCCGACACACGCACCGATAGGTTCCGTCACTCGAGTTGTAACATCGACCTACAACAAAAAACATCGTCTGTATCATCCAGAAAAGAAGAAGGTGGGAATGGGTCGGAATTCTCAAGAGTGGCCAGCGATATGCCAGCGAAGACAGCATTTATCTGAACTCCAGAAAGAAAGCGAAAAGGGAAACATGACATCGAGCTGTAGAAAAAGAACAACCAATGACTGCTGGCTGACATGGAGTACGGCAGCAAGGGGAGCCAAAGATAGATTTTAAGAAAAGAAATAATAAAGTCGGTTTTTTGCTAAGGAAAGAAATAGCTTAAACTACCAAGCAAAGGTGCCCGGAATGCCACATAGTTTACATATTTTAAATATACGCACACGCGCGCAAAACAACATACCGTCGTGTCGGCAGGGGGAAGATGAACACGGATTGACGAGCTCACAGTTCCGGCCATAAAACCCCGAACGACAGTCGCACCTGTTGGTCGCAATACGAGCGTTTTGTAGAACATTTTATCAACATTATACATATATTCAAAACATCATCAAGTGTATATCTGACAAAATGTGGCTTAAACTAGGGAAAGAACGTATGGTACAGATTTAATGGAGAGGCTTTCCATTTTGAACAGTTTACGTAAAACCAAAACCGACGTTGAAGCAAATAATACACTTTACTGTACAATATAGAGATGACTAAGTGTGGGGAACAGTCTCTTGTTTTTAATTTATATTATTTTTGTCTTTCATTTGTATATCTCTGGACCATGTACTCATCTAACATCTAATTCGAACGAGAATTGGTCAAAGATGGTTGTTTCACAGCGGCGGCAAGCGTGACATGTCATATATATGCTCTACTTGTCGGTGTACAACTTCTGATGTTACTACAGCAAAATTATAATATCCATAACATAAGTGTCGATGCTATACGTGTATTAACACAGTACTAATTGTATTAAAGAAAAACTATACGAAGAACGTTACTACAGTATGAACAAATGCTTTGATTATTGCCACTAGCTAGTTTCCTCTAACTTTATGTCGGCTGCCATTCTGAACAGTGTTCGACCAGAGCTCCACCACCTGCAGCCGCTCGCAATATCGGTTGGCCAGTGTTACGCGTAAGTGACCACACCAGTCGAAGGCTAACACTCGACGGCTTAGTCGCTAAGGTTAGACCCCATTGAGCCAGCACCATTTACCAACGAACGCCCAATCGCCTTACGTCTTACACAACGGCGTCCAATGAGAAAGCGTGTTACATACTTGTACTCCTTATCAGAGAGCATCTCGCAGGTGCCGCCATTGCTGCAGTCGGCGACGTAACAAGGGTTGTACGACTGGCAGTTGGTGCCGTAGTAACCCTCACGACAGTTGCACGTGTATGACGCGCTCGACGTGTTCTGGCACGTGCCGCCGTGCATGCACGGCAACGTCGTGCACGGGTCGAACTTGTCACAGTTGTCTCCCCAGAAGCCCGTCTTGCACGCGCACAGGTAGGCGTTGCTCGACGTGTTACGACACACGCCGCCGTTGGAGCAAGGCTTCACGGCGCACGCGTTGAAGAACTCGCAGCTGTAGCCGTAGTAGCCGGCCGCGCACGCGCACTTGTAGCCCGGGTAGACCGGAAGCAGCGTGCACGTGCCGGCCAGGCACGCGTGGTTGGAGCAGGCTGGAGACACACGAAGAAGGCGGTGGCGTTATCAAACAACAGGCGAAAGGTGCTAACCTTAACGTGGATCTAGAGTGCGTAAGATCGTTCTGGATTCAGCGAGTCACCCGACAATTGACCTTCCGTTTTGGAAACAACTTTTACTGGTGGAAGCTGCTTAAAAAGATATATCGATTCTTACTCTAGTGACGACACGTTTACGCATGCAATATATTGTTTAATTGTTCGTGCAACAGATGACCGCACGATCAATCGGATGCTTTACAGTAAGAATCAACACATCAGAATGATCGTGCAACAATGTATCGGCCAACAATCGGACAGTTAATCGCTCGTGTAACCTTGAGATTCTTTCGTGTGAATATTTTGTTTACACTTATTCAAAACGTGGTGTCTAATAATCAATCCTTCGTGTTTGAATACAATATTTTGTAATTTATTAATATCTTAGTGTTGAATATTACATGTTAATAATAGTTTCTATCATACTGCTACTAGAGACCAACTAGACAGGCCGACATCGATGCTTCATGCCTACCATCATTCCTGGCGAGGAACTCGATCTCCTCGCTCTGTGCTCCTGGCGTGCCCCACGCGTCACGTGCCGTCACCGTCACGCGGTACGTGTCCCAAGTCTTCACCCCGAGCACCTTCACACACGCCCGCTCTTCAGTCGTGTTGCGTGACGTGTACAGCGTCACCCCGGTGCCGTTGACGCTCTCGTACACGACGGTGTAGCCGCGGACGTCGCCGTGCCACGGTCGCTGCCAGCAGATGGCGGCACTCGACGCTGTCATGTTGACGGCGTGGACGCCACGCGGCGCTGAGAACGGACAAATCACATTCACTCTTCCGGGATTTAACAAATATTGTATTGGATAAATGTGTATAAAGAGCTGCCCACGGAAGGCGGGAAGGTGCTGGTGGACAAGCAGGGAAACTTGTGGAAAATTAGGAACGTCCTCCTCCATACGATTTTCGTTGTTTTTCGCGGATTCACACGTTTTATGTTTACTGGTCGCCATTAATTTCCAGTTATCGTTCTCTTTACAGTGAACGCATATTCGAGAAAGGTTGATATAGCTAGAGATCAGACAATTAGTACGTGCTTAATACGTCCTCGTGTGCAACAAATATATATATATATATAACGTGGAAATGTTTTTAATAAAAACAAAACAGTCATTTCGTCCCATAAGCGTATATGCGGTATCATTACTTTAGAAGAACAAGAAAAAGCGATACCCCAAAAACTAGTAATTTTGATAGCTATTGAATCGGTAGAGCAACGTGTCTCGTAATACCGGTTGAGTATTAATCAATGCCTACGTTTTTATATACAACCGAAGAAAACGCGTCGCGTATTTTCAGAAGCTTGACAAGCTATATACACTAATCAAGTATAGGGGGCAGGTAAATAAATTATGCAAGCCTACCTTGACCAAGCAAGATAATATGACAACTTCACATCCGTGTCCACTGGAACGTATATATGTTGTCTCATTCTAGGTGACTTATAAACCATGGAATACATAATCGTAATTATTAAGTATTCCTATGCCTAAACGTACTCAACGGTGACACGTCTGATAATTATTTATGAATTTTTATTTACAAACACTGACGAAACGTACAGCCTAACTTAACACCATTGGATGAGAACGGTTGATATAACTAGATACTATTTACTATTACGCGTCTTTTGCCATTCGTTAGACTCTCTGCGCCCACAAAGAAAAGCGTGCTATTATGTATAAAACATTAATGACATTTCACATACAAGCCGTATGGCCGACTGGCAGTCACGACTCGTGCATATCCTTTTGGCACGTAATGTTTCCTTCTTACACGCAAACCTTCGTGCCCGTGCCGACTGACGTACTGCGTGATTTCACGCTGTGCGGATGACATGAATTCTTATAGCTGATCATTTATTTAAACAGAGAAACTGCACCAGAGGTGGTTGGTTCATCGATCTGAGATCGTAGACCGAGAGCCACACGTTGTCGCACAACAACGGTTGGTCGACTTCTACTACGCACGAATGTCATAATCAGGGCCTTGTTATAGAACGTTCGGTAATTGGGTTTATCGTGATTATTAATTCATTTTCGTACATCAAATCAACGTAAATGAATCCGATATCAATCCATGCCCAGTCTGCAGGGCACGATCGTTTGTGTTCTCCTGCAGACGACGATGCTGCTCACTATGCTCTATGATAACAAACTTCTACAGCGCCTCTTCAGAATCATCCTCGTTACGCCATGAGCTGTGTACCACATCCGTTCTTAGTCCAACCACTACTGCAAACGTGGATCTAAATGTGGGCACACTCGCCGTCTTAATCAATTATAATTCTGCTCACACTTTGGTCGGCCTTCACACAGGTAATTAGCTTTTTGGCTGTAGATCAACAGTGACAGATCAAACAAGTAATTATAGGTCTAAGAAGCATTTCCTTAAATGGCTTCATAACGCTGACCCTGATTCAACGAATCAATGAATGTTCTGATGTGAGACAGTTACAATTACGGTAATTAGGCTCAACAATATCGAATCATTTGTGGAAATGCTTCGTATTGCAGTCGATCCTCGCTTTATGGTAACCGCGGTAATGCGGCCACCTCGCAGTTAAGGTCAACCAAGGATAGTCCCAAATTATTTTCGTAAGAGTCAAATTTGGGAAATTAGTGCCGCTAATACGGTCACCTCGTTACTCGGGTCACATTTATCAAGTCCCGATGATGACATTAATAGTGACATTCCACTGGATGTGATCAACTAGCCGGTCTGGAAAACAACATCTAAACGCCAGTATGTTGGTCAACGTTCTAGATTCTCAAAATAATTATACATTAATGATTACTGGTTTATCAACTCACCTGAGATGTCGGACAGGTGCATGGTAACGATTGATGTAGTTTCTCTCACGGGAGACCCTGTCACAACCAACACAACATGCTCATTCTTACTGGTCACTCAACAACAAAACAGCTATCACATTCAGAAAAAAAGATCATCGACCAAAAGTATCACAGTATGTAGGTAATAATGTGAATAACTTTGCTAACAAGTTTATGAATATCACTACTACAAAAATGTTTAATGTTAAGGTAAATCTGGTTCCTGTAGTGTTTAGTATTTTAGTTCAACTAGAATGTAACTTTAAAATGTAATAAAAAGATCTCGATCGTACTGGATAATAAATAACTCCGTGTGCGATTTGATTACGATCGATAACAATGGGAAAGATTTGGCGTTAGAAACGATTCTATTATCATGTTATCAACTGGCGGTGCATCAACTCTGTATGGCAGGATTACACAAGCGAATGTTTTCCACTTTGGCATGCAACATCGTACTGCAAGAACTGCATATGTAAACACATGCGAGACCGAGTAGCGTGTTCTTTCACCAAAGCTAAAACTGAGAATGGCACGCGTGTCAAAAACTAGTTTACACACATAGATACATACATATATATATATATATACATATACATGCATACATATATATATATATATATTTATATATATATATATAATATCGCTCCTCTTAACGTCCACATAATGTATTTGCGCGTTATCGTGCGGCACGGCGAAGTCCGACAAATCGGAGGAAATCGCCCATCGCTCCGATAAAACTGCCTTTTTTGTTATATTTTTTATATTAGTGATTGATACAAAACACTGGAAATGGTTAACATTTCACAAACCTGTATCGCGCACGGTGACGGCGATGTCGAACGCTTCAGGAGGGTTCTCCAGTCGCTTCGTCAGCTGTAGCTCGCCGCTGCTCGATCCGATCCGGAAGTTCGACGAATATCGGCCGCTGGTGACGTAATATGAGAACTTCCGATTGTAGTCGGCTGTGTCGAGGTCGGTGGCGTGCATGGCGAGAACGTGCGTGTCCGCCGGCGAATTGCGGTACACGTACACGTTGTACGCCACCTGGCGGAATGTCGGCGCAAACAAGTTCTTTTGCGTCACTTTGACGACGACCTGGGAATGAAAACGATCGGCGAAGTAGGCTAAGTTAAACACACTCTAAAACATGACGGTAGGGATTTGAACATAGGTTTAAACTTCGGTTCAAAACACCCTTCGAAACACTCCAATACCTGCGGGTTTTTTTTATCATAAAAGGTATAAGCCTATGTAGAAAATACGCAAACTCAATGCATTCGGGTTGGTGAGTTAAGGTATTTGAGTGACTTGGCGTAATTGTTAGCTTCAATCCTTGATCTATAGTTGCTTTGCTCCTAGGTTATTTAGCCACATGGTATAACTGCCGTTATTCCAAGTACATAATTGACATATCTATTCGGTGACCTAACTGCCTAGCAACAGAGTCCGTCAAGTCTTCATAATGTATGCCAAGTAGGTGTACCCGTTGGACATTATGTCGTATATTCTTTGCAATTCCGACTCCAAATGTCTTTTTGCGACAGCAACATAGGGAAAGTCGTTTAAAGGTAAATGGAACCGTTATAAGAAACGTCTACGTATCCTACATGCGACATTGTTTGACAGCAATGCACCATTATGTATGAATATCCATATTGGACACAGTGGGTACAATGATACGGTGTATACACTGCCTGCTCGGCGTTTCTCACACGCCCGACCGGGTAGCAACTTCGGCCGCTGGGAGCAAGATCCAGTTGGTTATAGACAGAGACCCCCACTTTGTGAGTCCGCGACATGTTACACATGTACCCCTGTGTCTCGCGAAATCGATAGAGCGAATATCTACCGCTAGACGCCCACGAAAGACTGTTTTGTGGCCCACGATAACGTTTGACGTAGATTTTTGTAACAATGCTAATTCTGACCAATGAGCGTATTATAATCAGAAGAGATCTAGCAAAAAATGGCTGAACCTATCCCGAAAATGCGGAAATATGCGGAAACTCACAAGCTAGCCCTTTTGAGCTCTGTACATTCCAAAGTCAAACTGTTAGGGTAGATACAACTGCAGACTCTTAAAAGAAATAATTATAGCATGCGGGAGAGGTTGAATTAGCAGATGTCATGCCGACCTGCTGTAATGTAATCCACGTATTATAAACACAATTAAGATTGTGATATAGGTAAACAGTGACGTACTGGATTCATCATTTACACCATTTTTTTATGATAACTTAATCCCTCGGATATCTTGATTAGAAATGCATAGCTAAATTGTGATTATGAATGTTGAGATATATTGTTCGAAATTATGTATGTAAAATGGGATGACCAATATTGGATATAAAAGTGGCAGAGCAGTCGTGACGTGAACTAACCTCGGAATAGCCGGATAATCCGCCAGCGGTGACGATGACGTAGAACTTGTAGGCATCCCCCATTTCCTTCCGTATGTCGGTCGCGGTGGTGAGGACTCCACTGGCCCGGTCGATTTGAAACGTTTTGCTGTCATCACCCATTAAGAAATAGTTTACTTCGTTGTTGTTGCAGACGCCACCGTCGGCGTCACACGCGTGCGCAGTGAACACACTGACGGCAGCCGGCGCGTTCTCGTAGATTATCGTGTTGTACGGCGTCTTTTGGAACGCGACCTCAGCTGGAAATGGAATTAAATGGCTAGATAACTGAGCAACGAAGTGTGAGAATCGCTAAGAACAGAAATCACAGACCAGCCCATAGCATACAAACGAAAGACAATTGCTACTGGATCACGATTACAGTATTTTGATCAAAGGGTAACAAAATACTAGGGCTAATTAGGAGAAATATCACATATAAGAAGAAACAGCTATTTGTACCACTGTACAAAGCAATAGTTAGGCCACATTTGGAATATTGTACACAAGCATGGAGGCCATATCGTAAGAACGACACAGATAAGCTAGAAAGAGTGCAACGAAGAGCAACTAGGCTGATCCCTGAATTGAAAGACCTTGGTTATGAAAGACACCTATTAGAATGTGGGTTGACAACACTAGAGATTAGGAGACTAAGAGGAGACCAAATAGAAGTTTTTAAGATATTGCATGGTTATGAGGATATTGATAACAATATTTTCTTCAAACTGAAAGAAGGCAGTATAACCAGAGGGCACAATGCAGCATTAGTCAAGAAACAGTGTAGGTTGGATATGAGAAAGTACTCATTATCTCAAAGGACAATAAATGACTGGAACAAATTATCTTATGATTGTGTTAATGCCAACAGTGTGAGTATGTTCAAAAATAAAATTGAGAGCTATCTGGCGCGAGCGGGTATACCTCTGGACGGCAATTTTGTTAAATCTTATTAAATAAACTTGTTCCTGTTTCCCATTTAATTTCTGCTGGCGCAATGCAGCCGATAATAAATGTCTGGTAAAATGAACATAACGCCAATGTGGCGCCCTCTCTCCAAAGAGTGTCTCACCATTAATGTGTCCACCAAAAGAAAATAACTTAAAATAAATCGAAATTAATAGTTGAGAGAGCAATGCTCCAAGGAAGCTCCTCGAATGAACATAGTTAGAGGCGAATGGACCTGAGCTCGTGGGAGGAAATACGTTTACAATGTCGCAATGTTAGCGTATTAAAATATAGATACCGTGTAAGGTTTACACTGGTATGCTTATTGTGGATCTTAGTCTGTCGAAATTCGTAAAATTAAATTCGTATTAAAATAATTACGGCAAGTTGTTTGCATTGTCTTGTTTTTATTACACGCCATGTCACTGCTGCATCACGTTTGATTAATTATTCATCGTATGTTGATAACATTAAATTTATTTTTGAGCATCTCATATGGTATAACGTTAACGTCTTGAGTCTGATCAAATATAACTGATATCAAATTAATGATGTCATGCGCTTTCCAAACATAAAAAAATGCCGGTTAATAAATAAATAATATCCGTTTTTATTACCATAATTATGATCATATTTTTATATACATAACACTGTGGAGACCATTGAATGGGAAACATATATTCTCTAAAATGTATTTTTAAATGACAAAAAATCAATGCCAAAATACCAACTCCTCTTCAAATCGGTCCTATACGTCTCTATATGTTAATCTAGCATACGAGTTAGTCTCGTCGCATCACTGCTTCGGTGTCCCATCGAGCAAAATAACAGAATACCGACGACTTTAGGTGTAGCACAAAAGACCGACGGTTTCAACCAGCTTGGTAGGGGAAAGGCAAAATTATTGGGAGTCTATACGTTTGTATGGATACTAGAGTCTGAAGTCGCGCAGAAGCCGCGCCGAGTAAAACGTGTGGACCAATCGCTATGCGGAGGGTAGGAAGGGTGCGGGAGGGGTATCTTCATCTGGGAGGGGGGGAGTTATGAATGTCTATTCCCTAAAAATAGGTCGAAATGCGTTCAGAATAAGAGTATAGTGTCTAATTTAAATATCTGGGCTGGTGCAGGGGTATTTAGGGTATCGGAAAGGGATGCCAATAGGAAGTAAAAGGAGCATGCATTGTCACCCATTAGTTTTCCTCGATAAAACGCGGTGGCACAACAGGTTATTATTATTATTATATTTCATTATTATTATATTGTATTATTATTATTATTATATTTTATTATAATAATTATCATTACTTATTATTACGTTTATGTTTCGCTTAAGGCTTTCCACAAAATATACCATGACGGTTGATAAAAAAAGTTCATTAACAAATAAATAAAATATATAAATAATTAAAATGTTTATAAAAAAAAAATCACGGTTACTAAAGGTATTTGGAGTTTTTAATAAGTTGCCAAAGGCAGCCGTTGCTTAGTAGGTCCCGCAAATATGCCGCTGCAGGGGGCATACCACACTCTGAAAGGGGCTGAGGTGGCTCTGCATATTATGAATGTGGGTCACATAGTCCCATTAAACCCGCCTATGGGAAGAACCAGAAGGAGGGTATATTGTGGTAACAACGTATAGTTTTCGATTTAGAGAGGCGTGTAGCATCACAGGTAGATATCGATTGCCGTGTTGATTAAGGTATTCCCAGGTGGCAAAGTGATTGATTCTTGCATACTTGTGAGTTACAACAAATCCTAATTAATCTCTCGTTGCTAAAGCGACGCTCGTAAACGAAGTGCAATTCTCGTGTTCAACGCTAGACTGTCCATCCTGCACAACGTCGCGATTGATGAAATTAATTAAACATGTGAAACAGTGTTTGCACTTCAGTTAATGAAGCCAGTGTTGGCCACACATTGTGGATTTTGATGGTCTGCATAATGACTCATCATCCGTGGTTGGCAAGTTCTATTACGGTAACGATGAAAACGTGGAATAATGCGGAACTGAACATTACAAGTTGCATGATACTAACTGATATATAATTTTAATGCTAAAATTTATTATGCGCAACATGTTTAGGAATAACCTAATTTTGTGTGCGTACATTATTTGTAAATCATGAGTAATTAAGTATAAAATATCAAACATAATAATAAAATATAATTAAAAATATAATAAAATAAAATATAAAATACAAAAGAGAATGTCATTGATTGTGTCGTCATTCATAGGCCACACACCCACGCACGCACGCACGCACACACACTCACGCACACACGCACAAGCGCACACACGCACATACGCACATACTCACACGCACACAAATGAACGCACGCACGAACTCATACACAGTGTGTTTGTGTTTCTTATAATCTATATTGAAAACGTTGCCGATGTTGTATGAGGTTATTTCGGTGGCAGTGTGGTACCAGGTAACATGTATTCATTGATTTGAGATTTGGACGACAGTGTATTTTATTGTTTGTTTTCATTTGAACGTATTTGGTAGTGCCATGTAATGTTAGAGATTCAATATTTAAACAAATCAGAAATTGTGTTTTTACAATATGCACACTTTAAGTACATCGCAGCTATAACGAGACAACAATAGTTTATTATGTGCGTGTTAATAACAAACGTGAAAATCTCACACAAACACGCGCGTACGCACGTACGCACGCACACACACACCACACACCTGCAATACAAATGAGCGCACCTGTTAATAATAAAAATTAATAGTTTCCGATTTATAAATAACAAGTACGCCTTAAGATATCAACATTTTTTTCCGACTCACCTTGTACTAAGCCGTTAGTCATTACGCATAGTAAAACAACAGCTTCATGAAAGTATGCTCGCAACGTATTCTTTCCTGCAGCCATGTTAGTGATGTCGGTATTTCAATAAACACCCACAACTGAAGACACTACCGCATGTCTTTGAATCGTTTCCAACGTCTTTTAATCAGCAGTTTTCTTCCGGAAAACGAGATACTGGAGGTTGCTGCAGTCACGAGAAATGAAGGTGACATTATCTCCACGCACCTTTCTAACCTGCATGTGTTTGTTGTTGCTAACCGCACTT
Organism: Escarpia spicata; assembly: GCA_963995525.1. Classification (NCBI taxonomy): domain Eukaryota; kingdom Metazoa; phylum Annelida; class Polychaeta; order Sabellida; family Siboglinidae; genus Escarpia; species Escarpia spicata. The sequence continues at coordinate 13,463,330 of OZ023205.1, read as the reverse complement.
ATGCCATCATGTCTTATATCCCAAATATGCATTCTGCCTCAACGTTCATTGTTCCAAACCTTAGACGAAGTCTGCATTGAAACCGAAGTTTCTCATCTACATGAGCTGTGTCCGCAACGATGTGTATCCAGCTTGGTCTACTATGGAAACACTGCCTATCTGCGCCCACAATGTGCGCCCCTGCCGCCCGCGTGAGTTGGGAAGCAGACCACTTATTACTCGTGCAGAAATACTGCAACAGATGTTCGGCGACGGCGATATCAGCGACGCGTGACCGCGAAGACGGTATGTATTATTCATTCACATGTGAGTAATCCGCGGTTATTCAGAGTGCTGATGAAATGCGCAGCGGCTTCGAGTTGAATCGGTAATTACTGTTATCAGTTGATCCTTGATACGCATCGGTCAACAGAGGGCCCTTAGTCCGGCATTCAAATGCCCTTTTGAAGGTGTACCGTGCTTTGGGGTCCGCACGATGTTGTTTAGCATTTTTGTGACCTTCTAACCTTCTAGGTCAATAATCCAACTAATGTCACCCAGCGTTTTGGTATAAACCCATTAATGTGCAAATTAGTTATCGACATTAAAATATATACCACTTTTCTGAATATCTCGAATTGTAAATATCCACACAATCAAAATGAAGTGTCCAAACGCATGTTTTCATGGTATCTAGTTTTGATTACGTCAGTGAACAAATTATAGTATGCACATTTGTTGCATGAAAATGCAAATTAGCTCTGATCTCACGATCCCACGTCTCAATAGGCGAGCGGTTGGTATTACCTAACAGACCGACTTAAATGCCTCCCCCGTACAAACACCAAAAAGGTATATAATTTGAAAGCCATATGTATCTCCATCACAACTAGGCATGTCATACAACTGCTAAGTGGTGCAATAAGCGTGACTCAAAGGTCAAACAAGGTCACCATCAAATGATGAATTTTCGAAATTGTGCGCTTCCCCAAACGTCTTAAAATTACAATGGTTGCATATCTACTTTCTTGAATAACAAATTGGCCACGTCATATATTTTAGGAAAGATTATGGTTTCCCCGTCAAAATGGGATACGGCGTGGAGCTATAGTAAGTGTGGAGCTAAGGTCAAACAAACAAGGTCAAATGATGACTATTCGAATGTTTGCAATACCGCGGGGATCATAAAATTACAATGACTCTGTATTTACTTCACTTCTATGGACACAACATATACATCGTGAAAGAACAATTCCTTCTCGTGAAAATGTGACATGACGTGGAGGTTTCAGTTGATGTAGCGTGTGTGGAGCGAAAATCAAACAGAGTCGTTGTCAAGGGATAAATGTTCGAAATAGCGCCCATCCAGCCAACGTTATCAATGGTGATTTATATCTATGTTATCTATACACTCATGGCCATGCCATATATACCTATGTAAAGCCTACTGTCTCCCCGTAAATACTGGATACCACGGGGTGCCATCAAGTGGTGTAGTAAGTGTGGGGTGAAGATCAAGCAAGGTCACCACCAAATGATGAATGTTAAAAACTGCGCCATTCTGCAAACGTTGTACAATTACTGTGTTTGCACATGTACTTTGTATACCTGCACTAGGCCATGTTGTACACCTATGTGTACTGTATCCCCGTCAAAATGAGGCAGGGCATAGAGTTGTAAAGTGGTGGTCTAACTGTGGAGTGAAGGTTGAAAGTAAAGATTGAACAAGGTCACCGTCAAAATATGCATCAACCAACATCACTACGTTTGATGAGTATTGACATTTTTGTTGTTGTTCCTCATTTCATGAAGCACTTAGTTAACTACAACAGCCTCGTTCGGGACACATATCTCGTCAGCAGGATAATTAACTCCACAAGAGAGAATCGTGGTAACGGGACTCTGAGGAGGGTAACATGGGACAACAAGGAGCCAATAAACTGGAAATACTTCCACGCGATGTTACCAACAAACAGGAGCTATTTGCATTTCTCTGCAAAGCTCCACTATCCATGTTGAAAGGAAGTGGTTGACACTTCAGACACGTCAGGACACTTCAGACACGTCAGCTGTCGTCGGTAGCTGCAACTATGACATGCTACACCCAGTATGACCATGAGGAACATGACACGCAACTGTTGAACCTGGTGCAACAAATGTTGTGGAAAAGAGATCAAAACCATGCGTTATGCGCAATGTGGACACGTGTGCCCTTGTGTTTCATGTCGTTAGAAGGTATGAGCTTGTGACTTTTAAGTCCAGCTGCATGCATTTGGATAGCCGGTGGGACAGGCAAAAACGTTATTCATCTTAATGGGAAACCTAAACTTCATACCACAAAGGAACCTCAGCATTCATACATCCATCTGCATCTGGATTCGCGACCATGAACTCCACGAACGCAGCACCACTGTCCTCTGTGGGTACAGTTGCAGCGTGCTTGGTCTTCGTCATCGAGACAATGAGAGATATAGCCAATGGAATAATATCATTAAGGTATTCAAGAAAATCCAGGATGCTCTGTAGCAGTATTCTTGGTATTATAGCATACCAAGTTTGTATTTGGTTGACCAGTCCACTGGTTCATCAGCAGACGCTCATTCCAGATGGCTGGAATGGACATGGGACGTGAAGAGGCTGTCATGTGCACAAGAATATATCAATTAATTGATAAATATATTTCATGACTCTCAAAATTACATTTAAATTCAAAATTGAGGGCAGCATCCCCACACACATATTTTCTCATCCCATGGGTGATGCAAAACATGCAGTTAAAAGTAAAAGAGGGTGTTCGTATGCGCCAAACGTTTTTGTATGTGGCGCAAAACGTTTGGCGCATACGAGCACCCTCTTTAAGTGACTGTGTATTTTGAAATTCGTGGACCTAATAAAATAAGAAACAGCTATCAATATGTATCAAGCATATCGCAATGTATCACCGAGTAGTTTGCAAAATATGTTTAAACAGTATATCTCAATACATAGTACTCGATTGAGAAATACCTCATCGTGTGCGTACTAACATAAAATCAGTGTGGAGAAAACAGTAAAGGAAATGGTATGGAAACTGGGAATGCTGTAGGAGTGGATGGTCTGTCAGAGGAAATGGTGAAAGCAAGCAGACTAATGGTGCCAATATAGAAAGGGAAAGGAGACATCCGTGACCCACAGATATGCAGAGGCATCACATCACTGATCGGAGCTGACATTGCTGGAAAGGACACTGGATGAGGCATATAGAGGAGAGCAAAATCGGAGAGAGTCAGCTGGGATATAGGAAAGGGAGAGGAACAGATGATAGGTTGTTTACCATCAGATAAATTACTGAGAACAGGAAATAATTTAACAAGGGTGTAACATTCGATTTTGTCGATATGGAAAAGACGTTTGTCACCGTGCCGAGAGAATTAATTTGTATTTGCAGTCATGAGAGTGGTGGATGTTGGAGACACAGTGGTCAGAATGGTGGAGAAAATGTTCAAGGAGACAACCATAGGCTTGTCTAGGGGGCACGTGCCCCTAAACGGAATTTGGTGTGTCCCCAGACCTTTTTGAATGGGCCTACGTGACCGTGTCCCTAGACCCTTTGAAATGTGCACCCGTTCAGGTTACACTAAGCTGAAGTTCCGCCGATGCGTCGGTGAAAAATGTACAACAGCAACCCCCCCCCCCCCCCGTTTTGTGATTTCATCAGTGGAGCCGAGACAGGAGACAGCGAGAAGAAGCACAGTGGCGAAACATTTTCAACAGCCCCCCCCCCCCACACACACACACCCTCTCCGCCGTCTACCGATGTCACCAGTCAAACCGAGAAGCTGAAGTCACGGCTGCTCGGAAGCAAAACAATTGTACACCAATTGGGATTCGGCCGACAGTGGAGGTTTTTGTGCCCCCCCCCCCCCTCACCAGACTACCCTCTCTGGACACATATATGACAACAGCAGTGGCGAGAGTCGAGGGAGAAACATCGGAACAATTTCTAGTGAAATACAGACTCAGAAAGGGACACTCCTTGAGTCTCCTGCTTTTCATTATGGTTATTTAATGAGTTTTTAAAACTTGATCAGTGGAATGGTATCGGAACATGAAGAATTTCAGAAGATACTGTATGCAGACGACCTAGCAGTGGTGGCTGACAACAAATAGGAACTACACAAAGCATTGTAATAATGGCGTATAAGTTGTCTTCTTTGAATTATGGTGGGCAGGTCCTCTTGCTGGGATTGGGCAAGGAACTCCTGGTTGGATATGGTTCTTGGCCAGAAGATCTCGAGGATTTTTGTTAGGCACATCATGTGGAAGCTGGACAGTCTGGAAAGGTCATTCTCCAGCACTCCGCCCCATACAGCTATGTTTTAACAAGATTTAACAAGATTGCCACCCAGATAATTTACTCTAGATGGCAGGTGGACAAGGAAGCCCTTTGGCTTATCGAGAGTCAAATCCTTTTATTTACATGTATCCCGCCCTTCTGAGGTATGTGTCGATTTCATTTTAAACATATTCACACTACTAGCACCCACACAATCAGCAGATATTCTGTTCCATTAATTTACAGTCCGTTGTGAAAATGAGAACTTTCTTATATCTAATCTACACTGTTTCTTTACTAATGTAACTTCATGTCCTCTAGTCTTTCTATCTTACTTAACTGAGAAAAAAATATTTCTATCAATATTTTTATAACAATTCAACATTTTAAACACTTCTATCTGATCTCCTCTCAATCTCCTGGCCTCTAAGTGTTGTTAAACCACATTCTTTTAGGCGTTTTTCATAACTAAGATCCCTCAGTTTTTGTATCATTTTAGTCACTCTCCTCTGTACTCTTTCTAGCATATCTATGTCCTTCCTGCGATATGGCCTCCACGCTTGTATACAATATTCTAAATGAGGCCTAACTATTGTTTTGTATAGCAGTATTATTAGTTCTTTTTCCTTATACGCTATCTTTCGCCTAATTATCCAAGGATTTGATTTCCCTTTGAAGCTGCAATTCTGCACTGCTCTGAAACCTTCATATCAACACTAATGGTTAACCCTAAGTCCTTTTCTTTTACAGTAGTACTTAGAACCGTACCCCCATTGTATATTCTACATCTTCGTTCCCCTGTCTTGTATGGAGGCATTTACATTTCCCAAAATTTAACAACATTTGCCATTTTTCAGATCATTTTATCAACCTGTCAAGATCATCTTGTAAATGCTGTCTATCTCCATCACTTTTAATCCTTCTAAAAAATGTTGTGTTTGTATCATCCGTAAATTTCAACACCTTGCTTGTTATATCATCATCCAAATAGTTTGTATATATTAAGAAGAAGAATATAGGTCCCAGTACTGATCCCTGTGGTACCCCACTCAAAACTGATTTCCAGTTTGACGCCTCCCCATCAAGAACTACCAGTTGTCTTCTGTCAATCAGCCATTTTTCTATCCAGTTAATTACACCATTTCCTATGCCATGGGCCTTTAGTTTAAGCAGTAATCTGTGATGTGGCACTTTGTCGAAAGCTTTTTGAAAATCTAAGTAGCTGATATCTACTGGTGATCCCTCATCTACCCACTTAGTGGTATCTTCCAAAAAACATAACATATTTGTTAAGCATGACCTCGTTGTTAGAAACCCATGTTGAGATGGGTTTATCAAGTTATGTTTAACAAGAAAATCCACCATGTGATCTTTAATAAGTCTTTCTAATAATTTGCAAATCACCGATGTTAAATTCTATAGTTCTCTGTCTTGCTTCTCAAACCTTTTTTAAATAATGTTATAATGTTTGCTTCTTTCCATTCTAAAGGAACCACTCAATCTTCTAATGACAAATTGAAAACTGCTGCAAGTGGCATGCTAATTTGTTCTACAATTTCTTATAGTAGTTTGGGCGGAATCCCATCCACTACAGGTGATTTATTATCCTTCATAGCCCTTATTTTCTTAGCTACCATTTCCGGGGTTACAATTAACTGTCCTAAATAGTTTGATTCTGCCCGCTTGAACTTAGCCTCTGGTACTGGCAGTGAACTGATATCTTCGCTGGTAAACACCGAACTAAAATACTCATTCAGGTCTTCTGTCATTAAGAATCCCTCTGATATTATATTTCCAACACTATTTTCTAGAGGACCGACCTTATCCTGAACTTTCTGTTTGATTCAAACATATGCATAAAAAGTCTGTCATGTTTTATATTACAAGCTAATTTTTGTTCATAGCTTCTCTTTGAATTTCTAATTTCAGCTGTAGCTTGGTTTAGTGCTTTATAAATGTTGTAGTCTTTATTATTTCCACTACGTCCATATGACTTCCACATCATTGGTTTGTACTTAATTTTTGGCTTTTTTCAATAAGTTTCTTTTTGGACCGTTTCCCTTGTTTTTTCAAGGGAACAAATTGACCGACGATGCACTCAATTTCACTCTTTAAGACACTCCAGCATTCTGTTGCTGTCTTATTCTTCAATGTGTTACTCCAGTCTATCTTTGCTAAATATTTCCTCATGTCCTTATATCATCCTTTGTGGACATTTCTCCTGTACTGCTTTTTACTATTCCTTTCTGATTTTACTTTGATGGTAAAACGTATCTGGTTGTGATCACTACTCCCCAGTGACTCACATATCTGACATTGTCAACAAATTCATTCTGTGAGGACAAAACTATGTCTAACACATTCTCACCCTTGGTTGAGAAAGGAACCTCTTGTACTAAAAACTTGTAGTCCTCACTCCCTGTAGTCTGTAAAGATTTCCACTGTATATGCCCATGGTTAGAATCCCCCATAATAACACAGTCCTGTTTGCTCACTTCCCTTATAGCATTTTTTACTTTTTCATGCTCTTCTACTCCCCTTACATGCTTATGTTTGGACTTCGATAAACTAACCCAACCATTAACGTTGAGTTTCCTGTAACTATGTTATGCCAAACAGCTTCTTTGCAGTCTGCTTCTCTTTCTAATTTTATTTCATAAGCCTGGATAGATTCTTTACTATATAAAATACCTCCCCTTCTTCCTATTCTATCTTTCCTAAACATTACATATCCTGTCAGTCCCAATTCGGCATCTGATATATCGGTGGTGGTCCATGATTCAGTTATACCTATTATGTGAGGGTCAATACGATTATAGGTGCACATTATCAAACTGTTATACATGCCACCAAAACATATAATAAATGAAGTTTTGAAAATGTGCAATCGATTACAAAGACGCTAGCGTAAGAATGCATAAATGAGTACACGTACATGCAAAATTAAAAAAAATACAGTTGCAGGCATGAACACACACACGCATACACGCACACACATACACACACACACACCCACGCACACATACATATACACCTTTGAGATTGACATTATTGTTGAATAAAAGAACCTACGTTATTTTTACGTAAATGGGGTGGCTCTTATGATAGCGACATTTTGTCTTAATAGGAGTCACCGACCCCGTCTGATATATATATATATAGACAGTATGTTATCAAATAAGTGTTTTTTTTTTATTCCTGCAAATTACTGAATTACATACTTATGTATCATGCGTAGTATATATATTTGTGTTTGTATATGCTATATTGTTTTTCTACAATCAAGTATGAAAAACAATTTGTACTTTTTATATACATGGGGTAAATAAACTTCTTCGTTCGTTCAATATCTTCTACCATAATATTTAGTTCATTTATTTTGTTTACTATACTCCTTGCATTTAAAAAACACATTTATATCCAGCTTCAGAACAGTTTTCCAGACTGTTCTTTGCTGATTTATTTGTGCTGTCTTTTATCTATGCCTGCAGTTTCAGGCTTTTCTGTGAGTCCCCCTGCAAATCTAGTTTAAATAGATGCAACCTGTCCCACTGTCAACAGATCACAGCAGCTTCTCGGAGAAAACTTCTGGACAAACATAGAGGCATAACTTGCCAACCGCAACAAAACAATGTAGCTCTAAACCTGGTTTTAGAAAATAAGTGAAGTCACTTTGATATAGTCACTGGTTGCTCAGGATGAAAATGTGTATGTCTTAACATTATCAATGTAGTTTTTAAAACTTAACCAATACAACCGTATGCATAAGTTAACAACTTTGTGTAAATAGTTTACACAATTTTATTAGCACATTCACCTTTTTATGTTGTCATATCTTCTTAATGCATCACATTTATAAATTTACTGTATTTTTTATTATCATTATTTATTAATTACTGTTATTTTTTTAGGACTACATTTGAAATAAGTGTAATTATCCTCGGTATTATTACAATATATATATATGTGTGTGTGTATATATATACAATGTATATGTATGACACTATTCTTCTTAATATGTATTATGTTTATCATATTACTAGAAAAAACTAAATCAATCAAGTCAACTGAAAATTAGAACTTAAGAGGATTGATTGTCTTTAGATTATCTAGCATGGGCCAAATGACACAACTTCCTGTGTTGTTAGAAGTACACTACATGTTAATTTTATTGCAGCATAGTCAATATATTCTTCTAAAACAAACTTAACATCACTGTTAAGCATGACATAATGTGCAAGGTATAATCCTAAATAAAATTATAAATAAATAACACTTTTGACACAACAGACCCAAGTGAAAAGAAGTTCTGCACAAAGTAATGCTAAAATATTAGTCATACCTGCATACCAAACAATCTATAAAAGTTTACAATTACAGATTACACAAATAACATTGGTTAATTTGATATCTCGCAACTTCCAGCATGTCCATGCGAACATTTCTGTACATAATTTCTACTAATGTTACAAAATACACACGATATCTTTTAACATGGTTAGAGTCACATTCTTTTAACAGCAACTTTTATAATATAACGTAATACCTAATAGGTGTGCTATTCATTAAGACATGCAATACATGGGTGGCTAGAAGAATAGCATAACGTTCTTACAATAATCGTAATATAATTTAATTAGACTATTTTCATTAAACTGACACATGTATCATAGACGTCTAAACATGTTCAATATTGGGGGGCCAAGACTTACCAAAACCCTTCAATAGCACACCTCCTTGAGGCGTGCCAAAAACCTCCTACTGCACCCCTTCCCAAAGTATTGGGGGGGGGGCTAAATCCATCTCCAGCCGTCGACCCTACCAAAAATATTGGGAGCTGAGCTCCAGGTACCCTCGTTCTGACACATATATATATTGCATGAAAAATTTAAATAAATTATAATTTTGTTCACTCAGCCATATTAATTGAAAAGTACCAATTCAGTTATAAAAGTGATGTGCTTTTGTTAAGGATCATACCAGTAACAAGAGCCTTTTCAACCCTTTTAAGTATTATCAGTCCAGTGGCAATGTAATCCCTAAACACAACGAGCATGACATTATATACAACACACATTCTCATGAAATGTTATATATACAGGCGTGTTAAAAGTTCTTTTGTAAATTCAAGTGTAGTATGCACCCATATTTTAATGGACATGAGTGTTACTCTCTCTAAACCGTCCTACATTCCATTACTGATGTGACAGAAACAATATCTATAATTACAATTACTTTAAACATTAACCCTTTTCATTTTCCAATGAACCAACGGTGAGATCACGAACTAACTCTGATATGGTCACACATTAGAATCACCCTACGTCTTTGGAGGGACATCGGAGCCTGTGCGACTACGTTTCCATGTCGCCAGCATCTTCCCCAACTGTTTCTGCTGGGTCTTGCCTGAAGAAGAACTAACTGATGGAGGCTTCATCCCTGCTCTTGCACCCACAGACGCCCGTGTTGAGGCTACAGCTTTCACTGCTGGCTGCGTACTACCTCTTGGGGCAACACCCATATGTGTATCATCCCCAGAAGAGACACCGGATGCTGCTGCTCTCTTTGCAGGCTGTTTTGCTGCTGTGCGGCCATGTGTGACGGCCTTGGGTTTCCGTTTCACTGGTTTCACAGTCCCACTGCCTGTCTTGGCAACTGTGACTTTCCGTGTCGGGGAGTGTGATCCCGTCGGCTTCTTTCGAGCGTCAGTTTTTGTCTGTTTCTGAAACCTGATTGGTGCTGCCCTCTGTGTAGCTTCCAGTCGTGCTTTTGCTTTCGTGTGGGCTTCTGCTTTGCGCTGCTGTGATGCTGCGATGAACTGTCGGCGTCGCTTCACAAATGCATCGGCAAGTGACAGGCCAACGAAGCTGTCACTGGAATCGTCTGAAACCAAGGTTATTTAATTTGAGTTTACACTAAGTAACAGAAGTACATATGTTATGTCTCTACCAAAGATATCTGTAACAACAGGTATACAGTTGACCTTTTAAGTTTGACCCAACAGATATTTAAATAGGTAATAAGAAATACAAATTATTACTGCAAATATGTTTTGTTTTAAAAGACCATAAACAATAGTTTGTTTATAATGTTTGCACACACAAATTTAAATTTAAAAAGCCTGACATAATTGTTGTTGTAATCGCCACTGTCCCTTCTATGTATTGTAATAAATCTACGTACATAATCAGATTATTGTAATGTACAATGTGATATGAGTATAATGTATAGTGCTCATACTATCCACACATGCTCAGACATCATTGAGAATGCACTCCTGTTCAAATAGAAATGCTGAGAGGTTCCCCGACTTCATCCACCTACTTCAACTCACCCTCGGTGTGGAAGATGGGGATTGACACGATCCTGTCCTCGTCATTCCCCTCATCCGTCTCACTGCCCGGCTCTCCTCCCAATAGCTCAAACACAACCTCTCTTCCCTCTTCCCGTTTCCCAATTCTCCCACTCGTCATCCCAATGGTTCCTCCAACATCCCTGTATCGTCCGGGGATGACGTTCTTTGGATCAGATGCCGGGACTGCCGTTGTTGGTTCGTCCGTCTGGCCAGTGGCGCCACCATGTGGTGAACCACTGTCGACGGAGCGCTCGTGTTGAATGAAGGACATCAGAGAGCTGCTGATGTTTTCCTCGGATGTCGGGGCGGCCGAGCTGGGGTCATCCCCTTGACCGGCCGCAGTCGAGTTAAGACTGACTAGGGTGAGGTCGGGTTCGTCAGTGATGCCAGTGCTGTCCTCTACCAGCTGGGGTGAGAAACACACAGGGTTTGTGTATGTGAATTGCTTATATTTCATTAAAGCATATGTTTATGTTACAGTCAGTTGACATGATAAGTTTATGGAAGTTCACAGAATCAGTTAACACAAATTCGCAGGATCAGAATATAAAAGTTCACAGGATCAGTTTATGCAAGTTCACATGATTGGTTTACACAAATGCAACAGGATCACTTTGTGGAAGTTCAAAGGATCAGTTTGTGGATCAGTTTATGCAAGTTCAATACACCACTTCTTCATACACAGACACCAAACAGTGGATCTACCAGCACAGAGAACATACTTACCGCTTCAAAGAACTTGTCCTCTGTCAATTCCGAACCAACATCCTGCCTTGGAATTCCCTGTGCAGTCAAGGTGGCTGGTGTGTCATCAGGCCTGAGTGGCGTCATCACAGCTGGTTCAATCCAACTCCCGGTAGGGGGTGCCACCATTGTCGCCAAATCAGGCGGAAGTTTCGGAGTAGAAGCTCTTTGTTCGAGAGACGGTGGTGGCGGTGGTGGCATTGACCCTGGCTGTGTAACATCATCGACAGTGGCTAGGAAATTGCTATAAATAGCAGTCGCCGAGTAGCCGGGGAGAGTTCCTTGCAACTGACTAGTCATCTCCTTTTCTCTCTGTTCATCCTCCTCCCTGTTGCCAGGCAACTGGGGCCGCCTTCCCTGTTCTTCTGTCGAGTCGGACTGGATTGAATATTGCGTGAGATCACACGGTGGGGCAGACGTCAGTACCAGTGTCGCCATCTGTGAATGAATCCGACCGATTGTGTCCGATTCGCCCGATATCGTGTACTCACTGAGATCAGTCAGGTTGGTGTTGCTGGTGTCACTGACAATGACGCGACATTCACTACGCTCCAGGCTGTCTGCTTCTAAAAGAGTCGCCATTACGTCTGTTGGCAGCGTGGCTTTAGACGACGTCACTGATTGGTTGCTTGGCGACTGCTCATTGCTGCTACTTTGACCAATCAGCAGACGCTCTTGAAGCGAGCCTGAGTAATTTGGTGTAACATTAGTAGTTGAAAGTTGCTGCAGACCACCCATGCTGCCACCTGCAGATTGGGACATTAACTGCGTTGCATACTGACTGGGTGCTGGTTTGGCAGGGGTGGTGCTCATTTCACCCAGTGTGAAATGTTCGGCAGCCATTTCTTTAAGTTTTGAGCTGAGGAATTCCGTCCAGTTGATCTCCCCAATGTTTCCACTAGCGCTGTGAAATGACACCGACTTCCCCTCGCTAGCCCTCTTTGGAGACTTGTCTTCCGCAACACAGGGAGAGGAGGGGAAAGAAGGAAAGGCTCCTCCCTCATCCCCAGTCATCCGCACTGACCTACCAGCCGCCGGTGTGGAAGACAACGGCAGCTGATGCATCATGGGATTATGCACAGGTGTCAGCGATGAACCACTTATGTCTCCGAAATTCAGACTTTCTGGAAGCAGTGCAGATGAGAACTGGGGGGATTTTGAATACTGAGTTTGCCGCAGTGGTTTCATCTGCAAGGCTGCTTCTGTGGACGTCCACTGGGGGGAGCTGTCTGCAGCAGTGCTGCGTGAAGTGTCCGATGCCAGCGAACCAACAGTTATGCCGTCCGGACGTGGCATGTAAACGTCAACATCATCTTCATTGTCTTCATCATCTTCGATGGACGAGCTCCCGTAAAATGTTTCTGAAACAATCGAAGAAGGTACAAGGAAATGTAATGGCATACATCTACAAAGAACAAAGGTGCAAATCACCCACTCCTCTTGTTTTGTGTTCATGCCACCTCCCTTCCCCTCTCCCCGTCCTCCCTCCATTTTCTCTCTCTCTCTCTCTTGCTCTCCCTTCCTTTCTCTTGCTTTCTCTCTCTCTATCCTCTCTTTCTCTTCCAGCCTTTCCCTATCTCCCTCTCTCCACCTATTCCTCTCTCTCTCTTTCTCTCTCCCTCTCATTACTTTTTTTCATAATGGTCGTGCCTATGTGCATGTTTGCTCTCCCTCTTTTCCAAACAATTCAGAAGAAGAAGATTTTGCTCAACTGAATACATTGTTAATAAAGCAAAGCAATCCTTGTGAAATAGTGGTGACATTGTTATCACTTTGGCAGAGCTACCCTTGTAAACGGGGAATCAAACTGTGTCCCATCAACCAATGGGAAGTATCGCTAAGAAAGATTTTGGTTACATTTGGGCGAGTTAAATCCAATCCAATACAATTTTATAAATCACAAAAACAAAACAAATCTGTAAAACTATTACTACTGTGATCTTTTGTCTCACTATATATTAAAAATAAAATAATTAAGTTTTACAACATATAAAGCCTTAATTGTATAAATTGGCATGCCAGTAAATTGCTGTACATGAGTTTTGTAAAAAAATGTGCTAATACAAACCTAGTGTCGCCAGGAATGGTTTGCAGTAAGTTTGCGCCTGCAAGAAAGAACGAACTGGTTGTCAGGTAACAGCTGTTGTTAACAAAATGGCATTACAGAGGTAAACTAGTGCATATTGACATGACGTATAGAATTTTTCAATTTAATGCAGAAATAAAGCACTGCGATTAATACTTCTGTCTCACCTCATAGTTATATTCACTTTCAACTGCCCAACAACTATTCATGTTAGACAGAACTTACTTTTCGGAAAACATTAAAATAAGCAACATTTTTATGATACATGACTGAAGGAAACAAAAACCAACTGGAATGGAAGAACAGTACATGTTGGTGTCTATATCATACTGCCAAACATATATTATACAGCATACTCTCACTATAAAGGACATGTTGGCTGTTCTTTATAGCCAATGTTCCTTATAATTATATCAATGGGTACATAACACATTGCAGGCCAGAACAGGGATACTAAAGTTGTTCCTTTTTATCAGATGTTCCTTACTTCTGGAGTTTCTTATTGTACGAGACAATGAGAGCAGTGTAATGACGATTCTCTGCTGGAAACACCACAAATGTGAGAATTCTTCTGTATAACACTTACACTTGCAGGTGGTGCTCTTAATGCAGCCTGGGCAATGTGCTGTTGTGGTAGTTGCTGAGGCAGCTGTTGTTGCTGTGGTAGCTGCTGCTGCTGCTCCGTGCTCCTAGACGTATCCACACTAGCCTTGCTGAACACACCCGAGTCAGACTGATACGCCACCCTCTGCCACGGGTGATCGCCCGACTGCTGCGCCCCGCCACTCTGGTAGGTGTCGCCACTGGTGGTGCTGAAGACGGCCGAGTCGGTCTGGTAGACCATGGGGAGCGGTCGGTCTCTGCGTGTCACATCACGTCGCTGGTCCTCCAAGACGTCACCACTCCGAGGGGTGTCTCCACTTGTCATGCTAAACACGGCCGAGTCTGTCTGCCGCGTGTGATAGCCCGACTGCGAGGCCGCTTCTTCTGGGCCTGCGGGTTTATCGGTCGAGGCCACACGATGCTGCTTCACTTCCTTGCTAGCAGGTGTCTCTGCCTCGACGATCATGCTCAGTTCGTGTGGCGTAGACGGCCACTGTCTGTGGAGTGCTGGCGGCGGCCGACTGCGACGTAGAATACTCACTTGGTCTCCAGGTGGCGCCACTGAACTGTCTCGTGTAACGCTGCTTCTCGACGCGCTGTCAACATTGCTGTACAATTCCGATTGTTCCTCTTGCTGTCGCCGCTCCATGTATCGCAACAAACCATCTCCACTATCTACTTTGTGCTCATCTTCATGTGCGTATGCGCTGCTTTGTACAAACTGCACACCGGCCTGTTCCCTTTCCGTCTGCCAATCCTTGTTTTCCGATTCCCGACCTGCATCCTGGTACTTTTCAGTCACGTTTTGTTTCTCCTGCTGCAGGTGGCGCAGCTGTGTCTCCAACTTTGCCTGGCGCTGATCGAAGCTCGACAGCGTCTGCAAGAATGCCACCTGGTGGTGACCTGCCACACTACCACCTCGTGTCAACGCCGGCTGTGTTCGACCATAGACATCTCTCTCATGACCAGACTGAGTTGACCAATAAGAGCCACTCATTCGAGTAGCAGGCAATGTCGACGACATGCGCTCAGACCCCAAAACATTGTTCGGTGATAAAGATGCCTCAGACGAAAGAGTCTGCTCCACGGTGGTGCCACTGATTTCCACGTCGTGAAACTGCCCCAGATCAGACATCCTCTCAAAGACTGATCTCCGTCCTTCGCTGCTCGGAGTGCCATGTTGCACCGACAGCGATGGTGCTTTCAGTAATGTCGACGCCTCCTGGAAGAGTTTTTGGGCGCGGTCTTGCAGTCGTTGTCGAGCCTCCTCCAGTAGTAGTTTCTTTCGCTCACCAATGTCTGCCGCTGAACCCAGAGACTTGCTCGGTGCTGGCTCATCCTACAGACAAACAACCCTCATCAGTACACTTTATTCATAATTTATTATATATATATATAATGTGATAATATATATATATAATATATATTTAGATATATATAGAGATATATATACATATGTGTGTGTGTGTAAATATATATAATCCGATGAGCCATTGAACGACTGATCTTGTTCAGAGTCAGTTGTGTCCTTTGGTGACCTTGCAGGTCGATGCACACTGTGCATTGACAACCACTGATGGCACAGTCATTGGTGGCCATAGGTCATGGTGGAGGTTGACCTTTCTTCTGCTGCGTCTTCAGTCTTTGAGTCACGCATAAATGTTGTCGCTTCTCTATTTTTGGAAAAAACACTGAAACACTTAGAGCAGTGAAGATGCTAGGAAGAATAATAGGTTATATGATAAAATAATTTAATAACAAAAATTATCTGACTTTGTACCTTTAACCATTAGACGTTGGTATTAGAAAAATCACTTTTAAAAAACGTCAGCAAACTATACCAAGAAGAACGGTTTTTAAAATCTGTTATCTTGAGTTATTTACACGAATAATTTACCTGTTCATCTTGACTAAGAGAGTTGGTGCCTTCCCGACCCAATGACAACATCCCAGTGGCCGCAAAGCCAGAGGGATACTGTCTCATTGGCTGCTGGGGCCAGGTGTGAGTGGTTGCCAGAGCACCCGGCTTATATGGTACCCGTTGCCCTAATAATGGTTCCGTTGCCAGGGACGACGGGTCAGTTGCTGTTGACGACCCCGTGGATGAAGCTGACGTGACTGACGTGGGGATTGACAGAGATGACGCAGCTGTCAACTGAGATGCCAAAGTCCTTCGACGGGATTCTATTTCGTTGAGTCGTTCTTGCAACAGTCTTTTCTGGAGTCTGCAGTGACGTACAGCAACACATATAGGAGATGAGGCCAGATATTAAAATACATTGTTGTGAAAACGGAATTGTAGATTAGTTTTAACTGACGGAAATCTGTTAAAACTAGTGAAAATAATCAATATTGTTCAAATCTCCCATTATGTCTGTATCATGTGTATGTCAAACATGATATAGGTACAAGACTTAATGTCTACTAGGTGGAGCCACATGTATACATTATTAGTATTACCGCTAAGGTGGCACCACTAATCATGTTTCACAGAAGAACTTTCAGTTTGTAACATATCTGCGTAGTTTATTTAACATTTGGTTACTGTAGTTGACAAAAATAAATTATCATGCAATTATGTCTAAAATTGAACAATCAGCAAGAGGAGAGACGATATTCTAGCTGGGCAGCGTCTTGTGAGCGGTTATTATATATTAACTAATGACATGGTACAAAGGAATTACAACACGCTGAGCACTACTTCACATCTTGTTGGATAAAACCGTTTTGTTGGATAGAATATGTTCAGCTATTGGACAGATAGAGTTAGATAGTATTAGCTCCACAAATGAGTTGTCTGGGGTACAAATTAAGTAATTATACAACCGAGTCGTAGAAGAGTTTATGTAACGTACTCCCAGTCTTGTTGCTGTTGCTCCGTGTCGCGCTTCAGCTGCATGCTCTGTGCTGCCACCTGGTCTTGTCTGCGGCGCTCGGCCATGAGGGAGGCAGACATTTGCTGGCTCCTCATTGGTTGGCTGCGGAGTCGAGCGGCGGCCTCCAAAGGATGAAGCAGGGTGCGGGGCTCTGCAATGATACAATGTACATTCAGGTGGTCAACTCCTAGGTGTCAATTAGATTGCTCTTCTTTATTGACACAATCATTTTTGTTGGGGTGCTTTTGCAACAGGAAAGAGAAGTAGTGCAATTTAAGTGGGGTGAGGCATTGTAGAAGTTGAGGGAAGACGGATTTTTTTTTGTCAGACGTGGTGCTAAAGCCTCAATGAATCTGAGTCTATCCATCTATCCACATCCAACTTCCATCTCATGTTACCACTGTTACACAACTCAGTATCCAGTCCACCTGACCCATCAACGTACATCACACAGACCTTGACATTTTCTGGAAGATACTGCCATGACAGATTTGTAAAAGACATCACAGTCGCATCTATGAAATTCCACTACCTTAATAAAACTCTGATCATAAACCACACAATTTAAATGTTTATTACATAAAGTTAGTGTTCATTTCATTACAGTTAACTCTGCAATATAAACTGTTCTAGTTACCTGACTCTGATGATGCAAGAGTTCTATCCGACGTACAACTTTCTGCAGTAGTTGACGTTGCGTCCTGTGACACGGCCGACGATGACACAATTGTGCCAGTCTCCAGTGTTGTCAAGGTGCTCGGTGTCGAGCTCTCCTCTGTCACCTCCGTCTGAGTGGTAGACTGCACCGGACTGCTTGAAATCACCCCTGAAGACAGTGTGTCGGTGTCGGGGTGCCGCCCAACAGTGACTGGATGGGGTGGAAAGTGACGAGAAGCTGTGAGGAGGAAGGTCAATGTCAGATGTGTTGAGGTCGGGCAGAATTGTACCATGAACAGGTGGTTAGATTATTGACTTGTTCTATCAAATAGAAATAGTGGAAAGAATGCAAGAATGAATGTGTCTTCAGTATCTGCCTGAATCATTACGTTGTTAACGTTGGATCTATCATTATAGCACATTAATATAATTCAAAAGAAGTGAACAATCGAACTTGGAGAAGATGTAGCATAATACTAGGAAAGATGTCAGAAGTTGAATCATGACACCAGGACAATTGGTGTCAGAAGTTGGATCATGACATCAGAACAATTGGTGTCAGAAGTTGGATCATGACACCAGGACAATTGGTGTCAGATGATGTCAGAAGTTGGATCATGACACCAGAACAATTGGTGTCAGAAGTTGAATCATGACACCAGGACAGTTGGTGTCAGAAGTTGGATCATGACACCAGAACAATTGGTGTCAGAGGTCGGATCTTGATATCAGGAAAATTAATTGGAGAAATTTGGTTATGACACAAAATATCAAATGGTGTCAAAAGTTGGACCATGACACCAAGACAACACCAGAATCAATTATTCCAAAATGCCCATGATGTACTGACCCATAGATTCCTGTTCACTTGATTGGATGGACGGCGTGGATTCAGAACCACCGGTATCACTGCTGGCTGACCTTTGAACCCATTCATTTCTCTGACCTTTGATCTTGTTCAGCAGCTTTTTCAAAGCACCACCTGTAAGGTAACATTATCCTGCGATGCAAATATGTGTCAAAACTTTATAAATTAGTGCAATGATTGTCAGTTGGTGAACACTGCAGCTTGAGTAATACATAAAAACATCAAACACCAAACTCAATTTACTATGTGCGAAAAAAATGTCAATGAATGTGAAATGTGTCTCTCAATCCAATGAGAGAAGTGAACATCGAGAGAGGCTAAATCAATTAAAAGTCCAGAATGAAACTGCCATTTTTGAGATAGCTTGCAGGGAGACATGACTTGGATGGTTGGAAAATGGGAGAAGAGGGAGAGAGGCCAAGGCCGACCAAAAACAAGAATCACTCACTTAATAACATAAAAGTTGGGATACACAATAGAGACAGAACAAGACCAAACAAGTTGGAAACAGACAGTGCAAGTCTCTGCTACCTGTGGTAGGTCAGACTGAGTGATACATAACAGGAGAAAAATTCAAACACAAATACGCAAAATCAGGATACTTAAATACAAATACATAAAACACACATAATCGCCAACTTCGTTTCCTACACATCTACCAAGTTGCGTGCAGTTTTAGCTACTGGACATGAACGAATCTACAATCTCCAGGGGCCCGTTTCGCTAACATAACATGAGCTCACAGGGAAAACCTTCATTAAACTGAATTCACTGTTAAATTTAAGGTGCTTTTTAAATATGCAAAAAGCACCTGCCGTATATCACCGACAGCGACACTATTTCGCTAACACACTGGCGAAAGTGTCCCAGTGATGCACAGAAGGTTGACAGATAAGGAGCGAAGTAATTTCCAATGGACAAAATCTGGCTTATGAGCCTTATGAGCTAAAGAAAGTTAGTGAAATGGTCCACTGGTGATATGATGAGAACGACACTATTGTAAACTTCTCTCACCAGATGGCATGCCAGCATTGACAAGAGGTCGTCTGCGTATTTGACTGTCCCCCAAGTTTGTGACATCTTGGAGTGGCACCAAGGCCTGTCCACTCTGGGTGTCTGTTTTGCCTTCACTCTCCTCCTCACCCTGGCCCTCCTCGACATCCCCCGAGATGTCCAGACTCTCTGTGGTGCTGGGGGTCTCCGGGGGAGGGTGGGGGTCCAGGGCCATGCTCATGTCACCCATGTAGTCTGGGAAAGGGGAGACGATTGGGGCATTAAAATGTCTACACACATACAGTTCAGTATTCAAAGAGATGGAATTGTTAATATGGGTTGTTATTAAATGTCTACACTGATATTATTCCAGTAAAAATCTTCACACACACACACACACACACGCACGCACGCACACACACACAAATATCAATATATAAGGAGACAGGGTGTTGTTAATATGGACCATTATTAAATGTCTACATATCGGTACAAATCTTCATATTTAAATAGAGACAATTTAATAAGTGCTAGAGAAGTTAATCTGTCGGAAACCATCTGATTGTTATATCCAAAATTCCAAGCGTTTTAGAGGTATATTTCAATGGATGACATTATTTATTTAATAACTGAGATACTAAGTATATTGTAATGTAATCATTTACAGCTTAGTTACTAAGGATATCACAATGATTATAAATACATTTTCGATAGATTTCAGTTACAATTACAGGGCAGTGTCAATAATTACAATCGCCTATGATTACAACCGAACACTAGACATTAACCATCAAGATTTTTCTCTTTCCGTATAAAGGAGTAAAATCTAGTGTCCATTAAATGTCTGTGGACATAGATGTCTATGACCATTTAAAGCACCGACCTGTCTCAGCCATGAACATATTCTCAAAGGCTTCCTCCATGTCTCGCTGTTCTTCCTGCTTCTCCTCCAGGTGGCGGTGCGGTGGCTCGAATATCTGCTTCTGAAACACGCACACTTTCCCGACTGTCGATAGTTCATTTTATCACATGGTGAAAAGAAAGTGTCAATCAAAAATAACAGCATGTGTTCATATTGAGGTCTTGTCATGCGTCATGTTTTATTACCTTACCAAGATAATTATGCCATTGTAAAATTTTAAATGAAAATCAGTCTGATGAAGACAGTTCAAATTTGTTGAAATGTAACAAGAATGAAAAGGTCAAATTTCCTGCGGAGAAACAATAACAAAATGAATGGATTATAACCGGGTGATGAATATTTTCACCAGTAAATAATGTCGATAAAAACTGGAACTATTTACACAATTGGGGTGTAATTGGGGTGTAAATGCATATACATACAAATATACACACCTGTACATATACAAACACACACGTATCTACAGGATTAGAGCAAAATAAGTTATACCATGCTATGGACACAACATTGTTCTCTAATACTGCTATAAAATATTTCATGCTTACCATAACAAACAGTATTAATTATTATTATTACAGCTAATGGAAAGGCATAAAAATTTCAGCGATTGGCCTGAACTATAAAATGGCCCTATCTCCAACAAATGGACAACATGTTTCTGTATTATTTCATTGTTAGGGCTTGTTCTCTGACAACAGGAGTGGATGGTCGACACTTACTGGTATCTTGGCCACAACCTTCTGTCTGCGCTGCAAGTCAGCTCTCTGGAGGTCACTTAGCTCCAACAACATCTTGTTGTAGTCCTGCCAGGGACAGATGCAAGACCACTCAGATAAATGGTCTCAGACGTGTGTTCATGATTAACATCAGAATTATCATCACAAGTTGGTATACGAGTGGAATCACTAGAATGTTAACAATGACCACGAATGGTGTCAGAAGTGAAAAGACAAATGGTGTCAGAAGTGGAACTGAAATTGGTGTCAGAAGTGGAAATACAGTTGGTGTTAGAAACAGGATCAAAAATGATATCAGATACGAAGCAAAGTTGATTTCATTTGCTGTAGAAGTAGATTCATAAATGACATCTGAAGTGAGGTGACAATGGCAGCACAAATTAAATCACAACTGATGACAGAAATTACTAGACATAACCTTTATCAGGAAAGAAAGTCATCATACATGAAGTTTATATAATTTCTACATAAATATCATATAAATATAATACCAATATTTTTTACTATTAGATGTACAAAAAAGTGTCTGTGTGTGTGTGTGCGTGGATGTGCATGCGTGGTGTGTGTACATAGATAACCCACCTGTTTGATGACCTCCTTGTGGAAGGCGTGTTTATGCCTCAGTCTGGCCTTCTCCCTGTGCTCCTCCTGCACCCGTCTCTTGCTCTCCTCCACCTCCCGCAGTCTCTCTGCCTCCTCCTCCGCAGCCACCTTTGCATCTCCCTGAATACGACAACTCCACCTCAATCATCATATGCTTACCCACCCTACCAAGAGGTAATTTCTTATGTAGCGCAGTATTCACTCCTCAGAACTGCTCAACGTGCTTTACACCTTACTCCGTGGCAGATCTGCTCAATCGAACACTATCTCGACTTCTCTGCGAAGCATTTACCATGCTGTAATTAATACACGAAGACTATTCGTACACCGATATCCACCACTGTCTATAGCTAGGTACTCATTCATACAGCTGAGTGAACTGGAGCAACCAAGAGTGAACAAACTGGTCCAAGGTTCTACACCGCCACACAGGATTCAAACCTGGGTTCTCTCGATCTCGCACTCCACACCTTTACTAGTTGACAACCACCCATGGAGCAACAAACTAAGGACAACGCCCTCTGGAGGAGAGTGGTTCATCATCACATACTCTCAGGTACAAGAAAGGCATAGCATATCAAAATCATGTTGTATGTAACTAATTCTACATACTGTTGTATGTAACTAATTCTACATACTGTTGTATGTAACTAACTCTACATACTGTTGTGCTTCCTGAAATTCACCATCACTTGGTAGACCAGAGGCCAGTGGTTCAGTAAGTGAACATAGAAAGAAGCGAGTGTACCGCGGTGTCTCTGGGGAGATGCACTTACAATGATCCAAAGTTAGCGTATTAATATATCAGAATATTTATTGATGCAAAATTATTAAGACATGATCAAGGCATCACTTGCCCCATATAAACATCGGTAAACAAAATTAGTCATAATTTTCTTTAAAAAACATACTTTTTTCTAAATTCATGTAAAGCCATCACACTATATATCACCAAAAACCACGTGGCAATTGTCCATTTCCAGTTGGTTATTGAAAAAATTACAACTTTGATCAAATGAATCAAACAAATTTTAAGACGAGTACTTTGTGATAAACTCTACCTGTTCTGTTGGTTCTGCCTTCTCAATTACACATGGTTCAGGTATGTGGTAGTGTGTCGTCGAGAATGCACTCAAGTCCGTACACTTCACTGGCTTCACTGTTGGCGCTGGTAACATACAACAATGATCTGTTAATGACATGATTTATATTGATATTATAACTACTAATCATGTTAGTGTACAAAAATCAATCTGTTAATTATAGACAGACAACAAAAAACTATTGCATGTTAATAATAAGCATTACTTTATATCATAACACATTACTGGCAAAAACTTAGTATCCTTAAGAAATGACTGACAAGAGAGTTCACCAGGAAACCAGGAGCCATTTCTGCTGACTCACCTTTCCCTATGCCCAATCCGTCAATGGGATCGGGAGACGGCTGGGGGAGTGAGACAATTTGGGCAGACCTGGCCCGTTCCATTTCCAGGGCTGTTTGTCTGTGAGGGGATAAACAATGATACCAACATTACTGCCTCAAACTCACTCAAAGTTGTGAATGACCTGCAGATAAACTCCTGTTTTGGAAAAAATTTATTAGACACACCAACTCACACAGTAACTACCCTATTTCTGTCATAGGCAGAAAATCATACACTAAAACATCAGCCTTTAGAACTAAAACACAAACATAGACCATTCTGTTTGAGCACAATACACCAGGACACCATTTAACATACCATTAATATTTTGCACTAAAAGGTAAACAAATTTATATTTGTCACAAAATATTATTATTTGTTCAACCAAACTGCTTCATTGCACAAGTTTATATATATTGCTTGTCAGCAAAAAATGTAACAAATCGATGCATATTAATGACATTTTCCATGGGGTTTCTTGTAAAACCATCCCATCAGCATGTCTAAGATATTTTGAAGACATGACAGTTATAAAAATATGATATTTGATGACCATTGTGTACAGACGACACACCTGAGCAAGGTAGACTTGGCAGCCTCTCGCTCCCTCTCCTCTCGTTCCTCCTTCATCTGCTGTAGTGCCATCTTGTGGCGCTCATTGGCAACCCTCAGGTCTGACTTCTGTCTCAACACCCTCATCCGATGTTTGGGGTGCGTCACCTAACATCGAAGATGAACAGTTGAATCATGTCCTATGTACCTGCAGATTTACTGATCTCGCGGACAAGAAATCTACCAGAATGTGTATAAAGTGTGTAATGATGTTGTGTACTGAAAATTTTCAAAACCACAACATGTCACCGAGTCTCTTTCACTAGAGTGTCTGAAATAATGTCTTCAAGTGACATGGCCGCGGCCATTTACATTATGAAAATGATACTTGTATTGAAAATGGATTTTCATTGTGAGTCAATGGACTATCTTTATCCATGAGATCCATCTATACCACAGCCTCTCTGTGGGCATTCCCAACTCCCTGGGACTAGTTGACAGTGGAAGGACGTGACTCCTACCTCAGCTACAGCCTCCCTGTGTGCCTTGCCCACCCCGCTGGCCGTCTTCACATACAGGTCTGTGAGCTGCTTCAACCGCTCCTGTCTGTCTCTCTCCAGCTCCTCCTGGCATAGGAACAACACACACACAAAGTCATTACACTGTCACACAAACACTTCAGTAGAAACAACACACACACACGAAGTCATTACTCTGTCACACAAACACATCAGTAGAAACAACACACACACACACGAAGTCATTACTCTGTCACACAAACACATGAGTAGAAACAACACACACACACGAAGTCATTACTCTGTCACACAAACACATCAGTAGAAACAACACACACACACAAAGTCGTTACACACAAACACATCAGTAGATACAACACACATGAAGGCATTACACACAGACACATCAATAGAAACAACACACACACACACACACACACACACACACACACACACACACACACACACACACACACACACACACACACACACACACACACACACACACACACACACACACACACACACACACACACACACACACACACACGAAGGCATTACTCTGTCACACAAACACATCAGTAGAAATAACACACACACACACGAAGTCGTTACACACAAACACATCAGTAGATACAACACACATGAAGGCATTACACACAGACACATCAATAGAAACAACACACACACACACACATGAAGGCATTACACACAGACACATCAGTAGAAACAACACACACACGAAGGCATTACACACAAACACATCAGTAGAAACAACACACATACATGAATACATTACACACAAACATATCAGTAGAAACAACACACACATACATGAAGGCATGACACACAAACACATCAGTAGAAATAACACACACATGAAGGCATGACACACAAACACATCAGTAGAAACAACACGCGCTTGAAAGCATGACACACAAACACATCAGTAGAAACAACACGCGCTTGAAAGCATGACACACAAACACATCAGTAGAAACAACACGCGCTTGAAAGCATGACACACAAACACATCAGTAGAAACAACACGCGCATGAAGGCACTACACATGCATGTGCACATACATAACCATATATATTATATAACACACAATGTTGTTGAAAGTTAAGTCTTTCAGAAGGAAGGTTTGTTTACATGGCAGCACTTTGCCCTTGAAGGCGTGGCCTCAGCCTGCCTACTGATGAGGTGGATATGTGCACTGCATGGTGTCATCACATCCTCTCGGGTCTCAACTTTCTCAGAATTATTCCAGCTCATGATTCGAGGATTTCAGTGACAGCATATTTTTTTTAAAGAGTGAACTGTTGAATTAAAATGTATTTCTTGGTTTGTTAAAATAGATTTGGGCAGCATACATCTCCGAATACATATAGTTTACGTAGTACAACACTATTTTACAATAACAATGAATAGACAACCTTCTTTTAACAACTGCATTACCAGATTTATAACTGCATAAATGATAATGACTATGTTTCACATCAATTGTGAACCAGTTTCGAATATTTAGACAGTCTGACCACGTAAGAAAACCAAAACAGTAATAAATATTGAAGAGTCAATGAAGACAGAGTTTTGTGTTAATGAGGTACGTTCTGTGGCATCAGTGGATGATGCTTTGATTCAGAGTGGACAAGTTTTACCTTGACTTGTTCAGCCAACTTGTTCAGCTGTTTGTTTTTCTCCTCCTTCACTGCGTTTCTCACTCGTGCCGCATTCACTTTTGCCTGTTCCCGCACCTACAACCAAACTGACATGAGCACAGACAGCCAAAGGAGGGTCTATCAGATCAAACAACCCAAAGCAATTACTCACAAGTACACAATAGAATACATAATATTTAAGTTGTGCAAAATTAATGGTTTACTTTATTTATATCAATGTGTAAAGTTACTAAAACATATTAATTAAATATGATTGCATTGTGATATCGCAATAATATATTTCATGAAATTATGAACATTCAAAACGAATCTTTGAATGTGTTTACAATTACAACCTGGAGTGGACTAACCACATCGGAAACTGGGCTAAATACACTCACACAAAACTGAGCTCTACAATGGAAGAAGAAATATCTGTAGCTGAAGAATCAGAAGAAGCCTGTAATAGAAGAAGAATGGTCTGGATATGAAGATCTGGTATAAGTACATAACCCCACTCTGAAGCAAAACATGGATAAAAACAGTGCTACACAATTGTCCTGAAGAAGTATATAATATACATAATAATTTAGAAGAAGAAGGATCTACAGGTATCTGAAGAAGTCTATAATGGAAGAAGAAGAATGATTTGCACCTGTAGAAGCTTGTAATTTGTACTTGGAGAAGCTGATAATGGAAGAAGGATCTGTACCTGAAGAATGCCATAATGGAAGAAGGATCCATACCTGGAGAAGCCTCACTTTGCGCCTCCTCTCCCTCTCAGCCTGCAGTAGCTCTACCTCCTCATTCGGACTCAGACGATATCCGACCTTCATCTTGAGATGTGTAAATGTTTCCTGTTGTAGAAACATTAGCATCTGTGCTTAAATGTGTCACAAATAGTTACTCTATAGTCTATATCTTCTCTAGCAATTTTGTTGCAATTTATCAACGGAATGTCATGTTTCAGCTAGGTATATGTATTATTATGTAATATATTTAATATAGGCACATTATTATAATGGGTATATTGCTAGTATAATATATTCCTTATAACATTACAGGAACAGCTGGGTCATGCCCAATACTCGAAGAGCAACCACCATCTTTTGGTGCAACACTCTGCTGCTTTCAAAATCAATATGGTATTTGGGGTAAGACCACATTAAGGATTCGTCCGCCATTAGGCAGTTAAAGACTGCCCTTGAAAAGTAGCATTTTGGTGTGATGTGACAAGTTTTTTCAAGCACTTTTACATGGGACATGTTCCAGTGAATATTAAATGTACTACTGCATTAGATCTTTCATGAAGTTGCAATAAATATACTCTAGTAGTCGCTTGCGTATTCGCACAGTGGCTATTTTGCAGAACACACCAATATTTAAAAATCTGTCACCAGTTTGGGGCAAAATTGAGGGGTATCAGGTTTGGTTAATTTTTTCTGAAAAACGAGGTATACGAATTTTTCAAGGCATTTGTGTCATCATTGAAAAAACTAGGTAAAAAGATCGTTTAATAGCGTAAATAATAAAGGCCAACAAGATACACCTTTACCCTCTGCATGATGTTTGGGAGTAGGTAGACAATTTTAAGATATTTAACAAACTGCAAAAACAACACCAGATAAGTTATTGCAAACAATAACGGAATAACACTGGTAACAGGAGTTTTGACAAGATGCCTGGCAGTCCGCATTATCGCTCACAAACAGAAACTGACGTCTTTGCTAATTTACAAGAATCTACATGGCATTTATATTGCAAAATGGCACGTTGATCACTTGATGCTCAATATTATGCATACATTCCACCTTCAAAAATCCTCAAAATCTGCTGATTTTCGCCCGTTCATTTCATTCAACAAAATCACAACAAATTTGCGTTTGGACTTGTTTTCAAAACACGGCACATTATTCGGTACCCGCATTATTTTATGGTATTTTACGACATCACTATTTTTATTTACGACATCACCGCTGGACGGACGGCAGCTGTGGGCGTCGAATTGCCAAGAAAATGTTGCTTATACTGGACGATGTCCACAAAGAGCACCTTGCTTTTCTTAATACTGTCTCGATAGAAGGTCGGTTTAAATATATCCCCACCGATTTTCGCATTTATTTTAGAATTACTTACTGCGGGGTGGGGCGTCAGGGGGAGGTGTGTGAGCGATAATACGAGTCCGTGTCGAGTGACGCTGGCTACACTTCTGGTTTTTAGGCATTTCTGGGCGATCTTTTGCTATATAATCCTAACCATGTAAACGACCACCCAGAGGGGTCATGTTCTAGTTAGACTTTCTGTCCGTTGCACACGAAGAAAAGTGCAGTGTATTTTTGAGAAATGATTTTTTTTTAAATTCACATGCTGTGACATAAGACAAGTGCATTTGAGTAGGGAGATTTTCATGTGTGATTGTAGACGGTGTTGACTGTAAAATGGTGGATTTCTAGATTATTTGAATAAGCGGAAGGATATTTGGCAGCAATATTTGTCTGTGTGACCTGTTTGCGGAGTAATTCTTGCTGGCATTTGTAAATATTGACGGGTGTCACACATACAGGCATTTTACGAGAGCTGGAAGTATGCAATTTCTGTTAAAATCTATCGGCATGTCAATGAGATGATGATAACAGCAGATGAGAAGTTTAAGACATTTTATAGGTCACGTTTTCTTATAATCAGACAAAACATTAACATGGTCGCCTATGGGAAAACCAACAGTGGGCTGACCCCTAGAAACGCCAAATTTCTCACATATTTTACACACATTACGCTATACATATACACTTACTAAGGTGTCTACGTTATCAAAAATTGCTCTTATAAGTTACATAATGGAGAAAGGTGGGAATACTGCAAGACTGAAGGAGAATAGCAGTGGCAAGAAGACTGAGGAAAGGAGATTGAGAGGAGGGGAAGAAATTGGAAAATCGACGACAGAAAACGTGACAAGCGTGAAGGTGACAGGGGAGAAAGTGACCGTAGAGAAGGAGGTATGGGAGAGGAGAGGAGAGAAAAAATGAGATGGGAGGAAAGATGAAGGGACGAAAGTACAAAACATTAGTGAGGCCTCATTTTGAATATTGTATACAGGCATAAGAAGGACATAGATATGCTAGAAAGAGTACAGAGGAGAGCGACTAAAATTATACCAAAACTGAGGGATCTTAGTTATGAAGTTCGCCTAAAAGAATGTGGTTTAACAACAATAGAGGCGAGGAGATCAGATAGAAGTGTTTAAAATAATAAATGGTTATGAAAATATTGATAGAAATATTTTTGTCTCGGTTAAGAAAGATAGAAGGACTAGAGGACATGAAGTTACATTAGCAAAGGAGCAGTGTAGATTAGATATAAGAAAGTTCTAATTTTCATAAAGGACTATAAATGAATGGAACAGATTATCTGCTGATTGTGTGGGTGCTAGTAGAGCAAAGATGTTTAAAATTGACACATAACTCAGGAGGGCGGGATACACATAGATAAAAGGGTTGAACTCTCGATAAGCCAAAGGGCTTCCTTGTTCACCTGCCACCTAGAGTTAATTCTCTGAGTGGCAATCTTGTTAAATCTTGTTAAACATGCCCATAAAGCATAATTTACTATAGACACATATATATATATAGTGTAAGTTATAATAATAAAAATTCACAAACTAAGTTAAACTTAAAACGATATTAAAACTATTATATTACCTCAAGATGTTGCTATGTAGGTTAGGTTCATATAAATTATTAGAAACCCTGTACAGTGTCATTACAATAACCGAAGAGGCATAGTTGTGTATGTGTGTGTGTAAGCATGTATATATTAATTATTATAGCTGCTAGTGTGTGTACATGTGTGTATATTAAATTGTGTGTCTGCGTATCAGCATGTCTGATGCCTTGACATAGTATTGATGTTATGGTAGCCACAGTACTTGGTTATCACCATCAAATGTATGTCAAGTTTCAGTTTGGTTTTTGTGTGAATTTGAATCATTACAGGAATGTAAGTGTAATGTTTTGACAATGTAGTGTGTGCATATGTGTCAGAGACATTTGGCGGCACTGGGTGGTCATTTTCATGGTTAGGTCAAAAAGTAAAAGATCAGCAGTTTCTGCCTCTTATGCTCTCCAATGGTTATCTGATTGTGTGAACCAACATGGTTCATCAGCAGAATCCATCTGTCTTGAACTTGCCAATGTGTGTATTGAATGATGGCTGCACAGAATAAAAATGCACCAGTATCAACATGTTGCAATGACACATTCAATGCAGGCCAATCAAATTACACATGCAGTTTGGACAAACACAAGGAGAACGTCCCACAAAACAAGTAATAGGTCTAGTTATTTACAGCATAAATAGATCTTTGCTGTGTCTTTGATCAACAAGCATTGTGCTCATTTTTTTCCTGGTGACAGAAATTTGGGGTCATGTTATCACAAGACACATAATATCAAGGGTAAACTGATATACTGGGTATATATATATATATATATATTTCAAAACACATTTGTAAATGTGTGTGTAAATTTTCATTCACCCATTGCAGTGGTTCGTGAATTCTGCCGAATATCAATGGAGTTCATCAGAAAAGGTGTCAACCAGAAAGCCTATCAGATAGCAGCACGTAAGACGCTTTGATGCTGTTGTACATAGTTTAAAATAATGTTGTTTTTTGTATACTTTGGGGGGTGTATCTACTGATTAGGGTTAGCTGAGGTTCCGTACCATATGACAAACAATGAAAACTCCTGAAATATGTAATACTGATCATGAAGATTTAGGTACTGTACACATTTTATTACAGTGTTGTACTATTATATATATATCGTAATGACAGTTTTTATTCATACACTTAACAATAATTAAATTGTTAGATATCCTAAAACATACAGTACAAAAATAAATCTCATGTCCGATTACATAGAAAATAAAATTATATTTACTTAAGTGTCCAAAAACATAATACAAAATACCCAAAAATAATTATCTTTGTAGATTATTAGTGTGTCCGAATACATAGTCATTCATCACAAATACAATAAATAAATCTTGTCAGCAGGTCTCTGTGTCATTATATATATTGCAATATGCAAAAAGATTCATGACTGGAAGAAAATGTATAATATTCACGTTGACTAATGTGAGACTGACTGAAGGTTATCTTGATGTTATTTTGACAGAGAAGCTGGCTACAACTGTGGAGACTGTGACCCACTGCGTACAGGGTCTGACATATTTGCTGACAGAGAGTGTCCGCCTGATGGTAAGAGCTGTCTCTCATACAGAGAGTGGACAAATATGTTAAATTTATTAGTACCATAAACCATTTTCGAGTGGCCTGGTAAGAAACAACCACCCCTTAAATAGCTGTTTTTTAGATCTTTCTGATCACCCGTTTGATCAGGCCACTTTACCTTGGTTAACTGGGTGGCTGCTTTACAAGGGTTTTACTAACTGTGCATTAATGACTTGGTCTTGTACTAAGAAAGTAAGATGTTATGTTGACCAACAGAATTATGATGACAGGCTTCAAAACATTTGCCTTTCAGGAGTCTGAATTTATTAAAGTGGGTATTTAGGTTGCTAGGCGACTGCTGATGTCGTTTTTCAAAATTATTCAGCTGCTGTGTTTCCTTTATTTGATCAGTACCATAAGTTTCATTCATGTTTTAATTTAACAATATCTTGAGTATACAGCATATCTATCATTCCACTCAAAATTCATATAAGTATACAAACATCTATTTTTACCTTTTGTTTGTTACGTTCGAGATTTGTTTAAGTTTTATTGCACACTCGCATTACACACAAGACAGTTATTCAAAATGGTAACGTTATTTGTTAGCGTAGTGTTTACACCAAAATGTAAATTTCATTTACACATGACATGTGCCGCCTGTCCTCTTTTTGTTTGTCATAACAAGCACTTAAAATATCAATTCAGGCTTATTTCTGTGCGTGATTATACATATAAATGCACTGTTTTCCTAGTTTGTTGTTGTTTTTTGTAAGGCTGAGCTGCAGTATTCCTGATATTCCTCTAACAGGCCACAATGTAATGACTGGAGTCGGCCTTCATCGAAAACAGCTAATTAACAAAATCATTATTAGCTCATACATGGATATATTGTGACACCTAGTCTTGGCCTATGCAACTTCTTTCTAATTTGTTATTTTCAGTGTCATTTATTAATTATATATCTTAGTAAGCCTTTCTAAGTCTACATTGATTTCAGTATTTTTTACAAAAGTTATACAAAATGTGTTTTCTCTTCATGGTCACGATATGTTTCTTGTGTCTACCTGTATTTTTTCAAGACAAACGATACTCTCGTGATGATGATATTTAATATCTACAATCAATCTAGAATATTCATTCAAAATACTGCACAAATCAGTTTTGCCAAAACCCCAGCTTTACATATTTCCTGTCTTGGTCTATGCACGCACAACAATTTAGTGAACAAATCAGGTTGTAATCCATCTGTTAAACTATCTATCATTGTTCTTCTGGCAGGTGACGTGTCCATTAATCCTGGTCCAAAACCATTTCATAATATACGCTGTGCGACTACCATTCTTAGATCTGTTCGTTACAAATCTGCTGCCCTTTCTGATTTAATAGCATCAAAACACAGTGAGCTAGTTAACCAGTACTATGTTACATTAAGTAGGCTTCATGATAAACATGCCCCCAAACAAACAAAAATTGCAAAAGTTCGTCCACCATTAGATGTCACTAAACATCGTACAAGCGAAACATCACCATCGATGTCTTGAAAGAATTTGGCGATGTACCCGTTCACTCCTTGATCAGTCCCGGTATACTAAGTAGTTACATAAATAGATCTGAAACCCTCGTCAAGTGTGGAAATCCATTAATAGTGTGTTTCATTTAAAGAAACCAAAAATATTGCCTGATAGCTTTTCACTGGATACATTATGCGGTGTTTTCAAAATACTTCACACAAGATTGCTCACATTCAATCAAGTTTTGTCATTAATGACGTTGATTACAAGTTTACTGAACAGCCGATTGTTGGTAACACACTGCAATGTTTAACCCCTGCAACTACAAGTGAAGTTTCCACTATCAGACAAAAGTGTCCTAACGAATCGTGTGATCTTGACCCTTTTCCAACATTTCTGCTGAAAAGTTGCATTGATCAACTGGTTGATCCTATTGCAAATATCAAATATGTCAATGCAGGATGGTGTTGTTCCACATGAGTTCAAGCAAGCTATTATCAATCCTCTTATTAAAAAACAAAAAGTCTGTGCAAAAATGACCTTAAGAATTACTGTCCTATCTCTAATCTGTAATCTTAGTTTTCTGTCAAAGGTATTGAAAAAAAGTTGTTGCAAATCGACTCCATGAACATTTTATACACAGCACTTATCAAATGATCTACAATCTGCATTTATGCGATTTCATTCAACTGAGACGGCTTTTCTTAAAATACACAATGACATTGTATGCAATATGGATAATAGTAAATTGACTGCTCTCGCCTTACTAGATCTATCAGCTGCTTTTGATACAATAGATCACGACATTCTTTTATATCGCCTTCATATAGACATAAAAAGGACTTGGCTAAACTCCAACATGTACTGAATTGTTTAGCATGTGTAGTACTAAAAGCACCTCATTTCTCACCACCACTTCCCCTACTTAAACAGTTACACACGCTTCCAGTTGCGTATCGAATACAGTTCAAATTAGCCACTATCACATATCGTGCCCTTTCTGTGCAACACCCATCCTATTTGTTTGTCTCCTTTGTTTTTCCAATATCCCCAGGGATCTCGGATTATGTTTCACAACAACTTTTTGTTCCGAAAACCAAACTTAATATTGGCAGACATGCTTTTTCTGTAGCTGCACCCAAAATCTGGAATCAACTCCCTATCACTTTAAAATCATCTGAGAATAGCTACCTTTCATAAAAAACTGAAACTATTTATTTGAAATTGTATTCCCATCCTAACATTCGGCGGTCCCTTGCTCTAATGATGAATCTTGCTTGTCCATGTTAACGATTTTGCCCAACGATTCTTGTATGTTGCGCCCACGAGCTCAGATTCCTGGCGATATAGGCACTATAGAAGCTTATCTTATTATTAAATAGTTTGTTTACATACTTTTTAATTATTACATTTTAGTGATTTTTATTTCAACATTAAATTTACAACAGCAACCGAGACCTAAAAATGCCAACTTCCAATTAAAACGTTATGATACACAAGTTCTTTACACATGTTTTTATAGTTAGAACAGCTGTAACATAATTAATAATTTATTGCATTTTGTAATGCCACCATTTCGGTTGTCTCTTGACAAGCATATAGGTTGCCATGTTGTTCCAGCTAAATGAAAGTGACTTCCATGAGTCGATCAGCAAGCTGGGGTTTGGTGAGGAGCTGCAGAGCCAGCTCTATGAGCAGTACTGTGAGAACAGAGAGGAGATGAGACAGACTCTGTCCACTATGTCCATGGGCCTCCCGTACTACCACAATCTCGAGTGGAGGTTTGAGGTGAAGGTAGGTACTACTGGGTCACTCTCGTTCAGTCAGTTCCATTTTGTACATTCCAGTAATTTCCAAATTATAAATTCCAGCTTAAAAACCTCCCTTGCTAGCCACTGTTGGTGGAAGTGTGAGCCTTTCCAAAGAAGCCAAGAAGTGGTGCTAGAAACAGAGTTAAGCTCAATTTTGGGATTGCATTGTTCAGAACAAAACAAACTGCTGAATGTATGCAATTAAGGTGGGGTTAGTTAGTGAATCGCTGATAGATTATCAAAGTTTTTAAATATAAAAACATGTCCAGATCTAAGAACAGTTGTATGGCCACCTTTCCAATCTCTCCTCGAGAAATTTGAAGCACTGAAACGTGTGTGATGTCCCATAAATGCTTCTAATAAAGGTGTAGTTATAGATACATAATATATAGTTAGTGGCGAAAAATGCAAGTCGGCGAAATCACAACACAAGTGTATGATTCTTTCAGCTTGCCAGCCGAAGTTTATCACACCAGATGGAGCCAGTAGTCCTACTCAAGTTACACACAGACGATTGCGGTATCCGACAAACAAAAGTCCTAGAGACAGATGCAACGAACCTTGTACACCTCACACAGACACTAGGGGCAGCACTGGAGGAGGTGAAATCATCGCACTGTCGACGGATTCTCAGAAATGTCTGATGTTTTTTCTTTTCATATTCTGCAATATTCACACATAGGAAATGCATCTGGTAGTCAGCATAACATATCCCTATTAATATTTTATACTGATACATATCTAGGTTGAACTGTATCAGTTATAACCAAGTTATGTGCCAAATGTTACATGCTACATATATTATAATATTATGGTTATTATATCACTGCCACTGTTTCAAGTTGACAGTTTCATTTTTTAAACATTCAGTAAAACTGTCATGCTGGAATTGCTTTAACTTCTCTGTCAAGGTCTAGAACAGAAAATAAAACCTCATTTTACTAGATCTCTGGAAGATTTAAATTTCCGATAGAAACTGGTTAGTGCTGCTGTAATTCTTCAATCATCGATTGTTCATCCGTTTTAAGCAGTGTTGTTTAACATCAAGGATGAACGCTGTTATGACACTAAGTGTATGATTGGAAGTTGGAACAGTGATGTAGCACTTCATCACTGGCATGGTACTTCAGTCAATGCCCAGCTCCACATGGTTCCTCCACAGCCACTTATGGTAGACATTCAACTTGTGATCATTGGGTTGTACCTGTTGACACAACAGTTGACATCACTAACAAACTTACATATGTCAACATTATCTTGGTATTATTTATAATACAGGCGTAACTTATATGTATGGAAATTCAATTGTTTATTAGTAATATTGGAATAACAGGCTTTATATTTATGAAATTCTCAGTCCTACAGACTTAGTATTTCCACAAAGCCCATGTATTAGACCAAAACTGAAACCATGAAAACATAATCACATGCATGCGTGCACACACACACACACACACACACACACACACACACACACACACACACACACACACACACACACACACACACACACACACACACACACACACACACACACACACACACACACACACACACACACACACACATTTCAATGCTATGCAGCATTAAAACAGAAATTAAAAAGTTCAACATGCTCTATGGTGACCAACGAACCTGCTTCCATTCGTTGACGCAGAAGATCCTGTAAGAGTCGTTGCCGTACTTGCCAATACCGTACAGCTCAATGGGATAATGCCAGTCTTTCTTCAGATATTCCGCTGTACAGGGAAAAGGAATTCTTTACTGCTTCTTCATATCTGTCTTTCGTTGCATATTGTTTTGGTACAATTTGTGAATATTTCGTTACAACTAGTATGTGGTACTCTGTCTTTTCACATGCTTTAAGTAATACCGGTACATGACTGGGCAGTTGTGAATAACTTTGTTTTCCGCAAAAAAAGCAAATAAACATGCACAGTCTTAGATGGTGCAGCACTGGGAGTGAGTTTTCATTTAAATGCATGACAATTTTAAAACTACAAAGTCTGATCTTTTTGGTATAAAAAACATTCATGTACAGACTATATCAACTCTATCATCTACCCAAATGTGAACCACAATTTTGATCATGAAATGTGTCCATTATTTCTGTTTCTATTATTGTTCAGCTGAAAACGTAAACATTACATAGTCAAGAAAAAGTTAAAATTAAACAGATAATAGTCAGATTATAAGATTGATAAATATAATGTGTGTTTATCACCATCCCACAGAGGCTATTACAATTTAAAATTATGTTCTTTACATAAATAAATCTGCCCACAATGCAGCTGTATGGGCGAGATCCCATACATGAAAATCTGACACGACCCCCTACCTGAGAACCTGACGAGTATCTGAGCTCGCTTATTGTGCAGACCTAGTGGCTGCAGTAGCTCAGCAATTGGCCTCCAGTCGGCAGAAGCAGCCACCTCGGCGCTTGACCACATTTCAAAAAACTTCCATAGTACTGGTATTGTGCATTTACCTGGAACAGCAAAACAAATGTAAAACCACACTTTTTGTGCATCTCTTTTAATGTTATATTTAACGATTCTGCTTTATTTCGCCTCTCATCTCAGGTTCCTGATAATTTTGGCATTATATAAGTTTTATTACGGCATGATAAACATTTTGTACATAATATTACAGCATGTTTTTTCCAAATGTTTAAATTACCTGTTGTTGTAATTTTGTAATTGTAATAAGTGTCAGGATGATAGTGTACAATTTTCAAACTATAAATGTTTTCATTAGGTGTAGTTATTTTATGACATAACAAGTTTGTATGAAAGTGCTGCCATTCTTCTGCCAATAATTTCTATATGGCTTGTAAGAAGGCTTAATTGTTCTATTATGTTTGTCTTACTTCACAATATTGTTTACCAATCAAGATATACCTGCAGTTCTGTGGAGAAAGATGGTGGCCACCAGTAACTTCCACGGGTCATGAAACAACGTCTCCTGTACAAGGTGAAAGGGAGACTTGGGAGGGATCCACTTATCTCCCTTCTTCCCTAACTTCAGACGTTGGGTCGGCACATTTGATCCTTTACGGGAAAAATATTTGCTCTTCTTGTCACATTTTCTTCCCTTCTTTCTGTCTGCTCCTTCGCTTGCTGCAATTCCACAAAATGCACAAAACTGAGGATTATATAATAATAGGATGTGGGAATGATGGAGATGTTTGATGTCATAAGAGATGAGGGAATGATGGAGGTGGTTGATGTCATAAGAGATGATGGAACTGGTTGATGTCATAAGAGATGAGGGAATAATGGAGGTAGTTGATGTCATAAGAGATGAGGGAATGATGGAGATGTTTGATGTCATATGAGATGAGGGAATGATGAAACTGGTTGATGTCATAAGAGATGAGGGAATAATGCAGGTGGTTGATGTCGTAAGATATGATGGAGGTGGTTGATATCATAAGAGATGAGGGAATTATGGAGGTGGTTGATGTCATAAGAGTTGAGGGAATGATGGAACTGGTTGATGTAATAAGAGATGAGGGAATGATGGAACTGGTTAATGTCATAAGAGATGAGGGAATAATGGAGGTGATTGATGTCATAAGAGATGACAAAATGATGGGGGTGGTTGATGTTATAAGAGATGAGAGAATGGTGGAGGTGGTTGATATCATAAGAGATGAGGGAATGATGGAGGTGGTTGATGTCACAACACAAAAAAATGATGGAGGTAGTTGATGTAATAAGATATGACAAAATGATGGAGGTGGTTGAAGTCATAAAAGATGAGGGAATGATGGAGGTGGTTGAAGTCATAATAAATGGTGGAGGTGGTTAATGTATAAAGTGATGAGGGAATAATAAAGGTGGTTGATGTCATAAGAGATGACAAAATGATGGGGGTGGTTGATGTTATAAGAGGTGATGGAATGGTGGAGGTGGTTGATGTCATAGGAGATGAGGGAATGATGGAGGTGGTTGAAGTCATAAGAGATGAGGGAATGATGGAACTGGTTGATGTCATAAGAGATGAGGGAATGATGGAAATGGTTGATGTCATAAGAGATGAGGGAATAATTGAGGTGGTTGATGTCATAAGAGATGAGGGAATAATGGAGGTTGTAGATGTCGTAAGATATGAGGGAATGATTGAGGTAGTTGATGCCATAAGAGATGACAAAATGATGGAGGTGGTTGAAGTCATAAGAAATGGTGGAGGTGGTTAATGTCTAAAGTGATGAGGGAATGATCAAGGTGGTCGATGTTGTAAGAGATGAGGGAATGATGGATGTAGTTGATGTCGTAAGAGATGAGGGAATGATGGAGGTGGTTGATGTCGTAAGACAAAAACAATGATGAAGGTAGTTGATGTCATAAGAGATGACAACATGATGGGGGTGGTTGATGTTATAAGAGGTGATGTAATGGTGGAGGTGGTTGATGTCATAGGAGATGAGAATGATGGAGGTAGTTGATGTCATAAGAGATGACAGAATGATGAACGTGGTTGATGTTGTAAGAGATTAGGGAATGATGGAGGTGGTTGATGTCATAAGAGATGACAGAATTATGTGGTGGTTGATGTTATAAGAGATTAGGGGATGGTGGAGGTAGCTGATGTCATAGGAGATGAGGGAATGATGAAGGCGGTTGATGTCGTAAGATATGAGGGAATGGTGGAGGTGTTTGATGTCATAGGAGATGTGGGAATGATGAAGGTGGTTGATGCCATAAGAGATGAGGGAATGATGGAGGTAGTTGATGTCATAAGAGATGACAAAATGATGGAAGTGGTTGAAGTCATAAGAAATGGTGGAGGTGGTTAATGTCTAAAGTGATGAGGGAATGATGAAGGTGGTTGATGTCGTAAGAGATGAGGGAATGATGGATGCAGTTGATGTCGTAAGAGATGAGGGAATGATGGAGGTAGTTGATGTCATAAGAGATGACAAAATGATGGGGGTGGTTGATGTTATAAGAGGTGATGGAATGGTGGAGGTGGTTGATGTCATAGGAGATGAGGGAATGATGGAGGTGGTTGAAGTCATAAGAGATGAGGGAATGATGGAACTGGTTTGATGTCATAAGAGATAAGGGAATAATGGAGGTGGCTGAAGTCATAAGAGATGAGGGAATAATGGAGGTGGTTGATGTCATAATAAGAGATGAGGAAATGGTGGAGGTGGTTGATGTCATAGGAGATGAGAATTATGTAGGTAGTTTATGTCATAAGAGATGACAGAATGATGAACATGGTTGATATTGTAAGAGATTAGGGAATGATGGAGGTGGTTGATGACATAAGTGATGACAGAATGATGTGGTGGTTGATGTTATAAGAGATGAGGGAATGGTGGAGGTAGCTGATGTCATAGGAGATGAGGGAATGATGAAGGTGGTTGATGTCGTAAGAGATGAGGGAATGATGGAGGTGTTTGATGTCATGGGAGATGAGGGAATGATGAAGGCGGTTGATGTCGTAAGATATGAGGGAATGGTGGAGGTGTTTGATGTCATAGGAGATGTGGGAATGATGAAGGTGATTGATGCCATAAGAGATGAGGGAATGATGGAGGTGGTTGATGTCGTAAGAGATGAGGGAATGATGGAGGTAGTTGATGTCATAAGAGATGACAAAATGATGGAAGTGGTTGAAGTCATAAGAAATGGTGGAGGTGGTTAATGTATAAAATGATGAGGGAATGATCAAGCTGGTTGATGTCGTAAGAGATGAGGGAATGATGGATGCAGTTGATGTCGTAAGAGATGAGGGAATGATGGAGGTGGTTGATGTCATAAGAAAAAAAAAAATGATGGAGGTAGTTGATGTCATAAGAGATGACAAAATGATGTGGGTGGTTGATGTTATAAGAGGTGATGGAATGGTGGAGGTGGTTGATGTCATAGGAGATGAGGGAATGATGGAGGTGGTTGAAGTCATAAGAGATGAGGGAATGATGGAACTGGTTGATGTCATAAGAGATGAGGGAATAATGGAGGTGGTTGATGTCATAAGAGATGAGGGAATGATGAAGGTGGTTGATGTTGTAAGAGATGAGGGAATGATGGAGGTGTTTGATGTCATGGGAGATGAGGGAATGATGAAGGCGGTTGATGTCGTAAGATATGAGGGAATGGTGGAGGTGTTTGATGTCATAGGAGATGTGGGAATGATGAAGGTGATTGATGCCATAAGAGATGAGGGAATGATGGAGGTGGTTGATGTCGTAAGAGATGAGGGAATGATGGAGGTAGTTGATGTCATAAGCGATGACAAAATGATGTGGGTGGTTGATGTTATAAGAGGTGATGGAATGGTGGAGGTGGTTGATGTCATAGGAGATGAGGGAATGATGGAGGTGGTTGAAGTCATAAGAGATGAGGGAATGATGGAACTGGTTGATGTCATAAGAGATGAGGGAATAATGGAGGTGGTTGATGTCATAAGAGATGAGGAAATGGTGGAGGTGGTTGATGTCATAGGAGATGAGGGAATGATGAAGGTGGTTGATGTTGTAAGAGATGAGTGAATGATGGAGGTGTTTGATGTCATGGGAGATGAGGGAATGATGAAGGCGGTTGATATCGTAAGAGATGAGGGAATGGTGGAGGTGTTTGATGTCATAGGAGATGTGGGAATGGTGGAGGTGGTTGATGCCATAAGAGATGAGGGAATGTTGGAGGTGGTTGATGTTGTAAGAAATGAGGGAATGATGGAGGTAGTTGATGTCATAAGAGATGACAAAATTATAGGGGTGGTTAATGTTATAAGAATGATGGATATGGTTAATGTTATAGGAGATGAAGGAGCGATGAGGGAATGATGAAGGTGGTAGACGCCATAAGAGGTGGTTGATGTAATAAGAGATGAGAGAATGATGAAAGTGGTTGATATCATAAGAGATGAGAGAATGATGGAGGTGGTTGATATTATAAGAAATGAGGGGATGGTGGAGGTGGTTGATGCAGATAGCTAATGTTTCAGAGCTATTGTACACTTTACATGGTCACGCATCCTACAAAGAGAAAATGCAGCACCAAGTGCTATATCTACCTATATATGAAGCTGACAAGTTACATATAATTATTTCTTGAAACCTTAATCCCCAGATTTGGAAGCACTACACATACCAAACATTTCTAGAGCATCTTTCTAAAGAGACCACTCTGACGCCGAGATAATACGCCCCAATTAAAGAGGTGGTTCAATTAGACAGGTTCGTCAGATTGGGTGGACAGGCAGTGAGAGTGGATATTTTCAAGGGTTGGTCACTTGGAGGGGTTCTACTGCCTATGCCATGGAGTGTAGTACACGTTTTAGACACCTGGATACAATAGACAACTGTCTATAATAGACACATTTAAGTTCACATCTTGTCAGAGAAAGCAACTGGTTATTATGCAGA
This sequence comes from Escarpia spicata, assembly GCA_963995525.1. NCBI lineage: Eukaryota > Metazoa > Annelida > Polychaeta > Sabellida > Siboglinidae > Escarpia > Escarpia spicata. The sequence continues at coordinate 13,421,492 of OZ023205.1, read as the reverse complement.
TCATAAACAGATTGCTGTGTGTGAGTGAATGTGTAGGTATGCAGGTAGGTAATCTCAGATTGTCTTCCTACCCGTAGCCTATGTGTTTGTAACAGGTCAATGAGGCTTGCTAACAAATGCAAACAAATCTGGATGCACCTTTGGATATTGCACATTTTAAGGCCCATTCAAATGTGTACTATGCTTGGTAGTTTGATTTGTATTCATCGTGAACAAAATCTATGTTTACAAATTCAATATAAAAACAAAACATTTGAAATTAATTCAAAAGCATTTACAAATGCATAATCGAAACACAAGCTTGTGTTCGTAGAAAATCGAGTTACAAATCTTTATAAATTAAAACATTTACATTGAAATGCGTTAATGTGCATTTGATGACAAGCCTGGTGTATGTACGTACATGCACAACTAGACACACACACACGCTACTGTGACACAGTCTGTGATGTCACAAAGGATGAAAGGTATCAAGTGAACCTTACGAGTGCATTACATGTCACATCGGACAATAGCAGTGGCATAAACCATCACAATAATTCAAACTTCACAATGTCCAGTGTTTGTTACAAAGACCCAATTGCTTGCCATGTTCGGCATCACCAGATGCAGGGCTGCAGAAACTCAAAGTGTGTAAAACTGTAACTTCTCTTAGTTACCTGTCTATTTCCATTTTAGTTATAATATTTTATGAACAATTTTAGTTAAAAATATTTCAACACTGCTTGTCATGCACCCAATTTTACGACATCACGGATTCCGCATTTACAAAGACCGTCCCTCTACCAAATAAGAGAAATTTACATGAATATATAACTAGACAACCAAATCAGATTTTGCAGCATTTTATTGATTGCCAGAAAACACAGACAGGTTATACATTAATGTTTAAATATGTCTTCGCTAATTCATATAAATATATGTTGTGGCCAAATTCTGCCACTGTGTAAAATGCCCACCGCGATAACGAGTGCCAAGTTTAGCAGCAGATTTTATAAATGCTCAAAGCAACAAAGTCAAATACAAAGAGTAGCAATACACAATGCACAATTTACAATTGCTGGTGCTGCTTTCTGGTGGGTATTCTTTGCAAAGGAATATCTCATTTATAGACAATGGCAGCACCATGCATGGTTCACGAACATGTGTCATTAAATCTGTTTTAGATGTACAGTGAATTGAACAAGATACATTGCACACATCTCTCTATATTTCATATTTATAACCAGTGCACCATGAAGACTGAATTTACATAAGTCAGGGGCAACACAAGTAAATGTATAGTAGCTTCAACAGTAGCAGCCTGCCAGGCTACTTCGTCAGCCTCTAGGATAATGTCAGCAGCCTGACAGACATGTCAGCAATGTCAAAGGTGCCAAGCTCGGTATAACCACTGCCTATGACAGGCGATTTTACGGCGGACACAAAACCTGTAGATTAATTAAATCATTACTGAAACCAACTCAATGATCTTTAGTAGGTTAACATCCATTTATTGTCAGCGATATTAAAAACACACTAGCTGCCACTAATCATTTTACATGTAAAACATTACATATTTAATTTAAAATATTGTCTTTTTTACAAATCAATTATATGCTCAGTTGTCTTGCACTTGATAAAAGGCTGTATATTAAAACTACTTTTACTTTTACGATGGTTCTAACTGATACACGTACAGAAGAAGATGTTAATTCTGGTTAACAAAAACAAATGAGAGCAACTACTGATTTTATCAATGAAGTACTAATTGAGTTACTCTCTTCACAAACATACAGGTTAAGCAATACAATTATATTCCACAAAAGCACCTACATTTAGTTAAAAGTCACAGTATACTAATGCTGAATAATGTGTACTCTTAACATTAATTAGCACAATGAGTTAATGAGTACAACTAACTTGGTGCTAAAATAAGATTTGTACACATGCACCCATTCATATGACTTAGTAATGTTATAATAATTCATCCGTATTATCTTCATATTAACTACTTTAAACACTGTTAAAACACATTTTCAAACTGACTACAGACACTATTTATAATTACTAAATTGAGACAAAAAACACTGCAACAGGTGTATCAAATAAAAATGTAAACATTTACACATCTAAACACTCCGCAAATCAGCCAACCTGCGTAGGCATACATGATTTTGCACACAATTTACAACAAACGAAAAGGTGAAAACTAGCTTTCTCCTGTATGTACAAAATGACCTTCAGAGTTTAACTGATTTAGCTATCTACACCACAATACAGAGACCTCTACTGGTGGCTACAATCTGTCATTTACACTTTCCCTGCAAGGAAACAATTTAGTAACACAATATACAACATGCAGCAAAATTAGAAATATATCATAGATTTAAACTGAAGTTCCTACCATTCAAATGAACCAGGTTTAACTGGGCATATGAAGCTATGGCTACTGGAAATGTAACACAACTACTAAATACAAAATGGACAAATTTAAAAGGCCTACTACACTCCTAAGCACCAAACACCCTGACAAACTTGAAACAGAAATACCCGGAGAGCATTCTCTCGGACTCTAATATTTCCAAAACTACCCAAAACATCAGAAATCAGAGACGCTATCTCACAAATATCGGAAAACTCTTAAATATATCAATAAAGTGGCAGGATAACTACAAATGATTTACATAGAGCACAACTTCCTCATAGGAAACAACAGTTATGTAAGCGATGATCCACAGAAATATATACATGGTGGACCCAATCACTTCTGCGCATCCCTCTTGAGTGAAATGGACTTGTAGGGTAAGAAATGATACAAAGATTTAACTGATTACGTCTTCAGTTGATCACTACAGATATATCTACAATGGAAATTCAGTTGTTTCAGATGCAAGTGTCGATCTTGAGAATTGAGATGACTTCCAAGTAGGATCCATACAACAATTCCAGCAACAATAGTTCAATACTGTTCCCAGCAAAGATTAGTCATTTAGTGGGACAAAATGCATGACATGCCTGCCAATCAATAGTTCCCAAGACCACTTTGTTTCTACACAGAACCCAAATATGTGCATCGTACCAAAGTTGCTGTGCACTGCCTTGCAATATATATATGTATACCAACCAACACACCCTAGTCTTTGTGTAGGCAAATGTACCTATTATAGACAGTTGTCAATGTCTTCATTATAGCCAGGTTTGCAACCTTGTGCAATTGCTCATAGAGCTGTTACCTATCATCTATCATTGTACTATATATCCTATCAAGCATTCAAGATAAACATACCAAATACGTTTACAATGCAAAGTAAAGGCAGTTGATTTATTACAACTTAGATTTAATGAAAACGGCAATGTAGGTGATTGTTTTACTTCTGTTTGTTTGTATTCCCTCTTATGACTTTGAAAATGAAATTACTAAATAATTCATTACAAAGTCTGAATGTTAGGATTAGAAAAGTCAGACTATTATAAAATACTGTCATCTGGCTTCATAAAACCCTGCAAGAACCAAACCAACATCCACATCGAGCTTAGCAGCGAGAAAGGATGAAAAAAAATTATGACTTAGTTCAGAAGATTTTGGGGACAATTTCAAAATATACAGTCCAGCATTTGTTGGTTAACTCATTATGATCAAATCTACCAACTAACTTTACACAATTTTTACAACTGCCCCCTGAAGCTATTAACACTACAGAGTCTGACTGCTTTTATCATAAACTATTTAGCTATTTAGTACAAGTTATAAACATCGGCTCAACATGTATACTGCCCTAATGTACCTTAATGAACTACATTTAAATACTATACTTTGGCCAGTATCTGTATAATTTGAATGTTTCGGGGCGAGAATTGTGTTTAGACTGCAAGTGGAAGGAATATAATTATACGTGTCAATGGTGTTTACGTCAAATGATCATATGATGTCAATAATCTTTGTTCAAATACATTGGAAATTGCAGACAAATGTTCACAAATAATTTTGTAAATGTACTGAAGGGCAAGGTCGATATTCATAAAGAGATACACTGTAAGAGTTAATCATAATACAAAAACTGAAGTTCAATAAGACACATTTGGCCAGTGAGTGAAGATATTAGAACGGATGTAATATACAACATGTAACATGATTTAACAATAAAAACGATCCGACTCTGCACCTCTAACTACCTTACCTGAACAGCACCAAATGGAGAGATTTAGGCATACAGAATATAAGCACCTGCGTCAACCGACGTTCTACTTAGACTCGATCCTGCACCAACGTCCGTCACCTTCTGTTGGTCTGAACTAGATGCCACTGTCGTTACACTCGCCTGCTGAGGCTGCACAGTGTTATCACCGCTGGAACTCATGAAGAAATCACTGGTCGTTGCTGCATTCACGGGAAGTGACTTCACATAATCACCACCCCCTGTTGTGTCATCAACACCCTTTGGGCTTTCCACCATTTTTTGTTCTGACGACGTCTTTGTCCGTTTAGCCGCAGGGCTCCCCATGGTGGTCAACTTCGGCAGTTTTTCGATGAATGGGTAAGCAATGGGCGGCGATTTACTCTTGCCAACTTTCTGCATGCGCGGGTTCACGCAGTAGTAGCTGTGGTCAAGCTGGACCGGGCTCTTGACGTCGAGGCTAATGTCTGTGTTTGGCTCACCGTGCTCGGAGGGACTCATCAGGTCTGTGCTGTAACATTCGACGTCATCTCGCAGACCAAGGTCCATCTGCGATGTCGATGCAACCGCTGGCGGAACGTCAGAGTTGTCAAGGAACTCCCAGTTGTTGCTGAAGTCACTGAGAATGTTGGTCGGAGGCAGTTTTGGTATGTGCTCTATGTTGGACAGTTCGTGCAGGTCAGACTTCTCACACGGCATTGCCAGTTTGTCGTGGATCATGTCCATCTGGGCAGCAGTCGAGTTGCCTCCACCACTCGGTAGTTTCAACATGGTGTACAGCTCGCTCGCTGCATCGGACGTTGTGTGGTCATCTGACACCACTGTCACATGCTTTTCTGCGGTGGTTTTATTGCGGCTGCTTGAATTCTTCCTGTGCATCGATCGTGGCTTCACCTCGCCACTATCATACAATGAATCGGACAGCCGCCAACTCTTGCGGCGGACGCGAGGCCCAAGCTCAATGGGAGCAGCTTCAATGACTTGTGGTAACATGGTCTCTGATTCCACTGTGGCTGCTGCATGCTTCCGTCCTCGATGGCTCGATTTGGCACCCAAGACGTCCGAGGCTACAGTACTGTCATCACTTGGTGCATTTTGCAGACAGCTGGTATCTGACTTGGATGTCATCACCTCAGGTTTCTGTCCTTCACCCTTTTGTTCAGCATTCGATTCACTTACAGTCTCATCTCTGGGTACCGCATGCACCTCTACTATTGCTGTTTCCAATGTTACTGAAGGTTTCCGCCCTCTACGCTTTGGTGTGGCTGTAGACGCTGAGGTTGTGTCAATGCTGGTCTCCACTGTCTCTGATACTGATGCCCGTTTCCTGCCCCGACGCCGTGGAGTCACAACCGTGGCCTCGACACTAACCGAGTCTTGCTGGTTCACCGACTCTGCTGCTGCTGGTTTCCGTCCTCTGCGCTTTGGAGTAGCGACGGACTCATCTGGGGTCAACGTGATGCTGTCAGTGGCCACCTCTTGTTCGTCCAACTTCTTCTCTGGGACAACATTGCCTAGAGACACACCACCCACATTTAGCGTCTCTGTAGTGACTGGATCAGGTGCCATCACCTTCCTTGGTCTCCCTCTGCGTTTGCGGACTGGCTGACACAGAGCAGCCGAAACATCTCTCCCGTTCTCACCAACACTGACGGGATCGACAGGCTCTGACGCTGATCGTTCCACCTCGGCAACAATCACCTTTTCTGTTGCCGCCTTTGGCTTGCGTCCTCTTTTCGCAGGGAACTTCACAGGCATTTCCACTGCAGATACGTCCGTGGATTCCTGCTCAAGTGCTGCTTCTGGTTCTTGGGGCACTTCCCCTTTGCGTTCGTTCTTCGCAGGGGATTTCTCCTCCACAGGAACTTCCGATTCTGGCGCCATTTTGCGTTTACGCCCCCTCTTCCTGGGGGTATTCGCTGACAAATCGCTGCTGACGTCTTCCTCGGTTTCTGTGTCAGGTTTCGGTTTTGGAGGGCGTCCCCGTTTACGAGGTGGCACTTTCTCTGTGTCTTTGTTCTCTTGCTTCTTCTTTCCCTTCTTTGCACTGCCTTTGCCTTTCCGACCTTTCCCTGCAGTGGCGGTGTACCTCTTCCCTTTTGTTTCTGTCTCCTCCACATCTTCATCATCAGAGCCTTTCTGTGATGTTTTCACTGATGGAAAACTCATCTTAATGACAAGCTTCTGTGCCAGCGTGGTGGTTACTGGTGACGCCGTCTCCTTGCTTCGGCTTGCTTTTCCAGCTGTCTTTTTTGCAGGTTTTTTTGCTGCCGGTGTTATCCCCTTGTGGATGCCACGGACAGAGAAGTCGAAGTCACCCGCGGTCATGTCGGTTATCCCTTCCGATGCAAAGAAATCAGCCAGCTGTGTACGCGAGCGGAACTTTTTCCCATCCGGACTGGAATAAAAACAATGATTAATCACAATTTTACTACAACTGCATGTAATCAGGATTGCATTCAAGAATATAACTGACATAAGGAAATAATTAAAAACCTTCTTGAATGTTATTAATAATGGGGTTCTTTATGTGGCTAATTGTGATTATGATTACTGTGGCAATGTAGTTGAGTATTTTTACAATTACTGTGCATTTTTGACCAACGTAATTGAGTATCATGATTACAAATTAGTAACAAAATTGTCAAGGTTATGATCACTGAGTACTTCTAATCTGCATGGAATTAGTCAAAACAGCACATACTTGTACAAGTAGACGTCATATTTTCCAGCGGACCTTCCCAGCTGCCTCTGGGTGACTTTGCGAGACCACCCTGGTGGAAGGCTTGGATCGTACAACATCGGGCCTTCATCACTGTAAACAAACAGTAGATCATTTTTTAAGTATTGTGGGAAAGTGCAGTACATCGATTGTGGGTGTATGCAAGTATTTTAAGGCCTTTTGTGTGAAAAATAAATCTGCATGTATGAAATCTTGTATAAATAGCGTAGGAAGGGTTCTGGTGCAAAATGCAATAAACACATATAGATGGCGATATTTCACTCAAACAACCACACAGAGCTCGTATGTGCAATATCTCATTTATACCAAAACCCATAAACACACATTTCCATTAAGCTATAAAAAAGTATTCCTGGTTTCTCATCCAAAATTTGTCAAAAAATGCGGTGTGCAATTGTTGTTAACCCTGCGACCAGCCAGGGTCGATTCATCAGCCGACGGTACCTACTTTATAATAACATTTTTAGTTTCCATTCTAGGTAACTGACACGCGAACAGTTGGTATCGTTAGATAGCTGACTGATTTTTCAAGATGGTATATATTTATTCATGAGCAGACTGACTAACAGCTAGTGACTGCCTAGCCGACAAAACATGTAAACAAGCCGGCAGCTATATTTTTGTGGTTTTACTACACCCCACATAATGAATTTGCATATCCATACATAAATTCTAGACCCCGCACACATGCTATCAATGGAAAGCTATGTTATTGACCAATCAGCCAAAAATTACATCAGCTGGCTAAAGTAATTCCGCGAATCAGAACAAAGGATTTCAGACAGCCCGCCGCCAGCCCTCCAGAGCTGAAGTAAACAACAAAATGGCAGACATCGTTGCAGGGAATTGTTCACTTGGAAAGTTTACTTTGGATTATCTCAAGTTACCGCATCAATATTTTGACAAAATGCCTGACAGTATTCATGAATAAGGTTATTATACTAGTTCAGATAGTTAGAACGACTTTGGATGCTTTTTGAGTTGAAAATTCAACAACTTGGCAGCGCGATGTTTGTCTGGGCAAGCCGCGGATGTGCACTGGTAGTGAAACCGGCAGTGATTGGGCGCTAGAATTGACCTATTTTATATTGGAAAAAATCATAAAAATAAAAGTTCTCAACGGATTTCATTAACTTCTATGTTATTTGGTAGCTAACATGCATGGCTACGTTTGTTTCGCTGGATGTAGGGCATATACCTGGTAGCAGGATAAAACATTATTTTTTGGGGATGAAGTTCAGATAATAATATCCCAATGATTATCAAATGTTATATAGATTTTATAATGTTATTATAAAAAAGCATTCCATTTGCAATAAAATGATACCTCATTTATATTTGTGTGATATGTATTAGCAAAGTTATGATTTTACTGTAACAGTATGCTACAGAGGATTTTCGTTGGCCATTTGCAGGGTTAATGTTGATGGAGGTGCTAGCAACTATCAAAGGGGCTTTTCTCATCTCAATAATATACAACTTAAGGTGTATTCATAACGAGTGTATTTCTTACAAGCAACACACCCATGTCACAAATCCACAGTTTTTACTTACTGTGCTAGAACACATATTTAGATACATAATTACTGGTACATAAAAATAAAATTTAGGTTTAGCTATATTTAAATGAGCGTGTTGATGAGTAACCGGGAATTACTTTTATGTACACTCGCTCACTCACCCATACACTGGTATATATACGCGTACACAGTGTACTACACACATTATTATGTTTATATTTACATTTTCCTCAATATAATAGTTATTTAAACAAATTTTAAATGCATGTTTGCTACTTCTGGTTGGTCTAACCATTGACCGACTCTATAGATTATTTGTTGCTATACCATGTCATTATGTGAAAGTACTAAACTACAACACTGTTTTGTGTAATCATGGGCTAACAAAAATATAAAGATTTTAGTTTTTTGTAATTTGTTAATGATATGTACAAGTCTAATTTTTTCTTGAACGTGACCATGGTATTTGTATGGCAAATAAATGTTGAGAAGCTTGGCGACCACTCCAGGTAACCATTTTTAATGGTTAAATTGGGGTGTAAACTTAAACAGCAGAATTACTACAAACTGGTCCTAAACACTTGTATAAAACATCTGCAAATTTATTGATGCATTTCGGCATATGGTTTTCATGAAGTATTTTCAAATTGCATTAGGTATGCAAAGTGAAATGTGTAAAACTTATTTCTGTGATACACTAGAAAACTTGCAATTTTATGTTCAAACTTCAAAGTATGAAATGCAGTCATTGATATTCTATACAAAGGTTGCACGTGTAAGTATTATTTTTTCCAGAAATTACAAATGAGACTAAAGATTCATTACACATGCAGCTGCCATTTTATAGATTCATTTTTATACATCAATGGCATAATTATTTATGTCAATGACACTGAAACTTCAATGAAAGTGGGATGGTCACAATGAACAAGTTGAGTCGAGATGGTGTAAGCCACTCAAATAACTATGCAATTGTATTCAAAATCAACAACATTTTGTTATATGTCACAACAACATAACTTTTTCCACAACTCTGCTTAACTACGCATATCCATTATCACTAAAAATTGTCAAACTATACTAATCTAACATACAAAACTGCTTTCGCGGGCATAATCAACGTAAACAAGCAGAGAGCTGGCATTGTGTTAACTACAATTATGTGCTTATAAAGACGCGACTGACACACAATGTAACTCGCTTAAAAGCGATATACATTATAACATATAAGGGTTAGTATAATAGCAACATCAGGGTTATTGCAAACACATATAACAGTGATTTCTATTAAATTATAACCACCTTAACCCCTCCATTTCTGCGGCCGCCATATTGTTTACTGGGGAAGGGAGAAATCGTTTTTCAATGAAACATTTAATAGCATTTTCACGAAAGTGACAAAATGGCGTATATCGCTGGAACTGGTTTTGTTTTCTAAAATCGTCCAGTGTTTCACAAAATTCAGGTGAAACCAATTTATTCAAAAACGGCATCGTGTGTATAATGTCGTTTTTCGGAAATAATTTCCCTCCTAGTGAAATCTTGGTGGAAACGCCCTACTCATTACTGGTCGCTACAACCACGTCGTTCTAGCTACATGTATAATCTGCTTGCGCATTTATGTCATTAAATGCCCAGTAAATATGCAATTTGAAACTATGATATGGTGCACAAGAATTATAATAAATTTCACAGATTTGTAGTTTTGTAAACATGCGTTTTGTCACAAAACCAATTCTACTTTTTATTACAGCTAGTCTAGTTTCTACTATACTAGCAAGTAAAGACAACACATTATACTGGCAGCTTTTCAACATTCCCGATAAGAATTCTTACTGATGCTAACAGACGGACCGAGAGGGATTCAGAAGCACAGTCGAACAGAGATTATATAACTTTGAAAAGTATACATATTTCGTTTTATGCGAGTTTTCTTTGAGTCAGGTGACATCAAGAATTTTATCAAATCTTGCTAATGTCGTTTAGTAATTTTTTTATTACAATCAAACTTACTGATATACAAATTATGTTATCATTTTAAATGTGACCTTTTTATTCCGCATGTTATTTTGTTCCTATAATTTCAGAATAATTTCGTTATAGATAGTTTTATGTGATGTTCACATTTGTTTTGAAACATAATAAGAACCTGTCCCTGCCTCGGTTTGATTCAAAATACTATTAAATGGCCGCCTAGGCGGGATTCTGTATTTTGTGTATCGAAGTGATACACGTTTGGTTTGTTGAAGTTATTTGTTGGTCTGACATCAGTAGTTTACAGTATGATTTCATCAATGAACTAATGGTATGGGTATGGCATTTTGTGTGTATTTGGATGATTAAATGACTGGATAATGACTAAAATGGCTAGTGTATGTGAACTTTTAAACTTGCTTTGGGTTTGAATGATGTGATGAATCTCATCTGTCAGTGACAGTCACAGTGGCAGAGCCGGGAGAGCCATTGCCTCTGCAACTTAAAATATAAATATACTGTGTCATTACGTATATTTCATGTTCGACCAATACTTTATGGAAAGTTGTATCTTATTGTAAACTATAATTAAAATAAAATGAGTGCCAGCCTAATTTAGTCAGTCTCTTATATTGTGGTTTTTCACAAATTAAATACACAATATTAGTTTTTATTATATATATGTTAAAGTTTGAAATTATAAATTTTGAAAAATTCTGTAAGTAATACAAATAAATTTAAAACCATAAAATATGTCTTATTTCGAAATAAAAAAGGAATGGCATGTAAAATCACAGTTTTGCTGATTTATAAGTATTTTAGTCATTCTGGACACATTATCACAGGCATAGTTACACTATACAAAATATTGTCTTATCACATTTTGTGCCAGTCTGCAGGTGCGTGTTTGAAATGTATGATAAACAGCACGTATTGATGCAAACCAGACCGTCTTTTAGGCCTCAAACGTGTGCTAAGATGCAACATTTTTATAACAAATATGTCTGGGATGATGTTGAATTAATGCACTGAGGTGTCACATAAATTTATGCAAAAAATATAGTTATGACGACGACGGTTTGCACCAGTCTGCACTGCTGCAGAGCTGCCAAGTTGAGTTGAGAAACATTTGAGGTGGCAGCATTGGTGTTTCTCAACATGATACAAGGTGGCAGCACTACTAGTTATTAAAATATTCGGAAAACAACATTTCATACATGTCACTGACGACGATAAGAATAATAAGTTCTAATAATCTCACGGATTCCATGGATGCCCTGCACTATGCTACCGTGCAGATGAATAAATATATCAACATGTGCATGAAAATAAGCCTGTCTGTATTACTATTTTTAAAAATGGCAATTATGCATGAGATTTAAAGGTTTATGTGTGAGAGCGTTAGATGGATACTAAAATCTTGAGACTCGCGCCAAATGCATGAGACTTGGTAGCTTTGTGCTGTAGCTGTAAGTTACCGCATAATGCTTGAAGTAAGTAGTCTAACATTTAATAGCACATGTTGATGCAAACTAGTGCATTATTTATATATCTAAACTGCCCTAAACACAATATTTTATAACATTGTGTGCCTGGAAAGATGTGAATGATGTTCCAGAATGAACACAATATTTGCATCATATATAATATGAAGATTCCCTTGACTGCTGTCGAGATGCCATACTGCATTGCATACATGAGCTGAGACATAGCATTAGCGTATTCATAGACCAGAACGACAGAAGGGTAATCTCAAGCTGGTGAATTTTCTTCTCCATGGACAAGAACATTTGATCAACAAACTCTTTCAGCCTCTGCATTCAAGAACATTCAACTTTGGGAAACATGAACAACTAAGGAATTTATCAACTACATCCAGAGTCCAGACACTTCTGGGAAACAATATTTGGAGACTCTGGGCACATACGTAGCAGTTGCTGAGTTGTTGAGATGGGAATTTGCAGAGTGTTTTACCAATCTAAGGGCTTGCAGCAGGGAGTTGCTGTTATTTTCCAACCCATTTCCTGTGGAATGAGACCCACTGGAATTATAATTTATATTGAGTTCATTGAATTGCTATGCGGCTGCGTGGCATTCGATGCGACCTCCATGGAGGTGTCCTTTATAGAGCATGCACTTGCTGGCGAAACAAGAAGTCCTGAACTCGCCAAACATGTCAAGCTCATTGTCATTCTGTCAAGAAGTATGTCTGTGAAAGTGTGAGTAGAGCTCCGTACTTAAAGAGAAACTTCATAAAATGCAAGAGGTTGTGGACTGATGGACATTTGCATGGCCCACTGAGTCTCGCAGCAACAAGACTGCAGTCAGAAGTGCCTGATGTGGGGCACTTGATTGCATTGCACCAGGTGTCATGTATGGAAAGAGATTCAGATGGTGTGATATACTAATGATACTATATGTATACGTTATGCCAGTATTTTGTTATCACAATCATTAGTTTACTGTTTCCCCATCGAGCAAAATTTTCATATTAGAAACAGAACATTCCAGTTGAGCAAACTTCCTCATAATAACCACTTTTGTTGATTGTTTACATTTGCTGTTTGTGTGAGCAGACGGCGAGAGAGCGATGAAGCTGGTATCAATCGGAGACGACATCAAGCTGTGGGACTGCAGCGGCTTCACCAAGCTAAAACAGTTCAACCCACACACCCATAGTGTCTCCTCTGTCTGTTGGTCACATGACAACAGTGTATCCTTTGTCGCAAGCCATGTGCTGTCCCCGGCATTTATTTAGCTACTTGCCATCACAAGAGTTGGGTTGGTGGACATGTGCATGCGTATGTGGCATGTGTATGCGTATGTGCCATGTGTGATTATGAGTATAATGTGGGTGGCATAACAAATACATTTATGATATCATAAATATATATCAATATTGTAAACATGTTTTCTGGCCACACTATCCTTGCTGTGATGTGTCTCGCTGCAGCCCTAGTGGTTAGATCGTTAGAGCATTGCACACCCAGTTGAGAGATTCCTGGTTTGAATCTTTGCTGCTGTAGCCCTAATGGTTAGATCGTTAGAGCATTGCACTCTCAGTTGAGAGATTCCTGGTTTGAATCCTCTTGCTGCTGTAGCCCTTGTGGTTAGATCGTTAGAGCATTGCACTCTCAGTTGAGAGATACCTGGTTTGAATCGTCTTGCTGCTGTAGCCCTTGTGGTTAGATCGTTAGAGCATTGCAATCTCAGTTGAGAGATTCCTGGTTTGAATCCTCTTGCTGCTGCAGCCCTTGTGGTTAGATCGTTAGAGCATTGCACTCTCAGTTGAGAGATTCCTGGTTTGAATCCTCTTGCTCCTGTAGCCCTAGTAGTTAGATCATTAGAGCATTGGACTCTCAGCTGAGAGATTCCTGGTTTCAATCCTCTTGCTCCTGTAGCCCTAGTGGTTAGATCGTTAGAGCATTGCCCTCTCAGCTGAGAGATTCCTGGTTCAAATCCTCTTGCTGTTGTAGCCGTAGTGGTTAGATCGTGAGAACATTGCCCTCTCAGTTGAGTGATTCCTGGTTAGAATCCTTTTGCAGCTGTTTTTAACCTTGGTCAAATCCGTTCACTCCACGTTGTTCCAGTTCATTCAGCTCTAGTCACCTGTATGAATGTGTACCTGTCTATAGATAGTGGTGAATATTTGTGTACAACTAGTCTACTTGCAGCATGGCTAAATGTTTCCCACTGAAGTCAAGATGGTGTTCAATTGAACAGGTCTTCTAGGGAATAATTTAATGTTAGGCATTGAGCAGAACTGGATAGCGTGCTGTATAAGGGTGAATGTATGTATGTCAGAACATCTCCAGTTCAAAGTATGTGCATTTACTGTTTAGTATGAATCCTTGACCAGCATCTTTAGGTTTTGGCCAGTGCTTCGTCTGGAGGGGATAAGATTGTACTGACCTACTCGGACACCACAGCCTACTCAAAAGACATTGCTGTTGGGGTGAGTGTATTGTCACCAGAACTGGTACAAAGACATTTATTTTCTACATTTGTAAAAATAACTTGGACAAAAGCTACTTAATTAAGCAGAACTAACAGTACCCTATTACAAATGTACCATAGTGCTAGTAGAAAGTAAATAATTGTATTTGGAAGTATTTTAATCAAATATTTTATACGGAAGTACTTTCAAATGTCTTTCTTCAGATATTTATGTACAGTAAAATGGCTGTCACAAATACTGTTGCATAGCCACTAACTATACACAGCCACCTGGTGGTTATTCAGATTCATGCTATCATATTGGCCAATCGGAAATTATCACTGCTGCAATGCTAGTAGGGCCAACATGGGTCACACTTTTGGAAACTGTTCATACCAAAATAATGGATACTTACATCCAAAAAATACACCTAAGTGTACTGCCTACCTGGTAGGTTACATGTAAAACGGTACTTGTTACATTAAGAAAAGTACACATAATTGGACTTTGTTACAAGTAGAAGTACAATTAAATATGTTACTTGATTACACAAGTAAAGTCAAGTTTCTACTCAAGCAACAGAGTAAAATACTTTGTTAGATGTTACATACAAACTCTGATTGTTACTTCCAACAATGTGAATTTTTCACCTAATTACTCTGAAAAATGTTGTTATAATAAATGTTTCATGTAAAAAAAATTGTTTTGTTTCAGTGGTAAAAAATTGTTATCTAGAGGTCTCGAGCACCTTGTCATGATGCTGGGATAATTGTTATTTTTGTTTAATGATTAGCCTATTGAAGTTTAATGAATATATTTTGTGTAGTTGTGTAACTGGATTCATTGAGATCTGACTACGTCCCTCGAAGAGCTCTTTGTTGATGAGACAGACATTGTCATCCGTGTCTGATTGTGATGTTTCTGTCTGGTAGGAGGGTCGAACGTGTGTCTCATTCAACTCGACGTCGCGCTTTGTGATTGGTGGAGGACCAGACGGGATCATTCATATATGGGACCTGAAAACGATCAAACTCAAGAAATCGTATAAGGTACATGTTTAAAGGTGTCGGCATAAAATCCCAAAGTATTTGTACAAAGTCTTCCTATATTTATGTGTGAGCACATACACAAAATTATATATTTTGTTAGCTAATGTTGGCTTAGGCATACTTTGTTTACACATGCATGTCTATTTTTGCAACTTAAAACAATCTTGGCACTTTATTTGAAATACAACAAAATTAAATGAGTACCCAGTTAATAATATCAAAATACCTTCAAAATTTGCCTTAAAAGTATTGTCCAATATGCTAAATTTAATGCTTTATACAAATAGATGTCCCTAAATAACTCATGAACTCACTCACTTTCACACACACACACACACACACACACACACACACACACACACACACACACACACACACACACACACACACACACACACACACACACACACACACACACACACACACACACACACACAGTAAGCTAACTCCCAGGCCTAGTAGTATTAATCACTGCGTTACTGTTTTAATAATTTATTTTACCGTGTTGTGCTTTTCAGGATCATAAGGGGCCATTGACGTCGCTGCAGTTCAACTGTGATGACACAGTGATAGCATCGGCATCAGAGACGGGAGATATTATTTTATACAACGTTGTTTCAGGGCAATGTTGTAGCCCACTTATCACACAGAAGGGACAGGTAGGAACTTCAGTATTGGTTGTCATGTCGTTGCTAGATCTCACCAATACGGGCCATAACCTGGGCAGTTACTGGGATTTATTGTGTTTTTTAAGTAAAACTAGTACATAGGAAATTGGATAGATACTATTAATTGGGCTACAAAATGTTTTACATCTTTGTTACATATTGTCCACGGTGCAATGCAAACAACCTTGTGTGTGTATGACTTCTGTACTTAGTTGGGCATGTCAGATAGCTGCCTTTTACATATGCATGCAGCCATACACATACAGCCACATACGCACGCAGTCGTGTGCACCCATATGCTCAGTGTTTATACGCATGCATGCACACATACGCACACACAAAACACACACACACACACACACACACACACACACACACACACACACACACACACACACACACACACACACACACACACACACACACACACACACACACATACCTTGAAGGTCAAATGTTTTAAGAGTGGTTGTAATAGAGAATGATTTTCACACACACACACACACTCACACACACACACACACACACACACACACACACACACACACACACACACACACACACACACACACACACACACACACCTGACCTTATCAAGCCTCGGCAGCAGTAACCCTACAGTGCCTGCCATACACTGCCACTTGTAGGCGGTGCGCCAAGTGCAGTATAGTCACTTCAAGAAGCACCTTCTGGGGTCAGTGTGTGACAGCGGCACGGTGAGTCTGTGGGACACTAACCGTAACGCCCTCTCCCACGCCTTCTCCACTGCCCACACCGCCCCCGCCACTGGCCTTGCCTTCTCTCCCATCAACGAGATGCTGCTCATGAGTGTGGGACTCGACAAGAAGATCGTGTGCTACGACGTACACGGCAAAATGTAAGTGTATTCACTGATTAGCAAGAAATGAAATAATATGTTGTCGAATGCATATCTTTATAGCTACTCGTCTGCAGCAAAGTAGGGGGCCAAAGATGCTTTTTTGTATTAAATATGGATGTGTTTGGAAATACTATTTATTTCAGAGAGCTTATATTATGTGCCAGAGGGTGCTAGTGAAAACAGGTGGTGAGGGGTTGTTTATGTAGAACAATTGTAGGTAAATCGTAGTTTTGTGTAATTGTTTGCAATGCTATATATACTTTCCACAATTGTTTTAAGTTACAGAACCTATCCACTAATCAGTTCAGTGTATATGCCGGATGGGGATGGTAATGTAACTTTCATAGTGCAAACAAATGTCAGGTGTGAACCTTTAGACCAACTAGAATTTTGAAATGTACAAAATCTTTATGGATCCTTCCTGGGGTGGTAAATTAACCTCTAAAAGTTTGGCGCCCTTATACAAAGGGTCTAGTAGGAGCATCATAACATACTTAGTCTACCCCGATTATACTAAGGCTGTAAGGACTCGTTATTGTTCACATAACACAGACAGCGAGTTGTGTTTTCAGAGAAATATTTCAGTGGGAACATATATCCCGTGTGAGACCACGTATATCATTGCAGTGCCGTTCAGACGATGGTTGCCGAGAGCCCGCTTACGTCTGTCTCGTTGATGCATGATGGCGCCACTTTAGCTGTGGGGTCAACAAGAGGCAAAGTGTACATATATGATCTTCGCAAGGGGTCGACACCGTTGAAGGTCCTTGCTGCCCACAAGTCGTCAGTGAAGTGTATGTCATTTGAGGCAGCGAGAAATAAAACCAGGGTATGTGAAGTCATTTGTTGACAACTTTAACATTGTATTCTAAATTTTAGATTGCTTAACTCTTTGATTTTTATGCGCCTCTTTGCTTGGGATATTGAGGGTTTTTGGCACTGTTTTCAAACTTTCCATCATTAATATTTTTTAAGTACAAAGTCTGATCATATGTATTGTAAAATTATCTTGCAGTTACATTACTCTTGCCATTCTGACATCTTGACACCTTTTCTGAATACAATTTACAACTGATAAAAATAGTGATTTGATATGTAATAAAAAATACAAATCTCCAATACGTTTTGAGTGATTTAAATCAGATGATTTAAATCAAATGATCTATGGTGAATGATTGAAATGAAACAGTCCTAGGTCCAGGTTTTGGGAGATTATCTCAAGTTCAAGTTTTGTGTCCTGTAGTCGAGCAGCATTGGGCGTGGAGGCAAAGAGCCGAAGGTCAATGCCAAGAAGTCGAGCACAGGTGGTAGCACCAGTGACAGTCACACAACTCCACCCCAGTCAACCAATCAAAAAGCAACAAACGGTTCAACGAGCGGATCACATGACTCGTTGCGAGATTCTCATTCTGCCAACATAGGTAATGTTTGTGTGATTCAAAAGTTTAAAATGAACATAAATCACTCATAGGTAATCCATAGTTACATTATTATTATTAAATTACACGCTGAGATATATATTGGTTTACTGTGTCAGTTAAACCAAATATAGTTACGTTGAAGCTTAAGGTTGTAGTCTTCATTGTGGTTTTGTGTTGGTTTGACAGACAAATCGTATTTATCAACGACATTGAATGACGTGACCAGTGCAAATGTATCAAGTCGCCGCGGGACTTGGGACCACATGGAGATGTTCTCCCCTCTCAGAGAAAGTACGTACTCATTCTATGGAGATCTTCTCCCCTCTCAGAGAAAGTATGTACGTACTCATTCTATAGAGATCTCCCCTCTCGGAGAAAGTACGTACTCATTCTATGGAGATCTTCTCCCCTCTCAGAGAAAGTATGTACGTACTCATTCTATAGAGATCTTCTCCCCTCTCAGAGAAAGTACGTACTCATTCTATGGAGATCTTCTCCCCTCTCAGAGAAAGTATGTACGTACTCATTCGATAGAGATGTTCTCCCCTCTTAGAGAAAGTACGTACTCATTCTGTGGAGATGTTCTCACCTCTCAGAGAAAGTACATACTCATTCTATGGAGATGTTCTCCCCTCTCAGAGAAAGTACATACTCATTCTATGGAGATGTTCTCCCCTCTCAGAGAAAGTACGTACTCATTCTATGGAGATGTTCTCCCCTCTCGGAGAAAGTACGTACTCATTCTATGGAGATGTTCTCCCCTCTCGGAGAAAGTACATACTAATTCTATGGAGATGTTCTCCCTTCTCAGAGAAAGTACGTACTCATTCTATGGAGATGTTCTCCCCTCTCGGAGAAAGTACGTACTCATTCTATGGAGATGTTCTCGCCTCTCAGAGAAAGTACGTACTCATTCTATGGAGATGTTCTCCCCTCTCAGAGAAAGTACGTACTCATTCTATGTATGCAATATGACTAACATGATGAAAGTAATAATACTATTAGGATAATAGTATTAATATTAGGAATTTAGTTTGAGGGAAATAGCAGTGATATTAGGAAAATAGAAATGTTTCAGGGTGTGTTTGGCATCTAAAATGGGATCTTCCATTTTAAGGCCTTGAAAATAACAACATTTTGGACAATGGTGAAATGGACCGTGTATTGCTGAGTGATAATCTTCTTCACTGTGATCACCAAGTAAACAAATAGCCACTAGAGAGTTAGAATGGAGTGTTATGGCTATTTTCCATAGAATTTATTATGAGAAGACTTCCATTTTTGAATTATTTGTCTGAAGAACATCTTAAAAATATCTTATATTTAACCAATTTAAGGCCACAGTCACCCCATGTATTTGTTTGCTGGAGATTTCACCATTTCATTGATCACTGCTGTGCTTGACACATGCACTTGCATCGTAATAAAAGGGATTCTCTCAAAACATTGACGTACGACACTGCAAGAAACCCACGTAACTTGATCCCACACCTTCCTCCCCTGCTACTGGAAACTACACCAACCTGCGTGTAACACCTTCCTCCCCTGCTACTGGAAACTACACCAACCTGCGTGTAACACCTTCCTCCCCTGCTACTGGAAACTACACCAACCTGCGTGTAACACCTTCCTCCCCTGCTACTGGAAACTACACCAACCTGCGTGTAACACCTTCCTCCCCTGCTACAGGAAACTACACCAACCTGCGTGTAACACCTTCCTCCCCTGCTACCGGAAACTACACCAACCTGCGTGTAACACCTTCCTCCCCTGCTACCGGAAACTACACCAACCTGCGTGTAACACCTTCCTCCCCTGCTACCGGAAACTACACCAACCTGCGTGTAACACCAGTGAAACCAACTTTCTGTAGTGTTGGAATACTTTGATGTTTGAGATTATCCCTAAGAACCACACAACATTTTACCATCTCCCCATTTTGGAAACAAACTGGAAAGAACATTTATGTAAGACAGTCCACATTAAAGTGTGACACCACGTAAGCACATGGTGACCAAATCTACCTGCCTACGTATTTGATGACTTGTCACTCATTGAAACACCACAGTGCAGTGTACGACCACATCAAGCTGTTCTCCTCTCAGAGAAACTATGTACTCATGCTGTTTAGATGACAAATCACTTTGTGGTCTTATTTCCACCCATCCGTGATGTTATTGATACTAATAAAGCCGCCAAGTTACGTGCTGTCCCTTAAAGCAGTCACTAGTCGAACTGAAGAAGAAAAATGGCATCGATTGGCAAGTGAGGAAGGAAGATCAGGGAATTATCCTACTTTTTTTATTTCCTAATTTATATAATTCCTGTCCGCAACAAGGATTATAACATGAAATATGTCATTGCTAATTTAGTTTGATATGGAAAATTTGAGAGAATTTAAATATTTCAATTAAGATAAATCCCAATTGGCTGCATATAGTTCACCAGCGAAAACACAATTATGGAGTTTGTTTTACTTCAATTGGCCTTTGGTGTTTCTTGGCTTTAATTTTGTAATCCTCACTATGATACACCTTGGCCATCATATTACAGGAGTTCTCACAAAGAATTTTCGCAACAAAAAGGTAACAAAAGGTAACTGGGATTTGTTGTTTTTGAGTTTATTGTTATTTCAGTTTTGTAGGCTGCTTTGTTGTTGATTGTTTTTATGCTTCTTCCTGTTTAAGTGTTGTTGTTGTTGTTATTTGATTGTTGTTGCATATAAAATGGTTTTGAAGTTCTAACTCTGATTATGTATGTTCTCAACATTTATGAAGTTTTACATTAATGTATCATATTGTATTCAGAATAGCTACTGCATTAAAAGTAGTGTATACTTTTTTTAATGAAATGATGCACTTAAATTAATTATTAGTGTTCATTTTCTTAATAAAAAACTAAATAACAGATGGTGACATTTTTATTCATTTTGTAGTTTCATAAACCAGCTGATTTATTATTCAAGGATTGTTGTCAATAATGTTGTTAGCGTAAACTGCCTCAAACATCATATCACACCTACTTTCTGAGCTCTTAAAATAGAGCAAATACAGTGTATTTTACCATTTATACATGTCATTAGAATATGAATTTCTGGCTTGTCACTTAAGAACCTCCAGGGGCCATTTTATATGAGCTCATAAATACAGGTAGATGTGCTGTATAATTTCAATTAAAAACTTGTATTTGTAAAAAAAAAACCTGAATGGTGCATAGTGAGACAGCTTCTGCATGGTTTTACATATCGTACCCTGGTCAGCAATCCAGATGCTTTGCAAGCCATATGACGCACAGTCGCCTTTGTTCATTTCTCAGACTGACTTGTTCTTGTCTCTGCAATCACACCAGACAAGAAAAGACTTGTCACATTAATCTGTCAATATAAACTCTGAATTGGGCTACAAAACGGTGAAAACTGCGTTCTTCTTTATTTTCTATTTACATTCAAAATATGGAAGATAATTCAAGAATACACTATATTGTCATTATAATGACATGTGTGGAGGCAACTGATGCACAACGCATCATCACTTTGGCATGTGGCATCATCCAGGCATTGCATGGGCTTGTATGAGATATCTCCAGTTGGACTTATGTAATAACACTTCATAATCCAAATAATGGATAGCATTGACCCAACCCCACACATCCAAAACTATAAAATGGGGACACAGCATACTCATTGTCCGTGCAGTGAATGGACTGTTGAGTGTTCCAGAAGTTCAATGAGGGGAGAATAAAAATATTACTTTTTCCAATTTTATTATGATAATCCATGTACACACCCCTGACCTACCCAGCCACATGCATTCTATTCTGTATTGGGTTTTGTTGGGATTATTGGATTTTATACGTGCTCTGTATTCACAAATATTTTTCTTTTTGTTAGTGGACGGTTCCGTCAGTGTGCTTAGTGGAAACCAGAGTTCTCTGGACAACACGGACACCAGCATGGGAGTGACCAGTGGTCAGTCAGCAAACCAGTACACAGGTGGGTCCATCACCCAGGTGCTTACAATTTTTTATTTATATCAATACGTTAGTGTTATTAAATATTTTAATAAGTATTTGTGATGAACCTTTTAAAATACACGCACTACATAAACACACACACCATACGCACAAAATTAGAAATATGAAATTACCTTTCTGAATCCTTGATGTCTCTTACGGAGCTTTCAGTGTCATCACGACCCCCTCGTCAACGTTGGATTGCTAACTCTCAGTCGTCATGTGACTTCACTGGTGGTCGTTACATGACAGCTGTTCCAAAAAGATCGTGGGAAGGTTATACCCGGTGTCTTTGTTGCTGGCTGGTCGCCTCTCTCTGATCTCTATTGCTTCACTGATTTTCCCTCTGGCGAGCACTGTTGTTTCTTTGGCTGTGATGTTGTGGCCCTCATTCACTCTATGTTCGCCTACTGCTGTGAGTGGGGCCCTGGTGTTACTATGTTGGGCTCTCAGCTCTGCTGGTTTCACCTACATAGGCCTGTTGACAGTCCGGACATGCTATTTCATATATCACCCCACACATGTTGTTCTTGTGGGTTTTGTCCTTGGGGTTCACCAATATAGATCTTATAATATTATATGGTTTGTGGTATGTCTCGTCTGTTCTTGGCAGGTGTTGGTCAATTTCTCTGATAGGTTGCGCATGTAAAAGGATCTTTGGTGTGTGGCTGGTCTGTTTTTCAGCACTTGGTGTCTTTTTCTTAGTGATGTTGAACATCCACTCAGTGTAGTTGTTGGCTTTGAGTGCTGCTCTCACATGTGCTGTTTCTGTGGCTTTATCTTCATCTATGGTTATGAGTTGGTCTGCTCTGTTCATCAATGTTCTGATCACTGATCACTTGTGTTCGAGGTGGTGATTGGAGCTGAAGTTCAAGTACTGGTCTGTATGTGTTGGTTTCCTGTAGACTGTGATCTGCGTGTTGCCGTCATTGTTCACATGTCATTTGGCCTTCTTGTTCCAGTTCGGTGGTGAATTTGATGTTTGGGCCAATGCTGTTGAGATGTGCAGTGAAGCCTTCTACGTGGTATTCATGTATCTGGACGAAAATGTCGTCGACATATCTGTACCAGACTGACGGGGGCAGTGGCGATGGCCTGTCTACCAAAAGTTTCCATGTATCGATTGGCCACAGTGGGTGAGACCATGCTTCTGTTGGTAGAACTGGCCCTTGTACACAAAGTAGGTGGTGTTGAGGCAGAAAGTCAGCAGTTCATTGAGTTGGTCGATGGTGAGCTGGGTTCGATGTTTCTATGTGGTGTCTTCCTGTAGTTTCCTCTTTAAGATTCAGATCGTGTCTGGTACTGGTGTGTTGGTGAACAAAGCTGACACATCGTATGACACTAATTTTTGTCCAGGGGAAACTTTTAGGTCTGATCTTGTTTGCAAAGTCCCCGCTATTCTTGATGTGGTATGGTGTCATCCCAACTAATGGTGTGAGGATGTTGGCCGATGTCTTAGGTTCATTGTTGGTTATGCTTCCTATGCTTGATACTATCGGTCTGAGTGGTGCGTCTGGCTTGTGTATCTTGGGGGTTCCATAGATCTTAGGTATTTCCTCTGATGTCAGATATATCCGGTAGCGTGGGGATGGAGTTCTTCTGTTGCCAAGTCTGTATAGTGTTGATCAGTTTCTTCTTGTATTCTGCTGTAGGATCTTTCTTTAGTTGTACGTATATCTTCGAGTCGCCAAGGAGGGCCAGCACCTTGGTGTTGTAGTCACTGCCGTCAACTTTTCAGTTTATCGATAGTGAATCCACACTGTGTCATTCTAATGTTTGTTAGGTTCCTCTCAGCTTTGTGTAGGGCAATTTTCAATGTTGCACCTTTCACCGGTGTAGTAAGCTTGATGCTTTTTGATGTAATGTCGCCTTTTATGTTGGCTCAAATGCATCGAAGATGCAATGGTTACTCCATCTGGCAATCTTCTTGGAAATAGTTTGTGCTAACCGGAGCTTCTCGTCCGTGTTATCTCAAGATATCACCATGTATGTTGTTACCAGATTCAGTTATGTTCATAATTTGAAGTATGAAGTTACCTTTCCGAATCCTTGATGTCTCTTATGGAGCTTTCGGTGTCCTCACAACACCCTCATCAGCATTGGACTGCTAACTCTAGGTCGTCATGTGACTACATTGGTGGTCGTCACATGACAGCAATTCCAAGAAGATCATGGGAAGGTTGTCACACCGGGTACAACCTTCCTGCGATCTTCTTGCTGTCACTTATGAACATAACTGAATCCGGTAACAACATACATTCTGACACTCTCACACATACTTACACAAACACACTCACACACGTGCATACACACAAACCACACAAACACTACATGCACATAAACACAACAACACACATGCACGCATACAAACATACACTACATACAAACACAAACACACATGCTAACACAAACATTCATATACGCTTACAAACACGCATGTAGCCATGCACACACACACATGCACACACACACACACACACTGTTATGGACGTTCTACCTACACCTAGACATCTGTCCTCCAATACAGACGGCATCTTCTCCCCGGTTGGGGACCATCTCCACAGCAGGGGTCGTCTCACAGACACAACCTCTGACAGCTCCGGGGTGTCTCCCGCCTTCGTGCCCCGCCCCATCCCTCCCGGCCTCTCGCTGGACGATGTACATAGAGGGCTGGACAATGGCCACGGAGGGGCGGCTGGCGATGTTATCTACCCTGGTGACTACACTGGCACCCCTGGTGGCTACGGTGGTACCCCCGAAAGATACGGTGGCTCCCCTGGTAGATACAGCGGTGGCTACGGTGGCACCATAACAGCAGAGGTAAAACACGTGCTGACTGTTTTTGTAGTGTTTACCTTTCTGACTTGGTATTTATTTCAAGTTGCATTTGTCCTGCTGAACTGTTCAAAATATTGATAAAAACAAGTGTCGTTTAACGTCAGACCATCCTGTTGGCTTAAAATCACAATCAAAATTATGAGCGTGACCTCCGAGTTGCTCACCAACAATGTTGATAATGATACTATATTTGAATTACATTACTATTGTGGCATGACATCAGTTAGATCAATCTCCCCGCGTACATCTGATGCTTTCAAAGCTTTGCCTTATGTTTTTGGGTTAAAGAAAAACTTTTGGGGTCAGGATTTCAACAAAATGTATGACATGTTCAACATTTATTTACATGAAACTTACATCTATGAATTAATTGATCCAGTAAGTCACTGTTGGCCTAAATTCACAATCAAAATTTTGCATTCAGAGTTAAAACTCATATAACCACTGATCACAAGATAAACCCATTTGTTTGCCTAACGGAGGTTGCAAACTTCCTAAAAGAAGCCAAATTTATTTTGCATTGTACATTGAGACTAAGATCATCATTACGTGACTCATTGCAAGTGTAACTTGAAAATAAGTTGGCTAAGTTGTGTGCCAGTAAGGATATGTCTAGGCTCTCATCTCTTCCAAATTATTATATCAAGTGCTGTCATCTAGCCTGCCTCACATGTCATTATGTTCGACTGACCATTTCAATCATTTCGTGTTTCAGAGAACCTGTGCTGATGTGCTCCCGAATAGTCAGAGTCCCCGTGGGGTTCCTCCACAGATGGCACTCCCAGATGGTCACAGTTCATCGATCAACCATGACGGAGCGTCCTTGTCAGCCAGTGCCCTTGAATTACCAGTTGCGACAGGTCAGTGGAGGTCAAGTTGGAGAAAGGATTAATTTCTAATGGTGATGATTGGTTGAGTAGTCTCGGTGCGGATAGAAAGTTGTGTACTCAATTAAAAGAGTAGTATGCTGTTAAGCAGGTAATACATATTTATTCATGCAAAGTAACCTCATGTATTATTGAGACATCTCAGTCATGATAAATGTTTTTTTTAAATGCTGCACACAATGGCTTTAAAGTTTAAACACTAAAATAAGTCATTAAAATCTGATCCCTATTCTGTACGTTGGTATAACAATTATTGTTGGTAAAATACAGTGCAATGAAAACTAACTTGCACTAAATCTCCAACACTGGAATCCAACCCACCCCCAAATCCTGTTCACTGAAAACTGAGCGCACCCCTTCTCCCTCTCCCCCTAATGTAGATGTCTTCTTCCTTACTGAGGTGAAAGGTAGTTTTTGTTTCTCCCTGTGCTTCAGCTGACCCGAGGGTGACACAGAGTAAGAGTGAAGGTGACTTCCCCCGAGGGGTTCGACCCCACAGTGACCAGCCTGCTTGGACGCCTCCTGATGCCCAGCCGAGTGTAGGGGGCGATGGAGCGGGGGCGATGTGTTTGCCCCCTCAGTCCTTCCCGACACAGTTCATCAAGAACCTCATTGAAGACTCGCTTGATGACTTCCGAGAACAGATTCGCCGTGACATACTCGATGTGCACACATCCATGCTGAAACAGTTCCTCCTTCAGCAGGTCGGTGGCGCTAGTTGTACTGTGGTGTATTTCTTTGAAATCCACGCTCGTGTGCCCACGTTGTATTTAAAAATACTGTGTCTTCTATTTTATGTGGTTGGAAAATGTGTTAATTGTAAAAAAACTCGCAATTAGTAGTAGTAGTAAGATCTTTATTTCATGGTGGTGACCTTTGCATGTTTTTTGTCTGATTTTCAGTGCGCCCTCACATGCACCCATTCAGCCAGAAATAAACTATATACAATTCAAAACGGTAGATTACACTTCCAAATAAATTAACATAAATTTTAATTACAATTTCTAAGATATCGATTTACAATTTCTAAAACATCAATCTCACTCATATGTTGACCAGGCTGCCTCACCCGAAAAGTTTATAGTACATGTTCTTCTAAGTGTAGTGCATGGTGCAGGCTTTGGCAATCATGGCCCACTTAATTGTGCCTAATTACTGGAGTTGTATTGTTGCAGTCGGAGATCAACACAATGTTGCAGCAGTATTCTCTCAACACAGAACTACTGGAGGAGATCGACAGACTGCGGGAGGAGAACAGCAGGCTCAAGAAGAACTACTGACCATCACTGCTACATATGTGTGTGTGTGTGTGTGCGCACGTGTGTGTCTGTGTGTGCGTGTGTGTCTGTGTGTGCGTGTCTGTGTGTGTGGTATGTGTCAAATGTATATAGACTTATGGTGCCACGTGCGTGTCACCAACTGGTGGATGTCACTCACACACAAGTGTCATCGAATGTAAGAACTGTTTTGAGGCGCCAAGATTTTTCTGAGCACTTGTTAGCACGTGCCAACCAACAGAAATCTGTAGGATCCGCACATATTAATCCATATGGTTATCTACGAGTGCTTGCTTAAAAGGCACTCACTGTGCAAACTGAGATACATTGATTGGATCCTGTCAGATTTTGACTCAATTGACAGTGCACAGCAGAAATTGTAGTCACTCTACGGATGCATTTTCGTCTGCCATTTAACAAACATCTGTTGTATGTCATAAAACAAACAAGTGATGTTAAAAATGCACAAAATCATAAGGAGAGTCAGAACTAGAGGGTAACCATAAGAGTTGCTTCTTATGACTGTCAAATGTATATCTATGCATCAAGAAAGTCGGGGTAGAATTCTCAAAGTGTACTTTGTCGCAATTAGTCTGTGGGAAAGTTTGGTCAGATAAATGGTGAATGTAGCATGCATGATAAGATAGGAAGTTTATATTTATTCAATTGTTTCTATGAGCAGACAATGCAAAATAACTCCACTGTATCAATTTAGTTATCTTGACAGCCTATCGTAAAGTAACGGGAACTGTTTGAGCATCTTCCAATACAGGTACAATGGAATCTTGCTATATGGACATGTTGAGACATGGCCAATCAACAGTGCAGGACAGAATGGGGAGTTTAGTGTTTCCTATGGTATACGACACGCAAGGGTTGCTGGCTTTTCACCCAACTCACCAAATATTAGCAGACATTGCCACCTGTATTTCTCACATCAAGTGTTGTAACGTGATGAAATCACAAGTTGAGCAAACAACGGGTTTATGGAAATGAATGATATCCCATCATTGTCTATGGGTGAGAACACCAGGAATTGAAGTTACTCCACATGGTCAAAACGGACATTACCATCATCTTAAAAAGATTATTTATATTACATGCCAGACCCCTTAGGTGCGCCTCGTGTGTGCAGCACGTGCCTTGTCCTCATCACCACCTCGCACACCATTTTACACCGGAGAAAATGGAATTGTTGTATATAGAGTTTGCTCTTTGCATTAAATGTCCTTATAGCAAGAGGCCTCTGTTTTTACATAACACCTGCCTTCAGTTTCACAACATGGACAATCGGCTATTTGTATTCATCGAGTGCTTGCTCTCACTGTGCATGTTTGCTTCTTCCATTCATGTAATCAAAAAGTGATGCATTTTAAAATACTCAGAAATACCATGTGTACTGAATGGGTCATAAATATACTGCGCTGTTGACTATCTTGGATACATTTTCGTTTATTTATGTATGTATATATATATCTGCAAATCAATTTGACAAGACCAGGTTAATTTGTAAAAAAACTATGTGTGTTGGTTAATTATAAATCTAGTTATGGTAACAAAAACAAGTTTAATACTCCAGCTTGAAGCAACTTGTGCCATAAACAACTTGTGACCATGGTGAATTGGATTTCAGAGGTTTTTTTATGTAAGCCCCTCAAGTTGTATTGAGATGAGAAACAACCTCGGGGGTTATGTAAAACGTACATTTCTCAAGTGGTCATGTCAAGATTGGATAGATGGTTTAATGTGACAAACACATTGAAATTTCTTTTTTATAGTTAATTATTAGACAGTGTCAATTATATAAATGCATATACCGGTTTGTGGTTCTAGATAAATGGTGCAACAAAATGTGGCTTACGATTAAGTTATGGAAATATTGGCACATCTATCATTATTCCACCTTAGGCTACAAAGATTGTGTAATACAAGAACTGTGGCTGTGGAATACTGACACGTACATTGTTTTAATGTTCAATCTGCTGTCGATGCTGGTAATAATAAACGGGTAGACAAACAATTACAAACTTCATCCAGCTGGTTACATGTTGAATATGTCCATAGGTGATATTAGCAAATATGACAATGGCTGTCATTTGCTGGTCCTCCAAATATTTAGGTCTAACTCCAGCATCAATGTTTGATACTAAAGAAACCGGTCGTTTAATCTTTTCGACGTGAGACATTGAATGACATTGCTCTGTGAATATGCACTCGTCTGCCCTGCTGTAACCATCCCATACTGTTCATCTTCAGCCGATCTAAAGTAAAACTGCCTGCTTGTACACAAAAGTCAGCGCTCTCAAGAACTGTGACATTGAAGTGATCGATTAGTTATTCTTCACTGATAGCTATCAGAATAAAGGTAAATTGACTGCAAAATACATACAAAATAACTATGAATGATCCAGCCTAATGAATCTCTTTCACATGTATTGTGACATCGATGTGTGATGCAAAACAACAACTAAACCCAATTATTTTTTTAAGGATCAAACATTGGTATTTTTGACATTTTCCCTTCAATAATGGTTTTCTTCTTTGTCAGTGGTTTAAGTTGTAATTGTCAATTTGTATCTGAAATTGTATTTTTGATATAATTTTATTTTACTTTCCTAGTATGCCATGCTGCTGCCAGTTGAAAGTCTGTGCCTCAGTGTCACAGAATGCAGACTGACAGTGCAAGTTGCTAATTAGAACTAATTGCGCAGTGTTAAAGCCAGTAATATTTTTGCATAAATTAAAAAATTACCCAACTGTAATTTTTAAATAAAAGTTACCAAAAGTAAACAGACAAGTTTCCAAAAAAGTTTGGTTTGCTGAAGGAACATTTTGAAATAGACAAATTTGACTTTTCGTTGCCCAAGCTTTGAAACAGCAGCAAGAGAACAGACCCCAGTAGTCTGTAATCAGAGTGCAGTATTCTAACTGCTGAACTACAAGTAATGATCAAACACAGTTCACATGGTTTATTTATTTGTTTATTTATTTCAACTTCACCAATATGAACAACAAAAACGTGTAGATAAATACCCCCATGGATCTCATTAGAGATCCAGTACACCTACCGATAGAAGCCATGTCCAAATTTGATAGTTTTAAGATCAAACAGTAATCTGGATGGCACCATTCTTGTAATTAGTTACAATCTAACAATAAACACCTATGAAACAACCCTTATAAGTGCTTGTACCGTGGTCTCTCACTATTTAAAAATCCCCATCCTGGCTTGCTCTATTATTATTCACAGATATACGGAACATTTTGACCATATTCCTTACACCACTAGTGGGAATCCATTTTATGTTAAAATAAGATCGGTAGAAGAAACTACCATTAAAACACTGAACATATAAATATATGTAAATCTCTACATAATTCCTTGTCAGGGATAGTCCCAAAATTGATGTATGACAGTACAGTACAGCCTGTACACAAAATTGGTTTCACTGTGGGAGGGGAGTAACACAGACCACAGTTCAATATGGGTGTTGACTCCGTGCAGTTTTATGTTCCGACGACCGGAGTTCCACCTGGCTAACAGTTGAATATCATGTTGTACACAGGTCAGTCTAATTACTTGAACAGGGGAGGGGGCATCAGTTTCACATGTAGGGTTGTACATTAATGTTATCCGTTAGTAAACACAAATCTATTATTATTCTTAACTACGTAAAACAGTCTACATGTAAAATCTGCTGGCCTACAACTAATAAAGCATCTTTTGCTGCAGGGAGTATTGAAAACCGGTATCTATCAAAACGATGACACTCCATATATCAACTTTCTATTGTCACCGAGATCAGTGGAATTCATAATACCACATTTTTTACATTGTTGTTATTAACTATTATATTTGAATGAAATGTTCTTCGGATCATAACTATAACTTACCACAATTAAATTCTTGTGAAGGCCACTGTTGGCAGTTATTGACATAAGTTCAAATTTATAGTGTTGATCTGAAGAAACTTCAATTTAATTTATCCTTCCAACTTGACGAACATTTTCACCAATATTATAGTATCGTGTAATTCACTTTTTAATTGTTCCTTATGTTATTGAATAAGACAGTACCAATACGATTCTATTCATGTCTT
This sequence comes from Escarpia spicata, assembly GCA_963995525.1. Lineage (NCBI taxonomy): Eukaryota > Metazoa > Annelida > Polychaeta > Sabellida > Siboglinidae > Escarpia > Escarpia spicata. The sequence continues at coordinate 13,390,030 of OZ023205.1, read as the reverse complement.
GTATTGAATACATTCTAACAAAATTAACAAACAACTAAGAAAATGTGCAACAAACATAATAAAACAGTCATAAAATTAAGGAAACCTTTGGCAGACCAATGGTCACATCAACATGACTAACAGGGTCATGTTATTTGGCTGACAAACTAGCAATTTCTTTCATGTGAGGTTTTAACCGTGACAAACATAATATTTTAAATATAAAACAAGTTCTGCCAATGACCAGGGCAGTGTGGTGTAACTATATATCTGTACTAACAAATGTAATAAGGACTTTGGCAATAAATCAACCTATTTTGGGAAAGCACAAATGTGATGAGAATACATCGTATGTGTCTAGATGTGTTACAACTCGTCCTTGGAGCTGTAACGTTGTGTCCATGCCTTCTTGTAGCTCGGTTCGTTGCGAATGTGATCAGCTGCCTTCGCGATCAATCGCAGGAACTCCCGCAGGTCGAACGAGTAGTTGGTGAACTTGGCGTGTGCCCCTAATGTCGGGTGGTGTCCCTGGAACCAGTATATGTAATGGTTATCGTGTATAATGGTAAAGTGTGTACGTGCAGGAATGCTATCTGGAGAGTACTAATCAATTTGTTCAGTTACCATTTTTCTCTGGCAAGTAGACAAGCATACGAGGTTCAAGTAGATAACAATATCTTTCAGCTTTGAGTGTTTTGAAGACATCGTCATTTGGTAGATCAGAGCCCAGCAGTCCAACGTAGTGAATGAATGTAGAAAGGGGTGAGTGGACGTGAGCACCTGGGAGGAGGTAGTGTCAGACAGTGCCCAAAGTTAGCACATTAATATACAGATTACACAAGGTAAATGAAGTCTGTAAAATATTGGGCATGGTGGATGGAATTCAGAAGAGGGAACAACCTATCAGAAACATTTAATATATGTAACACTACAATAAAAGGACACGTGGGATATTGTTGGTGAAATACTTCCCAGAATCGGACCGTTTTAAGTAAATTACCAGAGTGCTGGTAATTACACATCTCTCTTTCTTTGAATGGCGCAATAATTGAAGGCACTGCGGGTATCATGTAGCGGTGGATTGTGCACTGGGATGGGGGGCAGTGGAACTGGATAGGACACTAAATAATATATTGCGGACCTCTCAGCTTATGCAACACATAACCCACTTGTAGAAATGGACAAGCTAAGTCATTGTTATGTAATATATTGGGTATGGTAGGACTCGGAATAGGGGACGACCCATTAGAAGCTGGATGATCCAAACAAAGAGCTGTCACTGGCTGAACTTAGGAAGTGCAGGATGAAGATGGATGGAGAAAACTGATCATGCCAGTCACCAGAAATCAGCTATGTCTTACACGAAGCTATCCTATCACATTCAGTTGCAATTGCTAAAGATGCTGCAATGCATTGAGAATATCATCCGCCTTTTGCACCAGTTCAGCTATTGACACCGAAGTGTACTGCACAAACTTGGAGGCCAAGCATGCAAGGCTTCCACCACTAACTCCACCAATTTGAAGCAGTAAAACGTGCGTGCCTCACAAGAGAGAAGCTGGTCACTACAAGATTAATGTACCTAATTGTTAAGTTATGATAATTTTGCAGAAAAAGTGTATTAGTTGACACACACTGAATGAAAGTTGACTAAACATTAAAAACAACAAGAACAATTGATAATTGCTTCACTCTGTCTGTCAACTGATCTCGGAGTACTGGTATGGTTCATAAATGCATATGTTCAGTTTCTCATGATTTTGCGATTCACATATTCGTATATGAGTGCCAGTTCAACTGTTTAGCAACAGAAAGGGTCAACGACTGGTATAGCAAAGAATTTTTGCAAAGTGTGTCTTGAAACGATGGATGCATAAATTTATTACATATATTTCTTTATTATTATTGGATTTGTGTTGAATTGCATGTAAAACTACGTGAATTTTGCAAAGGTGTACTATGTATTTGTGAACCATAATTGCCATTTACAAGCCACCATAGGCAAAGCAAAACCAAAGCGAGTTGTGCAGCCAACATTGAATGCAATTCATGCCAGGACAAAGGTAAAAACACCTTGCTCCAAACTGTCTCAGGTTTACTCAGCATCATCAAAGCGATTCTAAGTATTTTGGATAAAACGTGGAGTACAGCAAAGAAGATAATCTCGCTGTTACAGGTACACATGTACCTGCTGGTTTCCTGGCCATACACCGTCCTGTATGTCCACCTTTTTCTATAAAAATTGGGAAAAATTTGTAGAATTAATAATATCAGTCCGCTTTAAAAGGGATAACAAACTAAACATCCTGTTTGCTGTCCATGGTAACAGGGTGTCTCTCATCAGAGGAACATTAACAGGGTAAAACTGTTGGAATGTTGAGAAACTATTGCTATGTAGTAGGTACCAAGTGTCTACTGGTTAGAGGGTCTGTTGAAAACAGATACTACAGTACTCTAAATTGGTATATGTGGGTAAATTTAAGAGATAATAAAATACCATATGCTTACATCCTCGATAAACCAAGGTCAAATGAGCAACAAGGCAGAAACATTGAGAAGGATCACGGAGGAGAACATGCAAAAGTCACCATCAGAACAAGGGGCCGCAGAGGATTTAGGGTGGGAATGCAATTTTGAATGTCTTATGCTTAGTTTTAGGAACCACAAGTTGAGATACATGATCTGAGGTGGCTGAGCATATTACAAAGATGCAGGGGACAAGCCGAATAGGCGAGTTGTGTATGTAGAGCATGATTATATAATAATGGACAATTTTAATTTGGTTCTATAGTAAAGATTTTATAGAGCGCATTATCCAGTCCTCACGACAGCCCAAAGCAGTTTACACTACTTCTTGGCAGACCTGTTCATTCAAACATGATCTCGCCTTCTTTGGGAAGTCTTCAACCTACTATTAATTTATGCAAAGACTATTTGTACGCAGATATTCACTACTGTCTATAGTCAGGTGCAAGAAGCCAGTGCAACTGTGTAAGCATGTTCATGGAGTTCATGAAGTTCATGTACCACTGATTCCTACCTCATCTTCCTGTATGAGTTTCTCCTGTTTCTCCCAAGTGATGTAGTGAACACCCCGCAGTCTGGCCAGGTCCTTGTAGCATTCTGTGTCCTCACAGTTGTAACTGACACACACAGAGACATACATGTATGTATGCACAATCATATACGACCCAGTGGGTCTAGTGATACAGTGTATACACTGCCTGCTCGGCATCTCTCACACGCCCAACCAGGAATCAACCCCGGCCGCTGGGAGCAAGATCCAGTTGGTTAGAGATAGAGACCACCTCTCTGAGAGTCGATGACAGGTTACACATTTACCCCGTGTGTGATCTTTTACTTCCCCTAGCACAGACGCCAGATAGAAGGGACCAACGGCTTTTAGTGTCTCTTCTGAAGGACACAGGCAACGTGAGGTGAACAAAATGGTTTTGAAAGCGGAAGGTGGAATTGAACCATCGATCCTTTGATCGACAATATGGCGCTCTACCGCGCGACCACTGCTCCCTATTAAAGACATACATATTCATATACATAAATTAGATACATGAAACATAAACAGAGGAGTTTGGGTGCTTCTTAGATTCAGAGATTTAAAAATCTCATCCAGGACACCTCAGTGTGATTACGATCTTAAGCACAAACAAAACTTCAGCGCTGCCTGTTGACGATTGTGTCAACAGCGGCCAGCTAGGTGAGTGTACTATTTCTGAGTGTTTCCAAGCAACAAATGCCTGCGTGCCATTATACAGTAAGATTGTAGCTATCCATGGGTGTCATATAATATCACTGACCCAGTGGCAACATTAACTAGGAAATATTAATAGGTGTCTTTTTTGGTTGTGCAATGCCAGGGTAACTCAACTAGTTATGAAATCTAAGGATTCACATTTGCTCTGATGGTAGAATGATCACTTACAGCTCAAAGATGACTGCCCAGTCAGGCTGGAATAGAAGGTGAGTGAGACCCGCTCCATGCATGCCAATGAAGATGTCACTGTTGTAAGACACCTGCAACATAAATAAACATGGGTGAATGTATCATATATATATATATATGATACATATATAGCACTTTAGACCTCACATCATTTTATGAAACGCACCCTGAATCTTCGCAGCATGCACACATGTCACCTTGACACGGGCACACCTAGATTTTTGCATTTAACTTTTTTTATACTTTTTCCTAACATTGCAAGTTGTGCTTTTTTTTAAAGATAGTTGAATTGTGCACAAAACATACCTGCGAAATGCAATACGCTGTCAGGGTGTATTTGCATGTAATGCTATGCATACCTATGAAATCTTCTGTCAGTTTCAATTCTCATTCAAAAGCTTCCAATACAATGACAAATGGAAATACCCCTAACACACCGCAGATACTGCAGCTACAGCAGCTACAGCAGATACTGCAGCTACAGCAGATACCGCAGCTACAGCATCTACATCAGATGCAGCAGCTATAGCAGATACATCAGATACAGCAGATACAGCAGCTACATCAGATACAGCAGCTACAGCAGATGCAGCAGCTAAACCAGCTTCAGCAGCTACATCAGATACAGCAGCTAAACCAGCTTCAGCAGCTACAGCAGATACAATACAGCAGCTACAGCAGATATAGCAGCTACAGCAGATACACTAAAGAATCCAGTGACACACTCCCTGTCTTTACAATCATCTGAAACAATAGATACCTTTCGTAAAAAATGAAGACTTATTTATTTGAAATTGCATTCCCACCCTAACCTTTGGCGGTCCCTTGCTTTAATGACAACTCTTCCTTGTCGATGTTAACGATTTTGCCCAACGATTTTTGTATGTTGCGCCTCTGAGCTCAGATTCCTGGGGATTTAGGTGCTATAGAAGTTTATTATTATGTAAAATAAGTATCCAGAAGATGCTGCCACCAGGTGTTGTCAAAGCTAAAATATGCTTTCAAGCAGTTGAGGAAGCTGCTGTCCAGATGCTTTCGGGCACTCGAGTTCTAAAAGGTTAAAAATCTCAACTAGCACAGACGTGCATATGTTGACAGCCTGTCAATATAATTCACAAATCTCGATTCGTTTTTACCAGTGGATGGAAATTTACTAAGTGAAATGATCAAAATCATGACTATGAAAGTATGACATCAAAGTAGACCATACTTCCCGTCCACCATTTGTAGTGTCCAGGCACCAACTGTAATGTTTGGATGCCATGTTCAAACCCACAAATGAGTAATCTACCAAATGAACATACTATTTCCTCTTCCATTTGCTATGGAATAGCATAGATCGGGTAACTGTTTTACAAGTTATTATAATTAAACACTTTTATTATTGTAACAAAACAATTTTGTAAAACTTACAAGCAAGCATATGTTACCCATGTACAATCATCGTTTGCATGTACTCTCTTCATTTACAGAACATACATTTCGTGTACTACTCTACTCGGTACCCCCCCCCCCCCATATTACCGGTGTATCTGTGTTATGTTCATGCAGCCCTTTCTCTGTTTGTACTGAATTTACGCCAACTATTGGGTAGGTTGGTATTGGGCAATCAAATTTATTAACACAGAGATTGCTGCTGTGCACATATAATATATACAATAGTCAACATCTTGTGCACAGCCAGGTACATCCAGATTACAAATTGATGGACCACACATTTTATGTACGGCAATTTTTTGTACATATATAATAATCATAATTCTTCAATGTTGCTAGTAATTTACCAAAAAACATTTGCCTGCTGTTATATTCAATTACAGCATACCGACTGTCATATGTTTACAGTATATAAAACACAAGGGAAAAGGATACCCGGTGTGCAGACTGCACACCTTTCTATAGTACTAGCTACAGTAATTCCAGCTTGATATATACAAAAGTGGGGAGTAAAAACCCCCCATCATACAGCATTCATGTAACATCTGTATTTAGTTATCCTGCATTATGTATGCTAATATGGAAGTAACTAAAACAAGGTACATGTACAACAGATACAACGGGTGGGTGGGTGGGATTCAAAATTTCGGATTAAAATCAGAAGTTGTCACGATGGCGAGGCAAATCTCAATCATCGTTTGCATGTACACTCTCTTCATTTACAGAACATACATTTGCTGACTAGTCTTACCTTCAATTGATCAAGGAATGACATCTTCCTACAAAACAAAAGAAGTCTTGAAATCACAGGTGATGTTCAGAAAAAATAGATGATCTCCAAAACTATACAACTGACTTCATGCATATGACATATTTTAAAAAAGACATGCGCACAACATAATTTATTTTGTGTGTTTGACGCATGCCCAAAAACCAACTTCGTAGAATTCATAAATAATTATCTATCAGGAATTTAAAAAGTTCACCAACCATAAATGAATAAAACGTTTCAAATTTAAAGGAAAATATATTAGTGTAATACGTTATACATACCAATTATAAGTGACAAGTTTGACTTCATAATCCTGTATTGTCTTTAGGCCATTCACTAGCTGAAAGATTCAATAAAGTAAGTCAACAATTACATGGTAACAACAAATGCACAAAATCAAAATCAGTTAAAGTAAGTGTCTCTTGTTAACAAGTTCTTTCAAAATTTGAATAAAAACAAAGTGCGAATGTGAGACAGGCATCAAATGCAGGAATCTTCTGCAAGAAATGGGAAACATAGCAGCATATAAATAGTTTGCCCAAAAATATATAGCACTGATAACGAAAAGGATAGTTTTGTTTGTTGCAAAGCAAAAACATAACTAACTGACATTGATAAACAATATAAATTACACAGACATACAGTGTAAATATAACTATTGAACTGTAAAACATACAATAACAATCGATAAACACAATGATACATTTATAATTTAGCGACAAGAAAGTTTGCTGTGAGGTGGTAGACTCCTACTCAGACCAACACATGCTCCTACATTTTATATAACAAACACTTATAACAACACAATTATTATATCAAACCGGTTTTTATCTTAAAGAATGTCAGAACTATATATCTTTGGTCTGTTTTAGATCAACTGTAGTCACCGCCACAATAATAAGACCCCCAAACAAACCTACCTCTTGTTCATTCAGTATATTTCTGTACGTGGATCCTCGGGACAACAATGTGACACGGATTTTATTCCTCTGCAGAAAGAAGAACATTTTGTGAAATATACTGTAATCTCTATTGCTAAGACACATGCTAGTGTTATGTTTCTGCCTATCCTTTTCTCATTAATGCCTGCCTCTTTCGTTGCTGACACAGTTGAACCTCGAGTTATCTCACTATTGCAGCCACCTTGGTAACGCAGCCATCTTGCATGTATAGTCACCACTGGACAGTCCAAAAATATTTTTGAAATTGAAATATATGAAATTACTTAACTTGACTTAAATGCACAGGCCAATTTGACCCCTCACTATCCTCCTGGATGTCACAACCCTCCATTTCATCCAACCTAGAGCATACCGCTCTGCTGTTAAAAGCGGGAGTCCAGTATCCTGTCTAACTTGGTCATTCCACCTCTTCCGCGGCCTTCCTTGGAAAACTGGACAACCTCACGAAAATGCCAATGGTCGTATAGTAGAGGACCGTCGTGAGGGGGGAGAGGGCCCCAGGCTGGATGAAATGCCAACCTAAGGCGGAAGAGCTATTTTAAAAGCCAACGTTATCCATAACTTTGGAATGTCCTAGCGAGTGCCCATCGTAAAGAGCTATGATCCTCTAGGATCAATCACACCCAAATGATGAATATGAAATTAATCCCACAATAATTATATGATGATTAGGATTATCAGATATACAATTCTTTACAAAAATTACAATTTCTTATAATTCATACTAAATACTGATTGATGATATTGGGTGGAAAATAGTGGCAAGGACAACGGTGGAGAGAATATATCCAGAGACAGTCATCAGTCTTGCAAAAAAGATTTGGTCAGCCTCAGGATATGCAAATTGTCGTCTATTCTAGTAGTTGTTCAATGACCCACCAGAGGGCCTTCCTGTGGTATATTCAGTCGGTGGAGTACGTGCTGTGAGAATGCACGCATCACGCTACTCTTCGTGCATCCTGGAATCTGAAAAAACACATCGCTCAATTAAACGTTACAGAAGAACAGAGTAGAACGGGAATGACAAATATTTAGTAAATTTTACAAAAGGCCTAATCACAGTACAAGTTTATAGCACAAGTTGTGGCTGCTGAGTATATATCATGAACGTCTATAACTGTTGTTCTTTGTTGGCAAAACACTGGTCAATATATTTTAAAACATTGGTTAAAGTGAAATTATCTGTTCTCTTATCCAAAATCAGCGTGGCATGGTAATGATTAGCAGGAACTTTGCTGAATCCGTTATCTTGAATGTGGGAACCATGCGAGTGTGTCGAACATAAAAGGGCCCAGAGGTTGACCAAACAACCTCTACAATATTACCAATAGAGCATCTTTAGAATCTAAATGTTTTGTTTAGTTTCTAACTTTTCTCGGGCGAAATATTCAAATTCCGAACACTGTTTCAGGCTTAATAAGTGCAATTTGGTGGGTTGTATACACTGTATCTTCAATTTGGTGGGTTGTATACACTGTATCTTCAATTTTGTGGGTTGTATACACTGTATCTTCAATTTGGTGGGTTGTATACAATGTATCTTCAATTTTGTGGGTTGTGTACACTGTATCTTCAATTTGGTGGATTGTGTACACTGTATCTTCAATTTGGTGGGTTGTGTACACTGTATCTTCAATTTGGTGGGTTGTATACACTGTATCTTCAATTTGGTGGGTTGTGTACACTGTATCTTCAATTTGGTGGGTTGTATACACTGTATCTTCAATTTGGTGGGTTGTGTACACGGTATCTTCAATTTGGTGTGTTGTGTACACTGTATCTTCAATTTGGTGGGTTGTATACACTGTATCTTCAATTTGGTGGGTTGTGTACACTGTATCTTCAATTTGGTGGGTTGTGTACACTGTATCTTCAATTTGGTGGGTTGTGTACACTGTATCTTCAATTTGGTGGGTTGTGTACACTGTATCTTCAATTTGGTGGGTTGTGTACACTGTATCTTCAATAAAAATTGATCTAGTACCACGAATATTATATTAAAAATAGGGATAGCCTTGTTTTTATAATAATGTCATTGTTTTTATAAGACTGTATACAGATATCCACTAGTGTACAGAATCAATATTTTGTGTATGTGCTTGCATGTGAAATGTTTTCATAAATTATTCAAAGGTCATCTCCACAGACATCTCCAGCAGTTTTTGATGTGGTCTTTCTCTGAGAATATATGTATGTTTACTTTCTAGAAAATAATTATTAATTTCACTCAAATATTACTAACCTTAATCATTTGGTTATACAGTGTTTAACTAATAATGTATACAATGATTGTGCCTAGAGTAATAAAGCAATGCACCTACCAGTGGCATGTTGTAGTATAGACCTAATCTCATTCTTGGCAGCAAAGCAAACATCAAGTCTCGAAAGCAAACCTGCAAATTATAAGTAAATACAAATCATGCTATGATGAGATCACTAAATTATGATATTTGTTGATAAATTTTAGACCCAAAGTATATGGGCATAGTGCTAATGGTTTATGTTTGTATCAAACCTATGGTTTATGTTTATGTTTTACATTTTGAATCATTTAATTGCCAACACATAAACCATACGTTTGATACATACATAAACCATTAGCACTATGCCCATATACTTTGGGTCTAAAATTTATGGGAAATATAGAAATACTGAAGTAAAAATACTGGATTAATTTAGGAATACAGACATAAATGAGCAGATGTGAATCACAACATACCACAATTAGACCCACATCCATAGTTGGGTATCAAAATCTATGCGTCTACCACAAAATAAATTTTCTGGTGATGAAAGAAACTTCAAAGCTTAAAAGCTGTTTAGAAAAAAGGATTTTTTTTTTAGGAAACGTAGGGATTGCTATTAAAATATTATACAAAATATAGGTTAAATTGGGACCTCTGCTTGTGTGTACATAGGTGTACACAGATAGTGAAAAAATTCTGTATTCGTGGTTCTACAAGCTACCTTCTTTCCATCATATTCGTTGAGATGAACCACGGGATGGTCTGTGAAAGCCTTCCATGTACTGCTGAAGAAATCCCCATAGCCGCTTCCAGACTGAACACACAGACACGATTGCTTTCAGAAAGAACAGCCAAACCATGAATAGTTGTAATGGTCATCGTCAACACTTGGCATCAGTTCAACACGGAACATGTTAATGAAATATATACCAGGTATTTAATGTCACCAAGGAAGATTATCACTATCGGGTTTAAAATTAAAAGTATTTGTTTAAATGTGTAAAGAATACTAAAGATTCAGATTATGTTCTTATTTTTGAAATTATGCAACCCAAACAATAGTATAACTGCATAACTTGACATTAATAACATATAATGTTGTCAACATGCTTCTGAATGTCTGTAACTGAACCTAAAAACAACTCTTTAGTCATATGTTAAATAGTGTCGAGCACAGATTGCAAATTACAGTCATACGGAAAGTGCCAATCAAGAGGTAGATAGTGCCAAAGATAGACTGGATATTACAGTCACGTGTTAAAACTGTCAATCACAGATTGGATAATATATTTATTTAGGTAAAATTACCAATGATGGAGGGGATATTACAGTCATGTGTAGACAAGAGTGAGGTGCGGTGGTTGTGCGGTAGAGCACTGGACTGTCAATCGAGTGGACGGTGGTTCAATTCCACCTGCTGCCGCTTCCAAACTTAGGCAATTTTGTTCACCTCACATTGCCTGTGTCTTTCAGAAGAGACATTAAAAGCCGTTGGTCCTTTCTATCTGGCATCTATGCCAGGGGAAGTAAAAGATCACACACAGGGGGTAAATGTGTAACCTGTCATTGACTCTCAGAGAGTTAGACTCACGGTGTCCCACATGATGATGAGTGTGACACGTTAGACTCACGGTGTCCCACATGATGATGAGTGTGACATGTTAGACTCACGGTGTCCCACATGATGATGAGTGTGACATGTTAGACTCACGGTGTCCCACATGATGATGAGTATGACACGTTAGACTCACGGTGTCCCACATGATGATTAGTGCGACACGTTAGACTCACGGTGTCCCACATGATGATGAGTGCGACACGTTAGACTCACGGTGTCCCACATGATGATGAGTGTGACATGTTAGACTCACAGTGTCCCACATGATGATGAGTGTGACATGTTAGACTCACGGTGTCCCACATGATGATGAGTATGACACGTTAGACTCACGGTGTCCCACATGATGATGAGTGCGACACGTTAGACTCACGGTGTCCCACATGATGATGAGTGTGACACGTTAGACTCACGGTGTTCCACATGATGATGAGTATGACACATTAGACTCACGGTGTCTCACATGATGATGAGTGTGACACGTTAGACTCACAGTGTCCCACATGATGATGAGTGTGACATGTTAGACTCAAGGTGTCCCACATGATGATGAGTGTGACACGTTAGACTCACAGTGTCCCACATGATGATGAGTGTGACATGTTAGACTCAAGGTGTCCCACATGGTGATGAGTGTGACATGTTAGACTCACGGTGTCCCACATGATGATGAGTGTGACATGTTAGACTCACAGTGTCCCACATGATGATGAGTGTGACATGTTAGACTCACAGTGTCCCACATGATGATGAGTGTGACATGTTTAAACTCACGGTGTCCCACATGATGATGAGTTTGACACGTTAGACTCACGGTGTCTCACATGATGATGAATGTGACATGTTAGACTCACAGTGTCCCACATGATGATGTTCACATCGGTGCTGAAGGTGTTGTTCATGTGCTGTGACAGATACAGATTGACGTAGTCGCAGAAGTGGTGGAACATATTTACTCCTACAACACACAATGAACACGGTTATTTCACAATGATACAATTTATAGTATTTTTTTCTTACAGACCTGTACCTAATCAATATGATTTTTTTGCAACTCTCATTTAAAATATATTTTGTGAAAAATCAAATCTACCCCCCTCCATTTTTTTTAACTAGCCTCATCAGCTTGTTGAGATACAGGTATTTGCATATCCAGTGAGTGCATGTGGGGGTGATGGCAACAGGGGGTGGAGTTGATTCTTTAAATTAATTAATGCACTGGTCAGATCCTAGATACCCCCTGGTTTGTGCAACTATTTAGGTAGCTTTTTATGAATTCATCACACAAACATAAATAAAAAAGCCATAACTTCATTGATAATTGGGCCCAGAATTGAACTGAAGTGCATATGAATGTGCAGTATGATTATGCATGTTTCCATGTTGATGTTGTCATTCCTTGCTCTTATGAAATCCATTCGACCAACAAGCTAAAAGTCGGGTTGGCAATTGGTGTATGTATGGAACTAAATTTAAGGATCAAAGTCAAATGTTTTCAATGATTTAAACAGAAGTACACATTTTTTATTAAACCAACTGCTGATCTTATTCAAACGACAGTCACATGTACAAATATTTAAAAATCAAAGACATGGATTCACGATAGGCTAAACCTGCCGAGGAGACCACATTAAACAATACTAATACAGATGCTCCCACTATTGATTTAGAGTATCGTCTATCCAAGAGAACTTTACTTGTTTTTTTTACAAAGAATCCATTTAATATATTTTCACTTTTCTGGGGCAGAATGTTTACAAAATAATTATTTGCCAAACAGAAATTCTGTATAATTAGCAATTTTTTCAATGCAGATAAAACATAACAAAACATGTCCCCCCTACCAGCATCCAGCTTCATGACGATTGTTGGTTTGTCGAGGACGATGTCGCATTTTTCGATTGGATGAAATGGAAGTGAGTCGAACTCTTGAAGCTCGGCGTACCTGAAGACAATCACAACAGACACACATCATATGTGTTCTAGATATGTATTATTGTATGAATGTAATGTAACATTCTCAGATATCCAAAAACATAACGTACAGAAAAATAAATCACAGATACAGCATCCGAATATTTATTACCCTAAACAAGTGTTGAAGTTGTGTCCCATCTGGTTACCCATGCTATTAATGGGGCTTTGTAACACTGTCAGTGAGTTAGTTACACTTTATAACACATCATTAATAATTGGTGAATGATGACATAGGAACAACAAAAAATATTATTCCTATAGAATGATAACATATTATTTTTTAAATATTATAAATATTTATAATGATAACTAGCACAGAACACCTTTGCAGATAATTAAATATGCACAGGTGTGTACATAATTTTGCCAGAACTGCACATCTGTATATATGACCAACCTCTCTAATCAGGCCACCCCGTTAAACAGGCAATTTTGTGTCAGAGGGGTTCTACTTTATAAATAACTTCATGCCTATGAATTGAATGGGGCTGAGCACACTGAATGACTAATTCTTGCTTTGTTTAAGAATGGATGGGAACCACCTGTGGAAATGCGAAACCCCAGCCACACAATAGATGGGAACCACATCATAATTTAAATGCCTTATCTCATGCAACATAAAACCAGGCATAACAAATTCTACACTGTAGTAATAGATACCTCTGAATGAAGATAATAAAGATACACACACAAATGACCAGCTACATCGCATTACTTCAGAATAGAGTAAAACAGAGTTTAACTAGGGCCACTATGCTGGTGTTAACAGGTGACCTTAATATGTACCCTCTTACCTGTGCTATTGATCCACCCATCACTAACCCCCCCCCCGTAACAGGTGCTCATGGGATGCAGGCAGAAATAGCATCATCAATCAAACGCTCTGGTCATGACAACCACAACGTGCTATTTAATGGTAATACATCAGAATACAGGTTGGTTTTATGACCAGCCTTGATACTTTAAAGGCTGCCATGTTTGTGTAACGTTGCATAAATTCTTCTTCTTCAACCATTGATATTTGGCCTTTAATACACTGGTCCACCCTCTTACATGTTTACATAATACAACAGATATTGTTAACTGGAAAGAGCTGCTTTTACCACAACATGCACCAGGGAAAGTGTGCAATAATAAACAAGCAATACAATACAGCAATACTGGGAATTTTGCAATTACATAACCAAAAATACTACTAAGTAATAAGTGAATTAACCGAAGCCAGCTGGACAATGACCCCTTCAGCTCTACTGACCATGACTGTAGTGGGCTCTTGTGATCTCCCTCCCCACGTAGTCGGTCAAGGTACATCTTGCAATGTCCCCCAATCTGGCCATGCTTGAACATGTCCTCACGATATCTACAAACACACCACACTTGCAAGCTGAACATGTTCTCACGATACCTATAATTATTAATAACACCACACTTGAATGCTAAACATGTCCTCATGACATCAATAAACACACCACACTTGCAATCAGGACTGTCCGATTTAACTTGTTTGAACCAGATCAAAGATTTAATTCATGATTTAAATTATTTCAATTTTTGTTAATGACTCAATTGCATAAATAACAAATCAATGTCAAAAACCATTTGATTTAGCAACTGTCATTTTAAGAAACAATAAATAAATAAAAATCATACAATTTTAAAACAAATGAATGTTGATACATACAGATTGACAGAGTGTAAAATCAACTGCCCTCTGTTGAAATTTCAAGTTACAACATAATAAATTATGACTACATCAAAACGTCAGTGTTATATTTAGGCAGTTTTCTATATTCAATGTCTCTATGAACAGATAAGAAAGTACGACAAACTTTTTAGAACTTGACTTGATCTTGCTTTCACTGAAGTCCATATAAATGTTGGTACCATAGCAATATCGTGTGTATCTGACACATTTCAATGATGAGTCATCCTACAAAATAGGATTAGATCATTAGAAACAGTGATTGCTTGCACATCAATTCACAGCAAAATGTTGAATATTTCATACATAGATCTACACAATGAAAATGCAGCACATTTTGACAAGTAATTATAAACGGGAAATCCTACTAGATACAAACACATAACAATTTATAAAGCACAAAAAAATGGGCCAAGAGGCCCTGAAGTCCTTTGGACTACATTGTGAGTTTGTAATTATTAATGAAATGTTTTTTGGTGAATAATAGTTACAGATCATTTAAGGGTTGTGATGGAAATAAAATGTTGACATGTTTAGTGGAGACTATAATATGCATGCTAGTGAAGATACACCTGGAAATAAAATATTCTAGTAAACCTTTCGTGAAGATTGTTTATATTAGTTAATGTGTTATTAACAGTACTGTAGAATTTTATCCTGATACTCTGCTATTTAGGCCCATTTCCAGTGGTTGTAGAAACTTAGCAAGAGAGTTAGTGAGCTGCAATCTTGCATGTAGCACAGTTAAAGATTGTTGTGCACACATTTTCTGTTCTCATTTTGCCCCTACCACCCTCCCCCAGAATGGAAAGAAGAAAGAGATGAACTGTAATAAAACTTTATTTGTTCACAAGGCACATACACATAGCATGCATTTTGACTTAAAACAGTAGCAATTAATGACATAATACTGATTGAATTGGAGTGAAGTAATAGCTGCAACATGTATAGTAAAACATCTTAATAATATTCCTTATAATTTTGGCTAAATATGCTTTAACCTTTTCGAGTATCAACTCGGCCGAACAGCTTCAGCAATCACCTTGCGCTCGCGAGTACACTGACGTTCCTTGAAGACGTCTCGCCAATATGCACGATCGTAAATCAGAAAGGCAGCAAACCGCGTAGAAAATTCAAATAAAGATAGCTCACACAACCAAAATTTGTTGAAGCGACCACTCCGTCTGCTTTCACAAAACGAAGTGACCAAGAGCTCGTTGTAATCTGTGACTGCGCGCCACTACCGCGCGGTGATTGGCTCCTTGCGCCAGAGACAACGAGGTAATTAGCATAATAATTAGCATCAGACATTAGGCCAATCATCACTTGTCTTGCATTGTTGCCAGCACAAAAACCCATATGCAGCACGGTGCCGTGGCCGCATATTCCCATATTCCTAAGTTATTTTATTTTATATATTATTTTATTCCTAAGTTATTTTAATTTAATCCTAGATCATATCTTTATATTGCTTTGATAATTATGTCTATTGCTGTTTTAAAGTTTATCAGGTTCTGCCAGTGCAGTAGGGATTCCCATTACACATTATAGTTACAGCCCACATGGAGGCATTCTGTTTGACACTGTGACAATGGCACACAGTGAGCCAAGGATAGTCCAATACACAGGTTTACAGCTTGTGGTTCCACTCAGCCACCACAGTGATCAGATATAAAGCAGTCGAATATCCAATTATAAATTATATATAATTATATTATAAATAAATGTTTTCCCTTCATTTTTTACTCAAAAGTCGGTGTGCGTATTATACATGGTGCTAAGGCTAAACAAAATTTTATCTGACCAATTTATCAATGTTTGCAGACCAGGATAACGCTGTTGGAAAACTAGTAATATTATCAAAGTCGGCGTGATGTCACAATCATATAAACCACCGTAGCAACGCAAACGTTGGAAGCGTACAAGACCGGGGAGCGCAGCCCGGGAAGAACATGTGTTGCTTCCTGAGCACCAAGGCGTTATGATTGGCGTTCCTGAATCATGTGAACGATGCCCACGCCACTGGTCGAGTGTCAACAAGTGCGACTCCATGTTTAAAGTTGTGAATGCAAGTGTTGTGATAGCCTCGATTATCCAGCCGGTGTGAAGTTGCAGCATTGGCCCGTCACAACGGCCTGGATTATTAAGCTCCAGCCATTGTTACCGGTAGGGCGCTTTACCCCAGATTCTGGTAGAGACAATGATTGGCTCTAAGGCCAACTATGAACTAACAAATTCAACAAGGATATACTTTTATCAGATAATACTATACTATAAGAACTATTCAACATTAAACTTATACTGAAACATGTCACACACAAAATAAACCAACAGTAAACTTTTTTCGTAGTTTAATGCCATTTAATCACATGCATATTCAGTAGGTGGCAGCTCTCATGGCATAACATTTAAAAGGGCCATTCAGAGCCAGACTGTCGTTCTGGCAATGTCACGCAGCCAGGCGAGAGTCGGTTAAGCGAGACTAGTGTTGTGATGTAAATAAAAACAAATGTAGCGCATGTATGCTTCGTAGTTGAAAGTACCAGGTTTCATGTAGCATTTCAGAATAGAACTTGGTGTTAATTTAAAAGTGAAATCAGAACGACACAATGTAAGTTCTAGCAAGCGCTGATTTAATCAGTTACACAATTGTCAAGCTACAACACAAGTTACGTAGTGCTTACACACTAGTCACTAACGAGTGACAAGCCGGCAGCAATGCCGTAACTTGCGTAGGTGACATGTTTATGATTCTGAGATGGATTCATGGGTTCAAGCAAAATGTTAGAAGCGGAGAAATCGGGGATTGATGTCAAAAGTCAGGGTGCATATTATACATGGGGGCGTATTATACACATCAATTTATGGTAGTAGGAAAATGTTACCTTTTGGGGGGCCCTGAAGTGCAAATACAGATTTCTTGGGTATAGTGAAATATACTACCACATGAACTGTCCATGCAAAATCAGAAAAAAATTACTGAAGTTTTGGGGACCCTGAGGGGCCCTTATAATTATTCAATCAAATACAGATTTCTCGTGCATAGTAGCAGTACCCTAAGATATGTCTATGCAAAATTGGAGAGAAAGTTGCTGAACGGTTTCTGAGATATGGCAGCTAATGGCGCACGGAAACGGCAGACGCAGAGTGATGGCATAAGTCCCTTGGACCTTCAGCCCAAAGGACTAAAAAGTGTTATGTTATTCTAGTTTGATTCGGCAGGCAATAAAACTTAATACCCGGTATACACTACACGACTTCCCATCAGCCAATTAATGTTGAGACATGCATTGTTGTAAAGGGTGATGAATGTGTGACTTTCCCTACTTGCTACACAATCAAATGCCTTGGGTGATATTTAGCTTCTTTAAGTGTCGTCTTTGGTGACGTTGGCGATTATGCCATTCACACAGTTCTGTCCTTTGTCATTGCCAACAGCTGGTTATCACTGGCTCGTCTTACTTCTTCTTCATCAGTTAATCTCTAGATGAAAATGTCTGTCACCTTCACGAATGTTGCCATCCTCCTCTGTGTTGATGTACCAGGTATCTCATTTTTGTTCTTTGTCAAACTCTAACTTTGTATCCATCGATTTTTCCTTCAACATATTTTGTTCAATCTGACAGGTTGACATGCTTGGTGTTGATATTAAAGAATACACTGTTTTTGTAAGCAATGCTAGCTTTACCAAAACATTTCACTACATATATCCGATGTCCTCCACACATTTAACATTTCATTTGAATAATAGCAAAAGTACTTACTGGAGTGCTGGGTTCACACATATACTTCAGTTCACCCAGCCTGTCTTTCGCATATCCAAAGTCAGCTGATGTCCAAAACTTGTCCATCTGCTCTTCTTTGTTTTTTGCCCTAAATCAATAACAAATAAAACTATCTAAAAAGCCTTGTTTTGATCATATATTTCCAATAATAATAATATGTAGTGTAACAAATAACTAAAACTGCTATACAATATGATTAGAACTTGCATTGTGACCAAACTTAAACATGAAACAGCATACATTTGAGAAGTTTTAAAGCAATTCCTTGAGAATTTTAATCTCTGTAATGTATACAATGATTCATTAATCGTGTTATTATAACTAATTCATGTAATTCTATGCATTTATTGTATTAGAATCGTTTTATTTATCATAATGACCATAACAACATATCGATTATAATAACTCTGCATGCACGCAGTTTCTAGTTCATGCCACCATTTACGATCCATATAAGGCATGCTCATGAATATTCGGTACCATCCGTCAGACTTCGGTTACGGTACCTCCGATGAGTTTTATAGGGCAAAAAAACATCCCGTTGCTGATTCAACAACAAACAAACAAAAAAATGGGCCAAGAGGCCCTGAAGTCCTTTGGACTAATACATCGATATGTGACCCCGGCTGACCAAATGAATGATAAGTCGGAACAATTTTAATTTTGTTTTCTTACATTCATGTCAAGGTTGGGTAGGGTGCTTTACACGGTTTCAAAAATTATGACTGCTACCAAAATTGGCGAAGTTATGGAGCATTGAACATGGTAGGGGTCAAAAAGTGAAAATGGAGAAAACGGCTGTTGAAGTTTTACATTATATATGCAAATGGATTGCATGGAAATATTACATGCACAACATTCAAATGTGGCACACAGTATGTATGTTATGTTGCAAAGATACACTGGAAGTACAAATGTGCTGCTACAAAGACTTATCAAGTTATGCCAGGTTATGTTTATATGTTTAAAACTAAGAGGACAGATTGTTTGAGAGCAAACAGTATACTAAAGAAACTTTAAAATGACAAAGCTAATGCAGAGTTAAGAGAATTGGCTAGTGGGTATAAATGCTTTATAAAACAAATATCAAAATGCTACCATAAACAGTTACATGAAAAATGGCGCAACCTAAAACATAGCAAGCCTGCAGAATACTGGGATATATACTTAATAAAGCAAGTAACAGCAGTGAAAAATGTGGAACTATTTCACTGGATAAGTATATGGAGGACTTTGAAAAACTCGGTGAAAAAACTGAAAGTGAAACTGCAGCTAGTGAGATACCTTTTGATCCAAGAAAGTCAAACGAACACGTAAACAGACCATTCACGCAAGATGAGGTACTAATACAAATAAAAAAAATCATAGCCACGATTCTTAGTATGTTTAGAGAGATAGTTTCGTGCCACAAAAAAACACCTTTTGATTTAATTAAATAAAACAGCATTTTTGTGGACGATGCTAGCACTTCTATTGGGGAGGATACGGTAGGCCGACATATTAAGCGACGCCATTTTCATTCGGCCAGCCTCCCTTTCAATTTCTGCGCTTCGGAAAGGTAAACACATCCCACGCTTGTTTGTTTACGTTTTGTTTTCCCACCCTCCTCACCCTCTCCTTTTGTTCTCGCATGTTTACAGGCTGGCTGGTCTGTTTTATGCCTGTCGTTATTGGCAACGTTTATAGGTCCGTTTTTCGTTAGTAGGTTTTTTGTATTGTCTATAGTATCTATGTTACTAACGAACTTACGAAGTCAGTCACATTGTCGTTATGATTGTATTCTGTGAATGTTTTAATTAATATCTTATGCATACGGGGTTTTAGGGCGGAGGTATGTACCTTGCGCTTTCCCCTATTCTCAATGTTTCTATACATATTGCTTCGTTTTCACGTTTGTTAGTAATAAAAGTGTGGGGTCTTCCACCTGCGTGTGGTTGTTTTCCCCCACCTTTGCTGATGTCTAGTATATTAATTATCTAAGCTAACAGAAATGCTTAGATCGATTGCATTATGTATTCATGTATTTTATTTTGGCTTTTTGTTATTATAAAGCCCATATACAAACTCACCTTTGCTTTATGTGTTATCAGCAAACTAGCCACGATTCTTAGTATGTTTAGAGAGATAGTTTCGTGCCACAAAAATACAAATAAAAAAACTCAAAAAACAAAACGGCATGCGGTATTGATATTAGATTCCCATTACACATTGTAGTTACAGCCCACATGGAAGCATTCAGTTTGACACTGGGACAATGTCAGTGAGCCTGCCATTGTCCAATACACAGATTTACAGCTGGTCCCCCAACTCAGGAAACCCAGTGATCAGGGCAAAGACCACTATCCAGTTATAAATAGAAATCAGTGGTTGCTGGAGGCAGCAGTAGAGAAATAGCAGGGACATTTTGCATTTTGGAGGCCCTGCGGTGCCCTTAGAATGATTCAAGCAAATACAGATTTATTGTGTACAGTGACACTACCACATGAAATGTATATGCAAAATTAGAGAAAAAGTTACTGAACAGTTTTTGAAAAAAAAGGCAAAATGTTAAACATTTTATTTTTTTGGTTCTGGGGGCCCTATAGAGCCCTTAGAATGATACAATCAAATACAGATTTATTTTGTATAGTGGCAGTACCCTAAGATATGTGTATGCAAAATTTGAGAAAAAGTTGCTGAACGGTTTCTGAGATATGGCAGCTAACGGCGCACGACGGGACGCAGAGTGATAGCATCAGTCCGTTGGACCTTCAGCCCAAAGGACTAAAAAGGAAAAGGACAATCTAAAGAATAAACAGATAGTGAATATAGCGGCAGCCCATGTCAGATGGGGTGATAAAAAAGTGTGTTTCACTGAGCATGCGTGCAGGCCTATAGTCAATCTGCTTAATTAATCATCCACATAAAGAATTAAAAAATTACCATGCCAAAACTTTGATTATATTATGGCATTTATGGTATGTTTCTTTTCCTGATTGTCTGCATAAATCATGTACAATGTTTTAATGTAAAATCAATCTGTTTTGGTGAAAACAGAGCTGCACTTTGCACATCTTATTTATATAGTCTAAAGCGATTTAATATTTTCTTGTGCATGCGTTCACATGAACGATATAGTTTATCAAAATGGCGACCATAAAAATACCACAGCTAAAAAACAAAGAAAGGTTGAATGGTGGAGGATGTGTGAGGACTGTTTTATCATAGCAGATGTTCACAGCTACATAATTACAGTAGTGCAGTTTTTATGTGTTAGAAAAACAAGGAGTTACATAAATAGCTCTCCTGAACACTCTGAGGAGTGATTCACTGTACTGACCAGAGTGCCTCTTGACTTGCTTGCTGGAAGCAACCATTTTCGATAACATTTTGGCATCTTTACTCTCGAGAACATTCCATCCATTGGAGACCCAGGATCAAAATATCAAAATGCGAGAATCATCTAACGTTCAACGTACACAATGATGCCGAACAGATTGCGGATAAACCGGAACTACTGCCATTATAGCAATGAGAGTTTTTTGTGGTGACGTTCTGAGGCAGACTGCAGTGCCTATCATCCTAACACAATGATATAAGAGCCAATTTTAAGGGTCTTATGTTGACGAATAAATAACATGTTCATTCTGTTTTGTTATTTTGCAATGTCGATCATGCTCCTAAGAGTAAGGCCAACACAAGGAGCAAAACAGACAGTCTGCAATACTAACAAACTGTTCCAGTGTACATGCCTCAAGCAAGGAGCTAGTTTATTTATTCCCCGACTTTCCTTAACCACAATATAACCTGCTGTGAACAAAATGAGAATGATCAGCTAAATATGTTTTTTACAATGGCCATTCTGTTACCCTACAGTAAACTAGCCCATCTTTTCAATGTCAAATCTAAAATAACATTTAAAAATGTCAATTACCTTTTCAAAAAAAGATCTTTGACGAAATACAATACAAAGTCAGAAACATTCCAGAAGGTTGCCAAAGCCATGACAATGCACTTCACATCTGACAAAATATCAAAATTCCATGTCTTCATCCAAGTACCAAACTTTCCTGACCTTCTAGTGAATTCCAGTGCTTCACGTTTGAAAAAATCAGGCAAGCGATAAATCCCTCATCTAAATATGTCAAATCATTTATTTCGAGCAATTTATTATTTTTATTCCTGTTTGTCCGTCTGGTGACGCCTCTACCCAGTCGAGGCTAGCTGTGCCATAGCGGTATCTATTACGCAAGATGAATTCCATCGGGTCAATTCGGGACATCAAGTGTTGGCACAGATTGAAAAGTTGCATGCTGATAAAACATTTGAGACAGGAAGTACTAGCGATGATGACAGAAAATGAAAACAGTGTAACTACACTAATGATTAAGTTGTTTTGTTTATGGGACGGACGCTAGCTGTCGGCACCGCGGCTACCGATGCGCACCCGTGACCCTGACTAATGATTTATGACCATCGGCCGATAAGAATCCCGTTGAGCAATAAGCAAATTCCAAGTCATGGCTCTGGAAACATCAGCAACTGCGTGTCAACGCTAATTTACGTGACAAGAACAGACTTTCTTTCAAACAAAGCAGGTCTGGTGACGCGAGCGATAATGGCAATTAGTGCGAGCGATAAGCGATTAGAGTGAGCGGTAGGGAGCGAGAGCGATAGGGAGCGAGAGCGATCGTTTCTAAAATAATTACTTTTCTCAGATCTTTACATTTTTACATCGCCCAATTTTTCCTTGGCCTGTGGTAACCATGCAGTCATATGGCTACTGCCCTTTGACTTGCAATAAAGCACACACTCGGTTCTACTGCCCAGCTTCCTTACCATCCGCGTGGTTGACCATCACATTCTGGACTAGACATGCGATAGCTCTCTGGACACTTCTCCTCATAGCCCCAGCATCTCTTGCTTTTGAGGTGTTTCTGTAACACACCAAACATCATCTGCTAAAGAATGGTAACTAAAGGTTAGTTCTTATATAGCACTGTATCCATTCCTCAGAACTGCTCAAAGCGCTTTACACTTTACTCCCTGGCAGACATGTTCAATCGAACACCATAGATCTCAACTTCTCTGGGAGGTATTCAGCCCTGCTGCAATTAATGCACGAAGACTATGCGTACACTATTGCCAGGTACTCTTTCATACAGCTGAGTGAACTGTCTTGTATTACACTTTCAGTTAATTGTTGTTTCTTTATATTGCTTAGATGTGCAAAATATTATTTATACTGTAGTTACCATTTAATTTATCTAATGATAAACTTGTTACACAGTTAATTCTAAGTGTAGCCCCAAAAATCTCTCCTGTATTGAAAACATACTCATATACATATTCATTACAATGAAGTTGTCATTACAAGGGGGACTGGTCCTCACTTCAAACTACAAAAGCAGTTTCATTTAATATACACACTAACTCTTTCGGAGTAATATTACTGAATATGCAACCAGGAACAGCAACTATCACCCTGATTTGTCATTTTGTCACAAGATAATAAAAGTATACAAATAAATTATATATGCCTTTAGATGAGCAACGTGTCAAGATAATGCAATCTAGATATTGACTCACGCAACTCTCAATTTGAGCTTTGATGAAAGGTCAGGATGGGTACTCCTGCTGTCGGATGTTGATGGTGACATTCATCATTGCCACGAGAGCTGAACTTTAAATAAACTCTGTACTTTGTTGTTAAGATTGATTACAACACCTTCCTCTCCATTCACTCTACCAAACGTTCATGGAGTGCAGTTATTGTAGCCATAGGCATAGCATAGGCAATTTTATTAGGCACATAGACTCACCTGAAACTAGTTTCACTGAAAGTTTCTTACTTCATACTTGGGCTATGAAAATGGATGACATGTTGCAATTACAGGCCCATTTCCCCTCTAGATTACGGCCCATTTCCCCTCTGGGTTAAAGGTCTGTTTAGCCTCTAAATTTCAGGACCATTTCTGCTTAGATTTAGGTGTATTTCCCTTGGATTACAGACCATTTCCCCCCTGTATAACATGTCAATTTCTGCCTGGATTACAAACCAATTTCCTCTCTGAATTACAAGCTGTAGAGCTCTGAATATTTCATAGGTCATGAATATATAAATACCTGA
This sequence comes from Escarpia spicata, assembly GCA_963995525.1. Taxonomy (NCBI): domain Eukaryota; kingdom Metazoa; phylum Annelida; class Polychaeta; order Sabellida; family Siboglinidae; genus Escarpia; species Escarpia spicata. The sequence continues at coordinate 13,365,482 of OZ023205.1, read as the reverse complement.
CTTTATGTCTTCACTAGTTTCATCATTCCGTTGTTATCCTTCTTGTTTTTAGAAATGTTATGTTTAGCCAAGTAGTCATATATTTCATGCAAATTAAAGACTCGTGCCTAAAACAAAAAAGGGTCACAGCGTAACCCTAGTGGATGCTTCAAAAGTTCAGAGACATTGTTTAATTTTGGGTGGAAATGTCTCAACGCAGGATAAGGACAGACTGGATATGATTGTAAAGAAGGTGGAATGTGCCGTAGGCAAAAGACAGGACAGGTTTGACACACACTACCAGGGACCACTGACAAACAAATGGACTTTGACAAACAGAATCATTGAACGAAGCGGATGTTTTACTTTTAAAATGTCTAGGGCTAGAACGACAAGATAGGCAAGATCAATCAAGTATTCTTATTGTCACCTTTTAATTTGTATAAAACATTTAACACATATGTTGATGAATTAACCACAGACTATATACCTGTTACAGATTAATGATCAGGTTGGTTTATTAAATGTATATTTAATGTATTATTTAAATGTATAATTACATTTCAATGTTCATCATATGGATGTCATTGAAGTGTGCATTTTGATCAGAGGTTACATCAAATAACCTATGTCAACTATGGTGCATTATATAACATTACCTGTCGGGCATCAACTAACATGACACGTCATTTTATTGTTTAAATTTAGCGTTAGCCAGTCAGAAAAATGATGTATGACAAAGCAGGCCTGATGCTAGCCTGGAGACATTTACTTTGTGTTAACAAAGAATGTGTTGTCCTCCCAACATTAAAACTTCCCGTTATTAACAAAATCATAATGCTAACATTAGTAAGTACACAAAAATTGGTCGATCTGTTGTTTGAATTATTTTGACTATGATCATGCACTCAGAGGAATACATACATGATTGTTTCAGGACTGTGACAAACTAATTGTGGGAGTTTGTTAGGTGTTCAAGTTCAATTGGTATTTTTATTTAAATTTTGTTCAGCACCTTGCAGTATTAACTGGTGAAGCGTGTGTTATACCATCGTAACAACGTGTGTTCTAATTGGTTCTTAAACAGTAAACGAAACAAACACAACATCCACTTTATGAAATACGTCCAAAATTTACCCCAGAAAGGCTACAAAAATGCTATTTCATATACCCACAGTTGCATCCAGGTCATGCAACAGTGACATTTATTGATCTACATACAATCAATAGTCTAATTAATTATAATTACTCTTAATATTATCATATGGTTTCTCTGCATGGATTACATCACTTCAACATATATGTCGTAGGTAGTATGAATGTGATTTTGTTTTGTTTATGATTATGGAAATTCAATTTTAATTACAAACTTCTAATATAAAATCAGAAAATCTACAATAACAACCATGAAATAGCCTTTTCAACTGAGTTAATTCTTAGTGTCTATACTGTGCATAGACATAGATGCAACAAGAACTGTGACTAAACTAAGAACGTTAATACATGTTTACAATTGGGAGAAGCCATTTATTAAAACTACATTTCTTATAATTTATTGTAACCATTTATTGAATTCTCTTTTACATATATAGCTTTGATTTTTTCAAAAAACACAACCTGATTTAAGTAAATAAGTGAACTGCCAATCATCACTATCTTTCCCTGGTGCAATCAATACCCATTATTGTAACACGGAAATAAATTACTTGGAAACGTTAGAAACAATATTTCTTTGACTGTAATCAAATAAATGAGAGTTGTTAAGTTGTTATTGTCAAACGTCATTAAAATCTAGTTTGTATATATTATTTTCATTAGAATTCTGAGATATCTTACCTTATAAGGACAAGTTGGGTCTTTCTTACACAGTGACTTCATATCTTTGTTGTTGTTGAAGAAATATGGGATGTGTTCATCAGGCAACTGCAGACTTTGCCATATGTCAGCTACACTTCCACTAGTGTATGCGAAGTTGACAATGAATAGCACTAATGTCCCACTCTGCCACAAGATGGCACTGTTGATGGGCCATTGCAACATTTTTTGTCAGCAAAACGTCTGCAAAGGAGGTGCACTGGAAATAAAAGAAAACATTTTGATGAGAATAACACGTGCAGGGTTTCAGGGCGAAACACGATAAACGTCATTTTAGAAATTTTGCCCAAACCAGGAATAATCGTTTGCTTAAACACATGTTGTGCTAGGATACTATTTAATTGATATGAAAACACAATAAATCCCCACAAAACGACATGCACAAAAGAGTGTTTCTTTCCAAAACGCGATAAGTGCCATCCGTCTTTTTTTGTCAAAACGTGACATATGCATGTTCAGCCAATCAGCACCGCTGTGCCGCTACGCAGAGTGACAGCGTATGAATATACAGAGTTTTCATAAGAAAATCTTTTAAAAAAAAATTTTGCGTAACAAATGTGCAACAAATATTTCAGAGTTTGCCACCATTCTCTATGATTATGAATTCTAAATATATATCAACTTAATTTACAGGTTGTTATTTAATCTTTTTTCTAAATACAAAGAAAATGGATATATCGTATTTTGTCCTGAAACCCTTCATATACTACTAGAGGGGTAACTCGGTGATGCCCTCATATACTACCCCTTGGTACTGCAATACATAGTCACTAAGTGCCCAACACAATGCGCAGTCCTTTTGTGAAGGTTGACTGGTTGTATAATGCAGCGCCTCAATATGAGCAATGCTTAATTAATTTGTTCTATAAAATATTGATTACAAAGGCTCCATATATATCCATCCCATGTCTGTTGCAAGCCACATTCAAGTAATGAAACTTGTAGAGGCCAATTTAATAAATAATTTGTTGTCGATCTGTCTCTCTATTTGTCTGTCTGTCTTTTCTACCATACATGGAAAAGTCCACGGTTAGGCAAACTAATGTATTACAACATTGTAACAAACAAATTATACTGATTTTCCTATGTTCCTTTATGTCACATTGTAGAAACTTGTATAATTTAATAAATTAGACATAGGGGGGTAACGGAGCAGCTACAATATATATATATACAGGGAGTGTATATTTATTTCCAATAGGTTTAATGAACATGTCGGATGTAGGTGTAACATGGACACAAAAGGAAGGTAGTTTCTTTTGAAAATGGAGGAATGCTTTGACAGAATTTGATATATATTTATTTCACCAATCCTACTTCAGCATGGCAAATAGAAAAGGTCATGATCATTACATTATCGTTTGTCTTGAAATGGTAACATGAATGGATTCCACATAAGTCATTCGCGGGCTAAAAGTCATAATTCAAGACTGACAAAAATTATTTCTGGCTAAGGGCCTGCTGTCCACCCGCCCGCCCACACCCACCATATTATTAATTATACATGGTACTTAACATTTTGTTACTTCAGTGTACATATTAACAAGAAACAGACATACCTGCAGACTTAATATACCCAGATAGATCTGCCCTGTAAAGGGTCACACCATATGAGTCAGAGACAAAAATAATTGCAATAAAACATCAATAAAAACGTGAATATCATACAAGATGGTGACATAGGGTAATTATGGAAAATGTGTTATTTGCTAATAGGGCGGAGGTTAATTTATTGTCAAAACCAAATAAATTGTTTTGAAATAGATAACAATTTGCTATAAATACGCTGGTTTACTGAATGTGGAATAGCTTTCATTTGCAAGTGTTTATCTAGCTAGTAGCCTGGATGCTTGAACTGGCTTCATTGCAGCAGTTACTATCTTGGCACTTTGCAGACTTAGGCTTATCCACTGGGTAAAACACAGCCAGTGATTAGAAATGTCAATCGCAGAGCTGGCAGCTTCATATACTAGGCACTGTAGACTGGCTGTTTATGACTGTTCATTCATGCCTAGTTCACTCAACAGACTGCTATCTCATGGACTAACACTTACAGGAAAAACGCTACAGAAAAAAGTTCCCAATGCATAATTATCATACGCTTCATTTAATGTTGTTATTTTTGTCAATTCTGCTATCTAAATATTTGTTCTTCTTTGTTCTGAAATAGGCACAGATGATCCTAGATCCCGTTGTCGTCCAGCTGATGCGACCTTGTTTCACATAGTCGTAGTATCGTGATGTTGTAGACACATCATTCCCTTGCTATTTGGGCTGCTTTGTTTACTTTGTAGATGGTTCGAACATTCCATGTTCAATTTTTTATTTTCCTGGAAAGCAAATATGCCTACAAATATGTCACTGGGTGTATGCAGAAATACTGAATATTGCAGTTTGTATGTGAATACAACTATCCGGCACTGCTGTTATATAAATAGTGAAGGGAGACTAGGTTAATTTTTTTACAATGTTGCGGCGGTATTAAATTAGATCAAGCACTTCAGTTTTGCTAATTTTAGAAAAAAGGCCAAGTGGGGTGGGTTTGATGAATACAGGGTAAACTCAGTTTTTGGGGGCATGGGTGGGTTGGTTTTAAGTCTTGGGAATTTGGAGGTGGGTAAATTTTCAGTTCAGAATTATGCCAACAACAATTTTTGTGTCCAAAATGTGGTTCAGATTTCAGTGCAAATTACTGGAGGGAAGGTCATATTCTAGTGTACAGGATTTAGAGAGAGCACTGCGTAAAGCTTAGAAGATTTACTTTGAAGAAATCGATTGGCATAAACAGTTTTAATAATTGATGGAGAAAAGTGTTATTCCCCATGTAAAGGTTGGTCAACCAACTAGTTATTATAACAGTTAATTACTGAATACAAATAGATACTGTTTTACAGCAGTAAATTTTCACTGTGGCTATTTCTCAAGTAGTTCAGAAAATAATATTGTTTTCCATCATTATTTCTCGGGCTAACCAGAAGTTGATATAACCGATTACTGTTCATATCAGTAACTGCCAATTTGTCATGCTGTGGTGGACATTGACTGGCTTATTTCTCAAGCTGTTCCATAGATAATTTCTACTTCACTTCCCCAATGAAATTAAAAACAGCATCACATTTACTTGAAACAAATCGTCTGTTCACGTATATATATGTCTTGAAAGTAGCACTTGCATGCATGTCGAGAATATGAGATCTGCTCGAGAAATAAGGATCAAATATGGTGTTTTTTTTAAACTCCTCAATAAATAATGTTCTATTTCATTTTCTCATCATCATCATGACAGAGATATTTGTATGAAATAAAATCAGCACCATATTTACTTAAAAGTAAGCAATTCGGGCTGCTCAAGAAATAAGGATCAGTCTCAGTCACCCTTATTTCTCAAGCTGCCCAAGAAATAACACAAAAATTAGCATTATTTCCCAAGGCCAAGTTGCTCAAGAAATAACACCGAAAACAACGCTATTTCCCGAACTGCTTGAGAAATATAGCTTAAGCCATAAAATATTCCATTGCCAGTGCCTTAGTTTGGGCTTGGCATTAAAAGACCAATCAATCAATCAATAATTATTATAATGGTCCGTCAAAGTCTCGTTTTATGCCATTTTTAAATGTAAATATAAATAAAGATGGTCTTTTAAGCAAAGGTATTTTTCATACGGAAAAATCGTCACCAACTCAAAGACAAGTCAAACAAATTGTCTGTGCTGTAGCCGTAGCCTTACTGCCTACAGTACAGAACTTACTATACTGTCACCGGATACAGGTCAAAACGGCGACAGATCCAAAACGGCGACAACCAAAACGGCGACAACCAAAACGGCGACAATTCCAAAACGGCGACACACCAAAACGGCGACAAACCAAAACGGCGACACACTAAAACGGCGACAACCTATAAAGTTTCAAATTTGAAATAAATAAAAATAAGCTCTTGTATTGTTTCGTTGAGCAGATCCTTTCATGCGATTGATCTTTGATTTGTGTCGGTTAAGAAAGTGTGAAGTCGGTAGGGGCATTAGTAATCTTTCTAGAAAATCCTGTACCGTAATGAGTTAAGAGATATCAGTAGAAATGAATAAGCAACCGTTCACGACTTTGCTCATTTTAGAAATGTATTTATTAAAGAACGTTCAGGGTACAGGTCAAAACATGGAACCAATCCAAAACATAATGTTCATAACAGTATAAAAAGACACAATATTAAAGCAAAAATACAAACACTTTCCTGTCATCACACCACAATATATAAGCCTATAAATCCTTAATGAGTTAAGAGATTTATAAATGTATTTATTAAAGAACATGAAACCAATCCAAAACATAATGTTCATAACAGTATAAAGTATACAGTATAAAAAGACACAATATTAAAACAAAAACCGGTCATAAAAACATAAATTAAATGTTCACAATTATTCATATGTACCCTGCACATTTAACTGTTGAGAGCGTCCGCTTCTAAACTGGTCCATGCACCTTGGAGCATGCTGCCAACAGCTGGTCAGTGGTACGCTCACCGGCTTCAAACTCGCGCCAGAGTTTGAATAACCTAGCCTGGTACCTCGCATATGTGACCCGCTGGTGGCGCTTTAGTTTCCGCTCAGAAACCAGCCGTGCATGGATCGACACGAGCTGTGCTTCTTCGTGAAGCAAGCCGATGAGTAGGTACATGTTCAGCTGGCCGTTCTTAGCTCTCTCATTCAGGCGCCGATGCCAGCCTTCGACGTCGTTGTTGGTTCGGATTGACTGTCCAAAGACCGACCACCCGCTTGGTGGCCACAACATGCTGTCGATCCACGTTGTCTCCACGTACGTGAACAACTGCGCTAACATGGCAGTTGTTGCTCTGGCACGCAGCCGGTCGAACGCGCCCGTTATCGCATCCACTGGCAGAAGTGGCAGGGCGAGCAGGTGCCGGCAGACATCTCGCGTTCCGTGATCCTCGCGGTATGCCACTGCGAGGCCGTATTCTTGCGCTTTGCGCCACACCGCTTGCGTCCAGTGGAAAGCGCATCCCTGGATAGCGATGTCGGGCAGCACTTGCTGCGTTGCCCGCCACATGGCTGCCTCGAAGTCCAGTATGAGGCGTTCGACGGCAGGGTCCTCCGGAAGAACACGAAGAACTGCTTGAATTACTTTTTTGTAGTCTCTTCGGCGTTTCCCGCTCATGAGGACGAACATGACGGGTACCTGGGGCAGAAATGAGGCAAGTTGCAATCGTATTTGTTATTATTAAAACAACATTAAAGATTTGCTTATTATTGGTATTCATGCGGTACGTCGAAGCAACGTTGCAGACTTGACGGTTTTTCTCAACACATATCCTATGACACATTTCCAACCTGCAGTCTCAGCACGGAATTTAGGTTCAACATTTGAAAACAAATGCAATTTCAGTCAACATATTTCCCGATCCGTGATTCGTCCATATCCATTCATTGTATTAATCACCTGTTTCAAGTTGTCTCCGCTTTTCAGGAAGACATGGATACTGAAGAGTTGGGTGAATGGCCTCTTCACCACAAAAAATGTGGCATCTGCATACCTGGAACAAACGAAGTAAGACGTTTTTTTATAATCAGTCGCATAATTATACACTGTATTTGTGCATTCATACACAGAGGACTCTGTTCAAGGGTGTTGACAACTAATAAATTACTTCCGACTCAATTCCATTCACAGTAATATTATAGTTTGTTCTGTAACCTTATCCTGTACGTGTAATGATCCAGGTCGATAATCTGCATATTCTTACCAATGCTTGGCGCGTGCCAGCAGTTCCAACATCCTATCAGTGGCGAACAGCAGATGCCGCCTGTCGTCTACGGTGATGTCCTCGCGCAAGAACTGATTTGGGACAAATTCAGCGTTCAGCTGAAAGAGCAGGTTGTCGGGATTGCGAGGTCGCATGGCCTCACGCAGGCGATTCGCTCGGCGGGCAAGATTGTCTGGATTTGGTAGAGACGCTCCTGCAGGCGCTCGACGAAAAGCGCTCTCCACCAAGGTAGCTGCTGCGGCGAACACTTGCTGTTGTGCGTTTCGCTTGACCTAAATGTAAATCAACAATATTTACATTTCCTATGCAACTGCCATTCCACCCCTTAAAACAAACCAGCATACCTGGTCCCGAATTGGATGCACATGCATATGTAAATGTCGCATTATCTGAATTAATCCAATTTACCTGAACGACAATCTCGGCGAGACCACGGCAACCTTCATGCGGCGGGTGGTTATGGGGCGCCCGACCAGCAGAGAAGGTGTCTCCACGCTGAGCAATCGTCGCACGACAGGTTATCAATTTTGTTCGAATCGAACATCGCCAGTAGACAACGCCAGCACGCTGACGAGATCGCACAAAGGAATACCTAATAAGAGAACGTCGCATATGGTAAGTAGAATGAAAGATTTTGAGCAGAAGAATTGCTGGCAAGAAACTTTGATGAAAAGACAGATGATTAAGTTGTAACAATGGGTGATCGAAACGGCATCCGAAAACAAAAATGCTGTTCTTTGGTTGTTATTGACACAAGTACACACACCTTAATGTATAAGTATCTATCTACTCACTTGTCTACTCACTTGTCTGACTGTGATGCGTTGGCCACAATGTCATACGTAGGGGTTGACTCCAGAAATTCCTCCTCCGTTTGTAACGGCTCAGGGTCCAGCATGGACGCCTCTCCCACGTCCATCGGTGCCTGTCCATCCTATAGAGAAGGTAATCCACATACAAACATTACTTACGCACATTCCCTCGGAAGCCTCTCTGTCAGTACCTGTGCAACTACATGCATAGTAATTTTGTAAATATATAGTTAACTTTCAATAAATAGCTGACTGCCTTTCTACTTTCATAGAACATATATTTAAGGATACCCATATTTATTATGCGTTATGTGACTTACATCGTGTTCATCATCCAGTGCAGAGCTTTCTGCTTGCGGTAGGTCAATCTGAATGGACGCCTCTCCCACGTCCATCGGTGCCTGTCCATCCTATACCGAAGGCAATCCACATACAAACATTACTTGCACACATTCCGTCAAGCTGACAATATTCGCGATTTCGGACATGCATATTGTTACAATAGGCGACAATAAGGATATCTTAAAGACGGAATTAGCAAGGGAAGCCTTAGTAACGTTAAATGGCTGGCTGTGTATTCAATTGGGTACCATTTGTGGACACCCCTTTAACCGTTCTACCCAATAGTGATTGCTATCAGATATATACTTGCAGAGACAGAGTTTAGAAGTTGCTGTGTCACTTACCACAGCATTGGCGTCTGTCTGGCTGCACACCGAACATTTCCAAGCGTACTCCACCGTCTCGTCCTGGACCAGCTCCCAGTACTTTCGTTGTGTGAGACCGGTTTTGCAAACACGGTGTTGCCACAAATCACATATGTCGCACTGTAGTGCCTGTTGCCGAGGCCTCACAACTTTTCCACATACGACACAATTGTCAATATGATATGACGTTCCAGGAGCGGGTGGACAAACTTCTTTACAGGAGTCCATTGTTAAAACGTAACTAAATGCTAACAAACGTAACCGACAAGAGCTAGCTCCATGCAGAAGTAACTGTTAGAACAAACAATACAGGATACGTTTAGCCAATTTCAATTATCGAGCAGAGTGACTAGACGTGGAGACAGCATCGACTTTATACTTGGTCATGAAACAAAAGCAGTGTGTATGGCGCTTGCTAATTGATTGCGGACGAGACAGCATGTGATTGGTGGAATGACTCAACAGCGGTACATTATGTGTGCATATGTCAGTCAACAGCAATAAGTATTACAGGCTCCACAGACATAAACAATTGGGCATGCCTGGCCTTGAATACACTTTAATTAACACAGTGTAACTTATTGGATGTTGCAAAACAAGCATCCCTTTGAAGTGCTAACCAACGACATAAACTGCCGACAGGAGTTACAGTGTAGCAACTACCGACTTCACACTTTCTTAACCGACACAAATCAAAGATAAATAACAAGATACAAGATATTTATTCACAGACTACATTCAGTAACAACTGTTTTGGTAGTGGTGACACGCATACATTATGATAAAAGCATAATACATACTTAACATATGTAAACGATATAATAAATTATGTATGTAAAAGTGAGTGAGCAGATATACTGGATGGAAACGAACATATTTACAATACTTAAAAAGAATAAATCTTTGATGAACATTTAACCATTTTAGAGATGTTAACATATCAGAGACGTGGGTCCTGTAATGGCACCCCAGGATAATACGCATTCCTCGATTCTATAATTTCTGAAGTCTACATGAAAGGATCTGCTCAATGAAACAATGCAAGTGCACCAAGCCGATTACTAATGCCCCTACCGACTTCACACTTTCTTAACCGACACAAATCAAAGATCAATCGCATGAAAGGATCTGCTCAATGAAACAATGCAAGTGCACCAAGCCGATTATTAATGCCTCTACCGACTTAACCGACAAAAATCAAAGATAAATCTGCTCAATGTAACAATGCAACTGCACCATGTCGATTACTAATACCTCTTCCGAATCCACACGTTCTTACCACACACAAATCAAAGGCAGACAACACAAACATATCTGCTCAATTACACAATGCTAGAGTAGCAAGTGAATTACTACGGCTACACAAATCAAAGACACACCGCATGAAAGGATCTGCTCAACGAAACAATACAAGAGCTTATTTTTATTTCTTTCAAATTTGAAACTTTATAGGTTGTCGCCGTTTTGGTTTGTCGCCGTTTTAGTGTGTCGCCGTTTTGGTTTGTCGCCGTTTTGGTGTGTCGCCGTTTTGGAATTGTCGCCGTTTTGGTTGTCGCCGTTTTGGTTGTCGCCGTTTTGGATCTGTCGCCGTTTTGACCTGTATCCCTGTCACTAGACAAGTCTAGTATGTCTACGCTACGCCTACGGTTACGGTAGTACGGCTCCGTCATAATCAGTGTAAAGTCAGATCGACTAAGGGTAAGGCTAGTTTTGAAACTATAATATAATAATCACATGTATAATTAATTAAATACATTTGTGTATTTTCAAATAAGTCCCTTTTACCTTATTTATGTCGTTAACCTGACTGAGTCGAACAGTCTAAGCTATAGCCAGGTTCCTGAAGTGAAGACGCCACGTTTGACGGTTTGTTGTTTCCTGAATCCAGTTCACTTCAAGTTCAGACTTCAGACAGTTTGTCGATCCTCACGTTTACCTACTGCAGCGGTTACTAGATTCGTTTAAGACAATAAACAATTAACATAAATCGGAAACTCGTGTTGATCTTCACTCCAAGTTTTATGCTCATTCATGCGCGACGTCACCAGGAGAATGCGTGACCTGCGACTCGTCTGCCCACAAGAAACTAAAAGCTCTTCGAAACGCCGCCTTGACTCGAGGTCATGTGATTCGTTAGCATGTATGGTGCGCCAACGTAACATTGTAGAAGGGTAACTCGCAAACAGATCGCTCCAAAAAACTTGTACCCTGGCCATCGATGATAAAGCAACAAGTTGTCACTAGTACTAGCCAACCGACTGTTTTAGATGTATACAGTATACGCGAACGTAGCGCAGAATGAGGTGACTATACTTGTCAGCTTTAGTCTGGCTATCACTGTGGACGATGCCATTCTTCGTGAGTAGGGCTACTCCGCTGTTGTCCTTCTTTTTGCTTTTGATGAAAGACCAAAACTTCTTTAGATTTCCCTCATTTTTATTGTTTTCGCCTATCAATAGTTCTTCCTTAATAGGCTTGTAAGTCTGAATTTAGTTACCGGAGTTGGCCCCAGTTCAACATTTTCTAATTAAATAAAGTAGGCTTTATTGTTAAAATTGAGACTCTACTGATCTTGTTGTAAATATAATTTAGTGTTTTACTTATGCCATAGGCTTAGCCTTAGCTCTGGGTTTAACATTCTTTACTATTTATTATCTGTATGATATAAAATGATATGGTTTTTGGTCTATTATTTTCTACTAAATATGATAATAATCTAACATAATTATGTCACCATTATTCTTATTGGGTGTTTTCTGCTTGTCTTGCTCTGTTGCTGTAAGGGATATAGATTTTGTTTTATGCAAACCATTGAGATCTAATCATTTTAATGTGCTTTTTCCTAATCACACTAAAATTCATGTCTAATTCATGTTTGTTATAATAGAAAGTTACTGCCAATCCCCTACTCTTACGCCAACATTGAAATTAGCAATAATTTTATTACTAGCAGGAGATGTAAGTCTTAATCCTGGGCCATCTGTTAGACAAAACATTCGGGTGGCCACTACAAACGTTCGATCTGTACGAGATAAGACAGCCTCACTTTGTGATTTATTAATTTCTAAGAAAATAAACATTCTAGCTGTAACTGAGACCTGGCTCAGACCACATGATACACATGCATGCATTGCTGACGTTTCCCCTTCTGGTTACACCTTTCACCATCGACCACGTTTAGTCGGCCGTGGAGGTGGTGTTGGCTTTCTTATATCGCAGCAGTTCAAAGTTAAATTACATTCTAACCCTGAATACTCTAGTTTTGAGTCCACCTGTGCTGAAATTTCAGATTCTTCTTTCTCCGCACACTTTGTTTGTATCTATCGCCCTCCAGGACATCTGGCCAATTTCTTTGAAGACTTTCAGGATATGTTAGAAAATCTGGCAGTTATTCATTCAGAATTTTACATTCTTGGTGATTTTAATCTACATTTGGATATACCTTCTTCAACTACAACTACATTTGATGATATTCTGGCATCATTTGATTTGAAACAACATGTTACCTTTTCGACACATACATGGCCATTGGCTTGACCTCTTGATAACCCGTTCAACTTGTAATAATATCCAAGCACCTACTGTTTCAGATGGGTTATCAGACCACCATACTGTCATTGCCAATATTAATGGTTCTATAGCCTCTTTACAATCGAAGCACAATGTGTCTTACAGAGCCATTCATAGGATTGACATTACAGCTTTAATGGCTGATATCCTTATATCTGACCTTATCACAGATAAAAAAAACATCTATCTGACTTACATAAACAGTACTGTCAAGTACTCAATGCATTACTTGACAAACATGCACCTATAAAATCCAAATGGGTGTCAGAAAGGCCACCGGCTCCATGGATGACTTCTGAAATTATACTATCTAAAAGGCGTCGTCGTTATTTAGAGCGTTTATGGCGCAAATCACGCTCGCCATTAGATAGATCGCGCTATTCTAAGCAATGTCACCTCTGTAACAGACAAATGGCTAAAGCTAAATCAGATTATTTTACAAATATGGTCATAAATAAGTCTGATAATCCGCGTCAGTTATGGAACTGCATCAATAACATTCTACACAGACGGCCTGCTCCATCGCTACCTGATCATGTGTCAATTAAGTCTGTGTGATTCGTTCTCTAGTCACTTCAAGAATAAAATCAGTATTATTCGTTCTGCTTTCCCACGTCATAATATAAGTAATGTCAGTGTGGATTTCCCACAAGTAAATTCTCAACTTGTATCATTTGAACCTGCAACAGTTGATGAAGTTAGGAAAATAATTATGTCCTCCCCGAATAAATCTTGTGCACTTGATCCAGTTCCAACAATACTGCTAAAAGCATGTCTCGATACACTAATTGGACCTATAACAAATATTATAAAAGCATCACTTTGCTCTGGCTGTTTTCCTGATGATTTTAAATACGCCCATGTCACACCACTTCTTAAGAAGTCATCTCTGACTTAAGATGTCATCTCTGCCTAAACAAGACCTAAACAGTTATAGACCTATTTCTAATCTCAGCTTCGTTTCCAAAATACTAGAAAAGGTTGTAGCAAATCGTCTAAGGTCTCACATTAGCACAGATGTCTTAACGAATGTGTCACAATCAGCATATAGGCAGTTTCATTCAACAGAGACTGCTAACTTGAAGGTTCATAATGACATTAACTTGAACATTAATAATGGTAAAGTGACTGCACTTACCTTACTAGATCTCTCTGCTGCGTTTGACACGATTGAACGCCTATTAAAGTGGTACGGCATATCTGGCACAGCTCTAAGCTGGTTTTCTTCGTATCTAACTGATAGATACCAAACTATAAAGATTGGGAATTGCTTTTCAGCTGCACTGCCAGCTTTATTTGGTGTTCCCCAGGGTTCTGTTCTTGGGCCTTTGCTTTTTACTCTTTACACCACGCCACTAAGCTCTGTTATACAAAGACATAACTTAGATCATCATCTTTATGCTGATGATACTCAGATCTACATTTAGTTGGCTACCCCGGATACAAATCGCTCCCTTAACCAACTTAGTGATTGTCTTCAAGATATCTTCCACTGGATGACTGACAGCAAGTTGAAATTAAATGCAAATAAAACTGAATTGATCGTTTTTCTCGCTCTGTACCACTTTTGAAGTCTGCATTGGCTTCCTGTACGATATCGTATAATATTTAAGATCTGTACCATTACATACCAGGCACTGTCCAGTAAGCAACCATCTTATTTGCATTTATTGCTTACTCCTGTAAGAAAACCTATCCAGCTTCGATCATCTAGTTCTGACCTACTTTGTGTTCCTAGAGTCAACACTAACATTATTTAGCAAAATTTTAGGTTTGTATAAAACGGAATATTTATATTGACGGAGTGATCATAGCACAACCCAGTGTATCAGTCAAACAGAAGATGAAAACCAACACAATACTTACGGCACAATGAATTGGATACTGCTCTGGTTTTCACACTGTTTGCTGTAGTTCAATACAAATGCCAGCAAACAAAATTGATAAGTGACACAAAACATCAAATTAAACCCATTGTGGTAACATTTATATCATTTATGTAACTAACACATGAAATATTAGTCTATTCTGGATCAGTTAATGATGGACAGTCATTTTTTTTTTTTTTAACTATTAAGTGGGGTTTTGGCTCATAGTTTACAATCAACATCAGCAAGAAGCATCTCATGTTGGAATGGCAGTTTTGAATACTTTGAGCCTGACATTATTATATATATAGGCCCTTGCCTTATTGACTGACTGACTTGATCCCGTATATTTTATAGTTATTAAAATCTGATGATCGTAATTCATGATAGCTCATTCAAATGGTAAACCTTTTATGGTATATTATCAGGCATTAAGAATGTCATCATCATCTTTGGTTGACTGGGGCCGGAGCATGGATGAGCTGTTTACAAATAGATCCATTATACATTAGGGATGGGAGCTCTGTCTCTTTAACATCAAGGTATTCACAGATCAGCTTAGTGTATGTTTTTATTTGTTTCCTCTTGTTTTCTAGCTATGAGTAGGTATCCATAAGATGAATCTTAATACTGGTTCTTCTTTGTAGTGATAGGAATGTCCAGCTAGTTGGATGCTTCTCAGGTGAATTGTGTTGATCAGTTTGTTTACATGTGACAACATTCCAATAAAGTTCTTTGTTAGCCTTTCTCAAGTACTTGTTGATGTAGTATTCACTAGGTGTCAGCACTATTGCAATGAAGATTGTTTTACCATTCTGTGAAATGATAAAATGAGAATACAGTATAGTACTTATACATGTACATGTCGATTAATTCATACTGGGGCAAAATATTTAATTGTGTGAGCAGTCTGTTGAATATTTAAATGACTAATACTGTCAAATTTACCATTATTTGATTCCCTAAAATGTGATATTGCTGGCATGTAATGATTACATCTTCTTTGTTTCAGGTGAAATACTTAAGGGAAAACATGAATTATACAATACGTAGAAGTGTTCTTTCCCGTTTAATCACACGTAAGGATCAAAATGAACTTGGCTGTAGGATTGTATTATTTGTTCAAAGGATTCTTATATCCTCTTCAAGTGAAAGTCAGTGTGACAGTGATCATGACATCGATGATGGCCAGTTTGATTTGAATCCATCACGACACGCCACAAACAGGATTACAAAACACACCATGCCGAACAAAATGCTAACAGATTTCAATAACGCATCTCGAAGCAAAGTATACAGACACAATGAAAACACACAAAGCGATAATCTTTACATGAGCAGTCAGCGTGACTTTGAGAGTTATCCTGATGGCAGTGGATATGATCTTCTGGAGCGGGAACGGAAAGATCCGCGGAGACAGGAAAGGAGGATCCGCTCTGATCACAAGACCTTCAGACAATGTGGAGAAAATTTGGAATTTTGTCGGGGTTATGGAGGTTCTCAAAAGTATAAACCACGTAGACATGATAGAGAGAATACATGGAGATCTGACAGGATAGAGCTACATGGTGTGACGGGAAAAAGACGAGAGTCCAAGTATCATCAGAGAATTGTTACAGTCTACCGGTTGGTTGGAGCCACAAAGTCAACCTCAGGAAATCCTATGATACGAAGACGGGAATTGGTACAAGTATGGGCTGGCTGGCCCGGGAACGAAACGACGTGCAATGTGAGTAGACATACTTTTTTGAGAGTCCATTAAATTATTTTGTTTTCTTAGAAAATGTTATGTTATAATTGCTTAGTATTGTCATTTTGTTACGTTCTTGTCACGGTTATGTATATCATTATATATATATATAAGTGAAGGGCCACATTGGTTCAGACCATAGCGTACATGTTTATTAGTGAATTATTTCTTGTTTCTAAAAATGCAAAAAACAAACTAAATTCAGTACTTTCACACCTCCTTTTCCTTAGTTTGGTGAAATGTACTATACGGTCCAAACCATTGTGATCTATCACATATGATTAGTTACAGAATACCAGTTAATATTCAGCCCACTCAACTATATATAGAAGAGTACCTGGTTATACACACTTATGGAAATCATAATAAAAGAATGAAAATAAATGTAACAGCATTTCTATCAACAAAAAACATCTGCCCAGAGACTACCACTAATGCTGGAAGTACACTGCTAAACTTTTGTTGCCATTCATCTGTTTGATCAACTAAAAGCTGACCAGTTGTGCAATGTATGACGGTCAGCAACTCAACAAAACTTGAGTTGCATGTTGATTTGACTGGTACAACAGTTGTTGAACCGATTCATCATTCGAAAATTGAATCGCACAAACAAAAACCGCCAGGTGAAACGGCCTTGCTAATAAATATCCGGGTTCTGAGATATATCGGAAGGGAAGTAGTTATACACAATAAAAAAAAATTCAAAATTGATTGGCCCATCTTCCAAACAACAAAACAAAATACAGTGATTCTTCAAGGAAGTCTCATCAGCCTCCCTAACCTGTTATCATACAGTCTTATGTACATACATCTCTATCATAACATTTCATAGTTACACAAGGATTGACCAGTTCTTCAATCCTTCACAGTATTGCATAACCACTGGATAGCCATCAATGGCCTACAGGGCAACCCTAACACCAGTCCGCCAATCATACCTTTACATTGTAACCCTAAATGCAGTCTTTCACAGATGCTACCAACCTATGTTAAGTTCTTAAAATCACAATCTTGACAGAGACGTCATGGTTTCCTATTGATCAAATAGACGACACCCAACAAAAGTTTAGCAGTGTATGCCCAACATTATGTTTACAAATGTTACTTTTTTTTACAAATATGCCGCTAACGTGAGAGCCACCCACTAATATAGTTAATGTGAAGCATTTGGATGTGGAATGTTGTTAATTCCAATTGAAATATAATAAAACCAAACCTTTTAAATATATCTTAATTATAAATTCAGACCCTTGTCCTTTGCTATTCTTTAGTTTTAAGTTTAAAGCCCACTTGCATATTACTAATTAGTATTCTGACCAAATGATTTCAGGGATTGGTCAAGAAGACCGCAAGTCGAAGGTGAAGTTCTTTTTGGACTCTACCCGATTCTGCTAGCTCTTCAACAAGGGAGGTGCGAATGTCATCAGCTGTTTATGAAGGACAGTCTAAGGGAGTTGGATAAGCCCTTAGTGGTTGAACTGTTGTCCCTGGCAACAGAACGGGGTATTCCCATGCGGAGTTGTGATGTCGGAATGTTGAATTACCTCTCACGGTCATGTCTGCATCAGGTAAGAAATGAATGATTCTAAATACTGTGCTTGCACACAGTATGTCTGTATATGTGCATGCAGCGATAGAAATAAGCCAGAATATTTACTTTTCCGCTGGACAAGTAAGTTTTGAAATCTACTTGTCCGCCAAAATTTAAACTTGTCCAAGTGGTTGTCAAGGGGAATCGAAGCTTCGGAAAAAAACGTAAAGTCTGTCTTATTTTTATGACAACAACACAATGTTCTTGCTGTTTCGTTGCATGAACATCTGAGTGACATGTGATCAAAGACACAATTTGATTTAATCTGCAAATTTTGAAATTGCAAAATATATTTGCAACTATTTTCCGGTCCATTATCATTATTATTCATCACGAATATTAAAAGTAGACACATTACATGATGTATACCAATATTTTTGTGATGCTTATATGAACGCCTTTATTAATAACAAATACTTTTTACGATGATAGGTTTAACAAGATTGCCATCCAGAGAATGAACTCTAGATGGCAGGTGGACAAGGAAGCCCTTTGGCTTATTGAGAGTCCAACTCTTTTATCTACATATATCCAGCCCTTCTGGGGTATGTGTCGATTTTATTTTTAAACATATTCACACTACCAGCACCCACACAATCATCAGATAATCTGTTCCATTCATTCACAGTCCTTTGTGAAAATGAGAACTTTCTTACGTCTAATCTACACTGCTCCTTTACTAATGTAACTTCATGTCCTCTAGTCTTTCTATCTTTCTTAACTGAAAAAAACATTTATGCAGAAGGAACAACGCAAGTCAGGTATTGATTGAATTAGGCCAAATTAATGACATGCAATTTTATTGACTGTATATTGTTATAAATTGTTACATACACATCCATTGTGACAACGACAGCAAGCATGCCGGCCCCTGACTGCTAAGCACTACTGTCTACTACATACAATTCATCATATGTGTGTGGGTCACTCCACCAATATATACACTATTCACCACATGTGTGGGGGTCACTCCGCCGTGAGTCTTTCTATCTTTCTTAACTGAAAAAAACATTTCTATCAATATTTTCATAACCATTCAATATGAGACAATTGTTTTTCTTGCTATTTGTTATAATGTTGCAAAAACTGTTTATGTTTAATATGATATATATATATATATATATGTAATATATATATATATATATATAAAACATATAACACTACTAAAAAATTTTGGCATCAGTTTGTCATTGAAGATGCCAAAATCATAATAAACTGTATTATCTGATATCATTTTGTTCAACCTCTATGAACTTCAATATTAACAAAGTTCTTTATTTTATAAACGAAGATAATATTCAGTTGAACATCAGCAAACGAACGCATATTTTTCAATGATGATAAAACAGTTTTAACGGTGCCCGAATTACATTTACCAGGCGGAATGTAATTTTTCGATTTTTAGGTTGTGCCGCGTGCGGACCGCCGTAGTTGGCGGGAGCCGACAAGTCAACGGCTGTTGGCACTCCATCCCCGGGCATGCGTTTTGCATAATTCGGCTTCAAAAACTCGCAATTTATGGTTAAAATAAATGTTACATAGATACAACAAGATAAAATAAATGGGGCAATGTTTAAGACCTCAAATGGCCCACATTTGATTGTATTGTGTTTTAGCTAACAACTCATCCAATTATCGGGTGAATATTAAATAAATGTCAGAAGGTTATTCTGGCCACATTTCTTCCATATCTGGTGTTGTCTTGTTGCATTGCGTAAAGGGATTTATGCGATTACATTGCATAACAAGTTTTACGCGAGGCAACCAAGGCAACACTAAAGTCCTAGAGCCAGCCTGCAGGCTAGGTAAACAAGCTGACACTGTACCTTGACCAGGTCAGAGTCCAATAGCCTGAAGGCGTGCCGGCCTTCCCGCGCTTTAGCGTAGTGATACAGTAAAACCTAGTCCGACCATTCAGGACATAAAAGGCCACTGCACCTCCAGCAGCGGCCACATTTGAAATTCCTCGTGTTCAGTTGTTTATCGAATATCGTATCAGTTTTGACTCCACCTCCCTCCCCTCCTGCCATAAGACTAGTTATAAGTATGTATGGGATTTTCACAACACGCACATGTGTTAATTTTAGCTTTGCTGACGCTTTTCCCTGTTTCTAAATGGTACACGAGGTTTTGCCTTAAAGCTTTTTCCTCCTTCAAGTGTACGCAGGGTTTTTAGGGCGGTAATTAAAATAGGATTAATAAACGGTGTGGCGGAAGGCGGAATGGCCCCACCTCTCTCTAGGATGTGGTAATAGTTAGTAGTTTTAATCGTCTAAATGTCTGGGAGGCGTCTTTTTAATAGTTCTGGTGTATTACCATAATTTAAGTATGGTATTCTATAATGTGGGCCTTGTTTTTAGAATGTATAGATAAAATAAATGGGGCAATGTTTAAGACCTCAAATGGCCCACATTTGATTGTATTGTGTTTTAGCTAACAACTCATCCAATTATCGGGTGAATATTAAATAAATGTCAGAAGGTTATTCTGGCCACATTTCTTCCATATCTGGTGTTGTCTTGTTGCATTGCGTAAATACAACAACACTTCTGAAATTTCATTAACATTCCGTTTATCAACCACCACCATAGATTTACCGGACAGCCAGTTACAAGTTTTGAAAATGTTCACCTATCTGGATCAGATGTTCGATGACTTGGAAGACTGCCGAGGCCGCATGTGTTATAATAGTGGTTAAAACTATATAATTATTCAAATAACAGGTAGCGATACAAAGCATACTATTTCCAAATTTCATCAAATATGATCTGTGAGTGGAAGCAAGTTGTACGTCAGTCAAACTGAACGATTTACGATTTTGTGAAATACAGCCTCGATCAATGGTGGCTGATGCGGAGGCTGTCTGTCGCGTATAACAGAGCTAGGTCGGTGCGCTCAGCGGATGACCCTGTTAACACAGGCACTAAACTCGGTCGAACGCTAACGCGTATAACACACTGGCGGCAGAACGACAAGACGCCGACACACTAACAAAATTGCAATGCGCGAGATTGCTAGCGAACTTCATTTACGTTCGAATTTCCTCAAATAAAAAGTTTGCAATGTTGCAGGCAAGTGCTATTTCGAACGCTGTGCATGATAATGTGTGTATGAATTTTTTGTGTAAGTTGTGGTTAGCTGGTTGCATGGGGAACCCCCTTAATCTCTGTCAAAATCCCTATCATCCAAAATCCCATCATAAGGAAAAGTGCATCCAAAAAAGTCTTATCACTCAAAACACCATCAGTCAAAACCCATGGCAGTTAAAACTCCATGAATCCAAAGTTCAAAACCACTTTGATCAGTCAAAATCCCACCACTCATTACCCCGTTAGTCAAAATCTTATCAATCAAAATGAACATCCGTGAAAACCCACATCAGTGTAAAACACAATTCAAAACGCTGTCAGTCAAAACTCCACCAGTTTAATAAGATTTAATAAGATTGCCACCCAGAGAATTAACTCTAGATGACAGGTGGACAAGGAAGCCACTTCAATAATATTAGTAGTATCACTAGTATGACACAATATAACATGGCAAACAGTGTCAACACATTCAACATGAATTACGTTTAATGAAATAAAATAATATTTACCTTCAAATGTGTTGTGAAGTTTGATAATGTCTTTGAAGATGCTGATATCACTGTAGTACAATGCTTGCATTTTCCTTTATAATTCCCCTCCGTATTGGCAGGTACTACACTTACAGACAGTTCAGGCAGACTCAGAGAATTCTTCATCTGAATGACCCCAGCTCCTGCCACTGACCAGATTTTACAAACAGTCCAGTCAGTTATGCTGTGTAAACTGTACATGGATTCATTGGCAGACTGGCAGTCTTCATTGTCTTTGTTAGGCTGTAGGAGCAGGTCTAACACAAAAGAAGAGTTCATTTGTAATATAAAAGTAATATGTAAATTACTATTACATTGCTTTCTATTATTATTATTACTATTACATTGATTTTTTGCTCAACCTATTTCTATTACTATTACTTCACTAATTGTAATCGTTACTATTACATATTACTATTACCCCAGGCCTGCTCTGAAACCTTCATAGCAGCACTAATGGTTAACCCTAAGTCCTTTTCTTTTACTGTAGTACTTAGTACAGAACCCCCCATTGTATATTGTACATCTTCGTTCCCATGTCCTGTGTGGAGGCACTTACATTTCCCAAACTTGAACATTTGCCACTTTTCAGACCATTTGATCAACCTGTCAAGATCATCTTGTAAATGCTGTCTATCTCCATCACGTTTAATACTTCTAAACACTTTTGTATCATCCGCAAATTTCAAAACCTTACTTGTTGTATGATCGTCCAAATCATTGATATATATTTTAAGAATAATATAGGTCCCAATACTGATCTCTGTGGTACACTATTCAAAACTGATTTCCAGTTTGAAGCCTCCCCATCAACCTATCTGTACCCATTGTCTTCTATCAATCAGCCATTTTTCTATCCAGTTAATTATACCATTTCCTATGCCATGGGCCTTTAGTTTAAGCAGTGATCTTTGATTTGTCGAAACTTTCTGAAAATCTAAGTAGATGATATCTACTGGAGATCCCTCGTCTACTCACTTAGTGATATCTTTCAAAAACATAACATATTTGTTTAGCATGACCTCACTTTTAGAAACCCATGTTGAAATGGGTTTATGAAGTTATGTTTAACAAGAAAATCCACCATGTGGTCTTTAATTAGTCTTTCTAATACTTAGCAAATCACCTATGTTAAACTCACTGGTCTGTAGTTCTCTGACTTGTTTCTCGAATCTTTTTTAAATAATGGTATAATGTTTGCTTCTTTCCACTGGGTCATTCCATATCAAATCAATCACTCAAAACATTGCCCGACTCCAATTTTGATTAAATTTAGCACAGTTGTTGGCTCACACGAGAATATCAAAGTAAAACAAAATATAAAATGTAGGTCAAGTTATATTGAAGATCTTGGTCACTGAACTTTGACCCGATTAACATGTCTACCATTACATTGATGCCAATAACACTGCTGTTAATAAAGGTAGAAAGCAAGTAATATATCATTGAAAAGACAATAAACAGGCACACAGGAATAAAATAAAATAAAAAATATCATGTAAATAAAAATAACATAGTTTTCATAATTTGACCTTTGACCTCAGATACCCGAAAAATGTATCCTCCAATTTTTGTGATTTTTGTACAGTATCCTATACTATTGCAGAAGAGTTCCTGAACATATTAGAGTGGGCAAATAATAATGTTCAGAGACACATTAAATTGAGTACACCTGGGTGACTTACATTTGGTCTATACAACAGTGGATGCAACATTGAATTTCATTAGTTCACCTTTTTCAGTTCACTTAAGGTGGCTGCATGGGCTATTATATGCTTCTTTTGAATTAAACATTTCTAATATAAGTTTTTTTTTTATGTTGTTTAGATATATTTAAATGTGTTTAAATGTGTTTAAAGACAATTAAAAAATGTCAAAAATCACCTTAAAATGGCATTTTATTTCATTTTGAGAAACTCCCCAAAAGAAAAATGTGTATGGTTGTAAGTACAAACATATTATTGACACTCAAGCGGGTTTTTTGTAAGCAAATGCATATTAAGTTTGATACAGCTTCATAAACATTTTGCTACAATGTTGAAAGACAGCAAAAATCCGTACTGCATTTTTGGCACGACCCCTTCACCAAACATAAAACCATCCTGTGCCATTTTGGGTAAACACAAGTCGAGTTCTTATGCCAAGTTATGGCTTTGTAAGTATTGTAGTTTTTATAAAAAAAAGTTACATTAAGTAATACTTCCTGGTTGTTACCAATAATATAACTGTCATCAGATGCTTGTTTTTTGCTTAAAAATGTGACTTTTTTACTGGCATGTGGCTTATTTCAACACAATTTGACAGACACTTCTATTACTGAGATTTCCCCCAAGGTTTTCCAGCAAAGTTGTCTCATGATATTGTGTTATGAAGGGCCATGTGTTGAAGTTGTTGCCATAGACAAGGTTGATTGACACCTGGGGTCAGTCACGTGTCATTGCAAATGGCAGCTGAGATTATCGGAGAATAAACAAAACTAAGGCCAGTTTTTTGTGATTTGACAGCGTGATGTATTTAGGTAATTATAATACAACAGCATAGTGGCATGAGAATAACCAGACTATTATGATCTGCATTCATAGTGAATGGATTTATGTTTGAACTGGGATGATGCACACGTGATCGGCACTATGGAAACATTGTCAGTTTCCAAGAATCTGAAGGGACTTTCCACAGACACACTAAAAATACTAGTTTTTAAAGGACTGATTGGTGACATATGGTGATGGTGCATTGGTTTTTTTAATAGTACACATGTTCATACTGACACCTACTAATGTTCTATGAAGAAAAAAATAAAGAAATCAACTGACATGATAGCCGGTGCAGCTACTTTAACAAGCTGCTAAAGGGTCCCTTTTAATGAAATGAGTATATACTCACATGCTGTAGTCTCTCTCTTAACATATTAAAATTCTTTGCAGGGCCTCATATACTTTCTCTGCGTCCTCTGGATACTGTGTAGTGGTGATGGTCGATGTGGGTGAAGGAAGTTCAGGTCAGCCTCTTCATCAGCTTGGATAATATCCATTATATATGCCACCCACCAGTTTCCATCATAGATGGCCGTCAGATACTCTTTGATATCCACAAGACTGAGACCATCACACTCAATCTAGGTCAAGTATATTATTGAATATATTGGTCACTGAACTTTGACCCAATTCACATACTGACAGTTACATTGATGCCCATAACTCTGCTGTTAAGCTAGAAAAGGAAGTAATACATCATTCGAAAGCCAATAAACAGGCACATATAAGTATTGTAAAATAAAAATATGTAAATAAAAATAACATATTTTTTATAATTTCACCTTTAATCTCAGATACCAAAAAATGTATCCTCCCATTTTTTTTACTTTTTTTTATAGTATCCTATGCTATTGCAGAAGAGTTCCTGAAAATATTAGAATGGGCAAATAATACTGATGTTCAGAGATACATTAAATTGAGTACACCTGGGTGACTTACCTTGTTCTATAGATCAGTGGATGCAACATTGAATTTTATTAGTTCCCCTTTTTTAGATCACTTAACAAGCTGCTGAAGGGTACCTTCTAATGAAATGAGTATATACTCACATGCTGTAGTCTCTCTCTTAACATGTATTCAAATTCTTTGCAGGGCCTCATATATTTTTGTTGTGTCCTCTGGATAGTTTGTAGATCCAACCAGTGTTGGTTGTTGGGTGAATATGCGTTGGTATATCACCCACATGAACATGAAGAGTGTCACTGTGTCGTGGGTAGCAATATGATGGAGATGGTCCATATGGGTGAAGGAAGTTCAGTTCAACCTCTTTATCAGCTGGAATAACATCCATTACATATGCCACCCATCAGTTTCCATCATAGATGGCCGTCAGATACTCTTTGATATCCACGAGACTGAGACCATCACACTGGGCTGTCACAATCTCTTTTCTTCTTATGGAACATGTGAAATATATTGCTACTTTCAAATCATTAAGTGATAATTGCTTGATGAAGTGTAGCTTCTGTGTTCCTGCTATTGTTTTCGCTCTGCATATGGCTTGCAAGAAGAGTTGTTTCTTCGTAGTACTCTTCTGTGGTCGAAAAGTAGAATGTGATTGCAGGAAAATGGGCTGATGCAAATTCAAAGAGCTGCTGATGAGATTTTTCTGGAACAGGTGCACAGTAATGGTATTATGTATGTTACAGTCAGAAATGACAACATAACTAACATGTGACACACAGTCATTACCAGCTTCACAATAGTAGCAAACAAATTGGTGCAATGTTGCCTGTTTTCCAAGGGAACGATTGTGCCTCATCTTGCAGGACGAAAAGAGTAGTTTCCTGCAAAGTCACAGACAACAAGAAAATGGCCTGGCTGAAGTGATTCACGACTGTCTCTTAGACATGAAGACTGCTATCTGCTTATGAAATCGTGCCACAGCAAGATTTAAAGTTGGGTGCAGAATTCATGGATCAAATCATCTGCACTGAGTTTCATGGTTGGTAGTGTCGATCGATCAGTAGTTATCAATTTTTTAAATTCAATTTCCTTGATTACATGGCTGTCAAATGTAATCCGTAGTCATTCATTCAAATCACTTGAGTCACCACACACATTTTTGCAGAAAGCATTCGTGTCTTGGTGGATTACATCGTAGTTGTGAAAGACAATGGTTGTAGTGAACCAGTGGGATGTGATAATTTTGGGTAAGTTTGCCGAGTTTTGCACCAACCATCATTAATTTTCCATTCTGATGAATTGTGCAAATGCAAAGTTACAAAGAACTAGTAGCTTTTGCTTATGGACTCGTTCACCATGAACAAAGATGGAGACAAAGTCTTTTCTCTCATAGAATAGAATGCTTCCAGAAAAAGGATGATTTCAGAGGACAGGCTTTTTCCTGGTTTGGGATGTGGATCACTCATGATGCCTTTCTCTTTCACTAAATGTTTTCTCTGTTTGCAATGAGGTATGATGTGTTGAGTGAAGAGTGTTTCTGTTTTTTGGATGGTCCAACTCTTTTGGACCACGGTCAATAATTTGATCTTTTTGTTTCTCTTGTCTGTTTTCCGGAATTTGGCCTTTAACTGTGCCATCATTTCACCAAAGTCTTTCTCACTGGAAGTAGCTGTTTTCTCATGTTCAAAGCATTTCTCAGGTGCAACTAATTTTATCTTCTTCACCACTGCTGTTAATTTTTTGCATCTTTCTTGCAACATGGGATTCCTGGCCTAACTTCCGTTTTGAGAGTGGGGATTCACCAAAAATATTCAATGATTCATTGAGTATTGACAGTTCATGCTCTTAAAAGACTGTTCTTTCTTGATCAGATATTTGGCCTTGATCAGATTCTTGGCCAGACATTGGTGCGAATGAAGAAGCAGGTGATGACGAAGTTACTTCAAGAAGTGATTCCAGCTTTTCACAACATTGTCTGCACAGCTAATGTTGTGTGGTCAAACCCAATGTTAGTTTC
This sequence comes from Escarpia spicata, assembly GCA_963995525.1. Lineage (NCBI taxonomy): Eukaryota > Metazoa > Annelida > Polychaeta > Sabellida > Siboglinidae > Escarpia > Escarpia spicata. Next base: position 13,338,472 of record OZ023205.1, on the reverse strand, counting down.
TTGAAACCAGTTCTGCAGAAACATTTCGCAAGTTTTTTTTCTTTATTTTGTCCGGGTGCTATTTTAGTGGATCAGTACACCGTCACTAGTCACTAGTAGACTTGATGGTTACAGACTGACTAAATAGTAATTTCATAGCAGTTTCTGTAATATCTCGCACATGTGCAATGAATATGCATGAGTCTCATATATTATCTCTCAGTCAAATGAAACTGCAATCATCACACATGAAGCTGAGCAATTGTCAATACAATTCAATTTGTAATGCTTACCATATGTAATATGCAATCAAATTTGTTCATTTGTAATATTTGAATGTTGCTCTATATGCCACCAATCACATAAAATTACAGACAAAGTAGACATGTACATGTGCATGATCTAGTCTCTCTGGTGGCTTATTGCATAACAATAATCCCTGGTGTATTGAATAACAATTATATAATTAGTAAGCATATATATATATATGGATTTACACAGCAGAGGTAGTACTGTATCTTTGAACTGAGTTATCCTGTGCCATCCTGGTACAATTTGTCATCCCCAGGTGTACTAAATTTAATGTATCTCTGAACATTATTATTTGCCCACTCTAATATTTTCAGGGATACTTCTGCAATAGTATAGGATATTGTATAAAAAAAAATCGGAGGACATGTTTTTGGGTATCTGTGGTCAAAAGTCAAATTATGATATTTTTATTTACATTATACCTATGTGCGCTTGTTTATTGGCTTTCCAATTATGTATTGCTTGATTTTCTAGCTTTATTAACAGCAGAGTTATGGGCATTATTGTGACATTAAGTATGCGAATCAGGTCAAAGTTCAATGACTTATATCATCAATAATACTTGACTAGATTTAAAAAAAAATTATTTAGATATTCTCATGTGAGCCAACAACTGTGCTAAATTTAATCAAAATTGGATGCAAAAATGGCCTAAAAGTGAGTGATTTGACATACATGGAATGATCCAATGATATGTCAATTACATCCACAAATTCACCGATATTTTTTCAACCGTTATTGTGAACATATAATTTTTAAATAGTTCAGAATCGTTCCATCAATGGGTTGAAACGAAACATACAATGAATGTACCTAAACAGTAGCATCCATCATCCGACCATCCATCTATCCATTAGTAGAGGTTCAGTGGTTAGCATCTTTGCCATCATTGTTTAGGCAGCCACCCTCGCTATTGCACAATGCCGTGCAAGGAAGGCCTGCCCTGCAGTTCTTTCAATTGCCCTTGCAAATTTAATGCATCCACCATGTAAGAGGAGGGCACAAGCCATACTTGCATCAGCGAGAGTGGTCCAGAAAGGAAGCCATTGCTTGCTGCGCTCATCCTGTTACCATCCCTATTGACAAAACGCAGCGATTGCCTGGTGGCAAGAGGCTGACTGCTTCCACATGAAAGAGGCTTGGAACAAGTACCTCTTGATATGCTCGAAGAGGGCGGCCTGGGTCGTTGATGACTGCCATTGGAGAAGAGTTGATGCCTTGCATCGTTGACAGTTGCAGAACCACATGTCTTGCTGATGAGCACATCAAATCGCTCAATGCACTGCATGTGAACTGAGCGAAGACTACGGATCTGCAGTCAGCGAGAACATCGTCTCTCTAAGGCTTGTGTACTGTTCCATTCAGTCCACTACAGAAAAGTTGACAATAATTTGTCATAAGTTGTTATATATATTGAATTATCTGATGTAATGTGTATATATATATATAATGTTGTACATGCATGCTGTGTAGCGGAATGCTTATTGTTGCTTGCAGTAGTTGGCTATCCTTCTCATTTTACTAATTTCACACACACAAACCTACATATGTTTACATAAGTATATGGTGCAAGACCAAAGCAGAATGTTTACATCAATGCGTGCAATATTTTGTTATGCTTATACTCTCACACACACTTTACTAACTTTGCATACCTGACATGCATGTACTCATTAACGTTCACATGATTTTGATGGTATACCTGCCACTTGAGCTCCACATAATGGAAACCATTAAAGCATATCCTCCAACCTATGGAGCAGGCTTTCCAAGCTGGTGCAGTGTGGTGTATGACAATGAGCCAGGTATATTGTGTACACGTATGTATATATGCTGGATGATGATTTGAAAGTGGGGGACCTGGAGATACTTTTGTAAGCTTTTCCGAAAGGTTAGTTGCTTAGTTCGTTAACATAATTTTATGTAAAATAACTTTTGTAAATTATATTTAAAGAAAATACATAAAATATCAAGTCTTAGTTAAGAATGTTGTATTGTACAAGATTATATTTTCACATTTCCTTCAGATAAAAAACCTGTCACACAAATGTATTCAATGACCTTTATATAATTGTCCATAACTTTGTATCACAGAGAGTTAAAACTGGTACGGCTGTTTATCTCTTAAATATACCTTTCTAAATGTGTATCATATTTGCCAATCGGATGAATTATTGCATTTTCACCGACCTCCCTAATATAGGCCCTACGCTAGGGTTACGGTGTCACGCTTACATTTATCCAGGCATTAAATAATATCCGGGTGACGTTTCTGCGCGTATCTTGGGGAATATATTTAACGCTACCTATGACTGTCGCGTTTACATTTATCCGGGCGTTACATTTGATCCGGGTGATGTTTATGTGCATATGAAAGGCATCATATTTGGCACCAGTTGATCAGGTGGTGATACATATTATTTAGTAGTTAAATATGTTTCGTTTGTTGTCGAAACACGATCCTTATAGTTAGAGTACATAATAATAATTTCCTGTTTCATATGGGGAAGCAGACCTCTAAGAACAGCTGATGGAATGGATGGCCATATTCAGCAGGGTCTGACAGTCAGTTTGGAGAAGACGGAGGCGATGTGGGTTGGGCAGGAATACGAAGACATGGATACACACAGACAGTTTTGTATACCTTGAGGTTGACGTGACAGAGAGTTTGGCAAGATGTCGACTGAAGTGAGCACTACACATAGAATGAATGGGAGAACGGCTAGCGAAGAAAGCGGATACCCGGAAAGTGGACGGGGAAAGGAGGCAAGGAAGATTAAGACTGCATTGGGAAGATTGCTTTAAGAGAGACTTTGAAGGATTGAGAGAGGGGTGGAGAAGGAAAGCGAAAGACGGAGGTGAGTGGAGACGGTTGGTTGGAGATAGCAGTAAAAAGGTAGTGAGGGGGAGAACAGAAAAGAAAGGAAAACCCAGAAATCAAGGTCAGCCTCACCGTGGCCCATGGAAAGAAGAGGAGAGCAACAATTGTGGCTATTTTTTTTTGTAGACAACTACGCAAATGTATGCTTTAATATGAACATGAACAGTTATTATGCAAAGAAATGTAATATGCTGAACCATACATCAATTATATTCAATTCAAACGTTGTTGAAAGAAGGAAGGCTCATCAGAGTTACAAATTAGTATAAATATATTACAAAAACCTGCAGAATATGACATATATAGTATTACATACATAATACTAAAAAAGTAGTTTGCTGCGTATATACCTGCGTACATTGTATGCATATGATACAAACATTCATAGATTGTTCATGTTACTTGACTATTGTTTTTACATTAGTCAAGTGTATCTCCTGGAGTATGCAATGGGAGACATTACAGACTATGCAACTCCTAGAAATGTCATGATTGTCATAACACATACATATAATATGATTCTTGGTGTATTTGTTATGTTGTATCAGACCTGTAAATAATACATACAGTCAACCCTCGCTTTACGGTAACCTCGGTAATACAGCCACCTCACAATTGAGGTCACTCTACGACAGTTCTACATACAGTAAAGTATATGAAAGTAATCCTGCTAATAAGATCACCTCGCTAACCAGGTCACTTTTGCTCAGACCCAAGTGTGACCTTCATAATGAGGTTCCACTGTAATTGCTTTTGACTATATTCTAAGACTATTTGTTGTTAGAACTATAACTGCACTTTATATAGTTCACCGTGTTCAAAGTTTGCAATCAATTTTATATAACTCGCTAAACACAACATATTCCTTTCAGCTGCAGCAAACAACATACAATACACCTTTTTAGAAAAACAACACAATAATCACTCATTATCCACACAGACATCACACACAAAGTAGTTATTGACCGCTGCAGAACACTGTCACTGCTTGATGTGATTCTGGGCACATGTGATGCGGTACTGCCAGTGGCATTAGTCACATCTCATCTGCAACAGATACATCTTTTATTCTACCATAGCCATATTGCAAGACAACGTTTGGTATATATTGTCTATATGTACTGCATAAGGCACGCTATATCTTATAACTTTATATGTGCAGGTTTGTTTATCTAGTTCAGTTGTTTTCCAAGTTATAGCAATATTATATTTATTAATAATATCTATATTGTAGCATTTTAATAAATGGTAAATACTACTGAAGAGACATTTACTTTATAATAATAATAACTTTATTTATACACTAAAATCCAAAGTAGAACTCTGTTCAGTAGTGTTGACAATAGTCATTAGAAATTATATGAAATAAATATAATAATAGTACAAGTAAAACATATAAATACAAAACTGAACTAGAGAAATTAAATAGACTTTGGATATAGAGTAGGTCTACCAGTATTTGGAATTTAGTGTATAAATTTATAAATATTCAATTATGATTATGTCCAATTTCTCTTTGACAATGTCACTTTCTCACTCCTGCTGTAACAAGGGATCTGACAATTTAAGATCAAGTTTGAATTATAACATACACTGTATAATAGTATAGTTACCGATGTATGTGCCGGATGTCTACTTTAACTGCCACAGTGTCTGCAGCAGTAACTGGCAGCACCTGTCAATCATAAGTGCAACATTTTTAGTCTCCTTGAAACCGTTCTACAGGAGTTTATCTTTCACTTTATTGCATCATATTTTTTACCGTGACACCATCTACAGTATTATGGAATGATACAAAATATAGGAATTTCCTTTAAAGTGCACACATATGCATGCTTACCAAGTTACCAACACATGCATGCTTATCAACACACGCATGCAACTACTATGAATAACTATTATCTGCAAAATAGATGTTTGTGTAACTGCTATGGAATCTAAATAACCTTACTTAGATCCCTGTTGTCCAGCAGTCTTTGGGCAATTTTGTGCCGGAGTGCGCCAGTATCTTCAAGCAGGACCATTTGAGCTCTGTCCAGGAGTTATTCTGCGAACTGATTCAGCCAATTGAGATTAATTATTATTAAATTCATAAGTTAGTAATAATACATATTATTCACTTAAAATTACATTAGTTTCACTCTATGCAAACATGTGTTACAATAAAAAACATGAGATTATCTGGTACATGACGTATATAGCATGCATTGTATGCATAGACCACAGGCATTTTCATATTTAATTAGTTCTGGTGAAGGGTCATTTAAATAATTTAATTAACCAACTTTGATCAACATTTTGCAAATGCCAATTAGTTCATTCCTGATAAAAGACATTACAAAGTATGCATTATAACAGACAAATCTAAACAGATGGAACAAAACAGCGCCTTGACCCATCTGTTGACAACTGGAATACTGGCTATGAACTTTTAGATTGCCCAATCCTTTTGTTTTTATGTGCCTTTTAACTTGGTTTCCAAGGATTTAGGTGCATTAGGTGCAGTAGAAGTTAACTTATTATTATTATAAACATGATTATCCAAACAAGTGTCACACATATTACCTTGATGGGTCTAGCAAAGACAAACTTGGTAAACAGTTCTGTCATTGTACAAATGAGGCGATTGCCACTTTCCGTCTCAGTGAAGGGACCGATGAGTCCAGCGTGCCTCTGCTGTGATGGGGTGCAGTTCGGCAGTAATTGTTTTTACTCTCTCCGAGTGCTGGCAGCGAGAACACCATTTCACCTGGGAATACAAACATGGTAAACTGGTTGCACCAGTGATGTATGTAATTCAATAAACATCAGTATAACACGAAAGCAAGTATAAGTCAAATGACATCCATTTAATGTGTGACAGGCATTACCAACCTACCTACGTGCTGGGTTGTGAAGAATTGTTTTTTGACATTGTACACATAATGACAACTTACCCAGTCCTTCACGTCGGCTGTCGTTAACTTCCAGTGGTAAGTCTCCTCCACCTTCAAGCGTGCGATGGTCATGCCCCTTTGACCACCACTGCCTGGGTCATCATGGCACTCTCTCAGCGCATTCTCTATTTCACCTCTGGTCTTCAGAACCAAACGTAACCCCATTCTTCCTTTACAGAACAGGTCATGACCTACAGTATACAAATTAATAATGACAAACACAAGTATAAGCTGTTGTAATATAGCTTATTATAGACAGGTAACCAATCATGCTAGCACCAAGTGTTCAAGCTATTGCAGTTGAGGACTTTATGGACAAGTGTGACCCGCTGCAGAAAAGTGGGTATTAATTTCGTATTATATAAAGTGCAGTTATAGTTCTAACAACAAATAGTCTTAGAATATAGTCAAAAGCAATTACAGTGGAACCTCATTATGAAGGTCACACTTGGGTCTGAGCAAAAGTGACCTGGTTAGCGAGGTGATCTTATTAGCAGGATTACTTTCATATACTTTACTGTATGTAGAACTGTCGTAGAGTGACCTCAATTGTGAGGTGGCTGTATTACCGAGGTTACCGTAAAGCGAGGGTTGACTGTATGTATTATTTACAGGTCTGATACAACATAACAAATACACCAAGAATCATATTATATGTATGTGTTATGACAATCATGACATTTCTAGGAGTTGCATAGTCTGTAATGTCTCCCATTGCATACTCCAGGAGATACACTTGACTAATGTAAAAACAATAGTCAAGTAACATGAACAAACTATGAATGTTTGTATCATATGCATACAATGTACGCAGGTATATACGCAGCAAACTACTTTTTTAGTATTATGTATGTAATACTATATATGTCATATTCTGCAGGTTTTTGTAATATATTTATACTAATTTGTAACTCTGATGAGCCTTCCTTCTTTCAACAACGTTTGAATTGAATATAATTGATGTATGGTTCAGCATATTACATTTCTTTGCATAATAACTGTTCATGTTCATATTAAAGCATACATTTGCATAGTTGTCTACAACAAAAAATAGCCACAATTGTTGCTCTCCTCTTCTTTCCATGGGCCACGGTGAGGCTGACCTTGATTTCTGGGTTTTCCTTTCTTTTCTGTTCTCCCCCTCACTACCTTTTTACTGCTATCTCCAACCAACCGTCTCCACTCACCTCCGTCTTTCGCTTTCCTTCTCCACCCCTCTCTCAATCCTTCAAAGTCTCTCTTAAAGCAATCTTCCCAATGCAGTCTTAATCTTCCTTGCCTCCTATCCCCGTCCACTTTCCGGGTATCCGCTTTCTTCGCTAGCCGTTCTCCCATTCGTTCTATGTGTAGTGCTCACTTCAGTCGACATCTTGCCAAACTCTCTGTCACGTCAACCTCAAGGTATACAAAACTGTCTGTGTGTATCCATGTCTTTGTATTCCTGCCCAACCCACATCGCCTCCGTCTTCTCCAAACTGACTGTCAGACCCTGCTGAATATGGCCAAAAAACTAACCCTGCAATTTAGTTATATGATTTTGAAACTTAGATTTATTTACTTAAATTCTAGAACAGCTCTTGACATATACATTTTACATTAACACTTGTAGACATTTCCTATCTTATCTAAGTTTTGGTGGATTGAAAATCATTTTATAATCTAAGTCAATGGATATGTATACACTGTACATTCATTTTTAGGGAAAGTGCCCTTGCCAGACCTTGCCCAATGCCTTTATTTTAAAATTTTGCCCAGCATAAGTTTATTAAAATACCCTAAAAATAAGCCATTATTTTAATATAAGGGATTTGACTCATTATGTTGTCATTTCCAGGGCAAATATTTATTAATGTAATCAATTATAATGCATCATTTCCACAGCACCAGAAATAATTAGTCAAAGTAAATTAATTAAATGTTGAAAATAATAACTGTTTGGTGAGCATTTCCAATTCAACATCAATATAATTACAAGAGGAGATGCAATGTTTTGGTCAATAAGCCCATGCCAGGGGTAATTTTGCACAAAGTGCAATACCAGTTGGGATCGAACCAACAACTAAAACCAAGACATTAGCATCTACTATCAATTACAAACAAAATTTTGTTTTATAAAGTTAATCAATTACTCCAAAAGCAAGCTGATTCTCTTTGAAAGACTTTATGGTAACCTCTGTCTTGGCCTAGGCCTTGACCGGTGTGGTCAAACAGCATTAGTGACTGATGTTAGAAATAATGTGGAAAGAGTTCTGAGCACTACCTGGTAATTACCTAACAGACAGTGAAATATAAGTTAGTAAAATCAAAACATTCTGAGTGAGAGAAATGTCATGTGAAATAGTAACTAAATCCTTACAAAAATCACTTTACCAATACGATAATAGCGTTTTATATCCATACCTGTGAACAAAACTTAAATGTTTGATAGTAAGGATTTAATAAATTTTAGTTAACTGAATGAAAGAAATATGAGCGTGCAAAGAAATTGCATCGACTTGGACTTATGTGGAATGCACTGTACTTCCTTTCTTTATTAAAAAATCATCAGCACATTTATTTTTCATAATTACAAAACACAATTCTCAACAAACTTTTATTTTGCAGATGCAGCATGTGTCCAGAAAGTTACGATCAAACAATGTGTCTTTGTACAGTCCGTTTTTGTTGCATTGGAGGAGTCGGTTGTTTTTCTTGTTCAGACATCGTACAACAGTGTTTCAACTTCATGTACTGATCATCCTCTAAAACGTAGAACATGAAATAAGTATAATAAACAAATTTAACATAAAATAATACATTCCATACATAATTTCTGCCACCTTTATCATATCTCCAAGCACTATACAAACCGTTAGAATGGCACAAAGAACCAGTAGACAGTAGAGTGGTGGTTAATAATTATGCCATAAATCAATACTTTTGTAGTAGAATAGACAATTTAGGTTTACTGCTAAATTGGGTCTAACAACTGTTATTATTTAATTATCAAAAAGGGTAAACCGTCATTTGGGATATAGTTTGCCAGATTCTTGATGCCCTAACGTTGTTCTGTTCAAATTTAACATAACACTGAAAATTATATAGGAAAAAACAGTTAACCATTTTAGACATTAGGTCATTGAGTCAATTAATCAAAGTTACGCTTCATAATATATTGTTGTTATCAACCTTACTTTAAATTAGACCCACGTATATGGTTACCGTGGGATATTCCTCTTTACAGAGGTCACCGCACAAATGTGAAGAAGATAATATATGAGCATTAAATTACCTTGTACAGAGGTCACCACGCTATTGTGAAGAATAAGAAGTAACAAACAATTGTTTCATAACAATGAACAAAGCATACCTTTTTCGGGGAAAAAATACATTTCATAGAGTTTGTAGCAAAGGAGTTGGCCTGGACTTCTGAGTCAATGTTTCGTCGACTAAGTGTACTGCATTTTTTTCAGCTCAACAGGAGATAAAACAAATTAAATAATTTAACAAAACATTTACTAATAGAGTGTGAAAGTATGTTCTGCTTTTGTAGACACGATAAAATCACTAGGCAGTACGAATTTTATTCTTACCAGCATAATCATACGCGGAGCAGCTGTGCGAATAGCGTCGTTTTATCCACCGTCTATTTCGTATTTGTCGTTAACTTCCAGTGGTAAGTCTCCTCCACCTTCAAGCATGCGATGGTCATGCCCCTTTGACCACCACTGCCTGGGTCATCATGGCACTCTCTCAGCGCATTCTCTATTTCACCTCTGGTCTTCAGAACCAAACGTAACCCCATTCTTCCTTTACAGAACAGGTCATGACCTACAGTATACAAATTAATAATGACATACACAAGTATAAGCTGTTGTAATATAGCTTATTATAGACAGGTAACCAATCATGCTAGCACCAAGTGTTCAAGCTATTGCAGTTGAGGACTTTATGGACATGTGTGACCCGCTGCAGAAAAGTGGGTATTAAGTTCCAAAATTGTGAAATGGAATTTTGTACATTTCTGGATTCCATTAAAATAGCACCGCATAATTTTAAGTTTCAAAGTGAGAACAATTGTTTAAATTGGGCTGTATTAAAAAATCAATGCTAATAACAACTATACAGTTAGTATTTTATAAGATTTGGGTTTTATTTGTTGAGGAAAATTGAAAGATGAGATTATAAAGTGTACATTTCTGACATCACAACATTGATAGGACATCACTTAGACACGTATTTTTGGCTCGTGTGCAGACAAATTAATCACTAAATCACCAGCAAGGTGTTTCAATCTGCAGTACTATTTACCAAAAAAAATTATTAAATACTCATCCTTCACAGAATGCTAGTAGTTATATAAAGGACAAAATCCCACCACAATAAAGGTAACCCTTTTATATATATTGGAAGAACTAAACAACAGACGATTGCAATACTCAGCGAGATGTCCATAAACCAGGAGTATATTGTGCATCTACTGACATACCATCTGGCTTTGAACCAGCATTGCATTCGATTGTTGAAGTATACAAAGAAATTATAACTATGTATATGATGAGTGTGGACAAAAGTCAGCTGGGGTTACGGGTCATGTTTGATCGAGATATACTATGGAAGATATTTCCTATTTCTAAAATTGGTAACACGGAGTTATGCACTTGCTTCACCTGAACAAGACACCGTAAGAGCATGGTAAGACAAGACTAGTACATGAAACCAAATTCACACAGGTTTTATTCACAATATATTTTATTCATAATGCACACATATACACACAGCTATATAAATGAGTACATAACTATAGGCACCAGTGAATCTACATACATGACTAGCTTGCTTTCAAACGGTAATAACTAATTGCAGTGAGTGTTGCTGAATGCTTCCCGGAGACTGTGTTAGTGTTGCAGTGAACAGGTCTGTCATTGGCTGAAATACTAGGAGCATCGCCAGTGACAGTTATATTTATCTCATTGGCTAAATTTCCAAACTTCATTCGTAAGTAAAATTAAATAATACAAAAATATAACAGTTAAAGTTTATCAGTGCACTTAAGGTGGCTGCATCAGATATCATACGCTTCTTTTGAATTAATTTCAAATATAAATGTTGAAGATAAACTAACCATTTGTTCTCAGAGTTTGCCTAAGACACTAAACAATATTCCAGACCAAAAAGAATTGATTTTTATGTTGTTTAGAGATATTTCAATATGTTTAAAGATAATTAAAAAAGATGTCAAAAATCAGCCTAAAATTGCATTTTATTTCATTTGGAGAAATTCCCCAAAAGAAAAATGTGTATGGTTGTAAGTACAAACATGTTATTGACATACAGACAGGTGTTTTTGGTAAACAAATGCATATTAAGTTTGATACAGCTTCATAAACATTTTGCTACAATATTGAGACAGCAAAAATCTGTACTGCATTTTTGGCACGACCCCTTCACCAAACATAAAGCCATACTGTGCAATTTTGGGTAAACACAAGTTGAGTTCATATGCCAAGTTATGGCTTTGTAAGTATTGTAGTTTTTTTTTTAAAGTTACATTAGGTAATACTTCCTGGTTGTTACTGATAATATAAGTGTCACCAGATGCTTGTTTTTTTGCTTAGAAATGTGACTTTTTTACTGGCGTGTGGCTTATTTCAACATGATTTGACAGACACTTCTATTACTGAGATTTCCCCCAAGGTTTTCCCCGCTAAGTTGTCTCATGATATTGTGTTACGAAAGGTCACGTGTTGAACTTGTTGTGGTAGACAAGATTGATTGACACCTGCTGGGGTCAGTCATGTGTCATTGCAAATGGCGGCTGAGGTCGGGCATTATCGGAGAATAAACAAAACTACAATTACACAATGCTAGAGCAGCAAGCGAATTACTACGGCTACACAAATCAAAGACACACCGCATGAAAGGATCTGCTCAACGAAACAATACAAGAGCTTATTTTTATTTATTTCAAATTTGAAACAGGTTTTGATTAGAATCCAACTTTATAGGTTGTCGCCGTTTTGGTTGTTGCCGTTTTGGATCAGTTTGTCGCCGTTCTGGTTTGTCGCCGTTTTAGTGTGTCGCCGTTTTGGTGTGTCGCCATTTTGGTTGTCGCCGTTTTGACCTGTATCCATCTGGGATGGCAGCTGAGGTCGGGCATTATTGGAGAATAATAATAATAATAATTGCTTTATTCACAGACTCCATGCAACATACAAGTACATTATCATGGTTCTATAGTTGTGTTATAACAATAGTTACAATGTACAGAATGAAAAATCACCCGTCAACAAAATGTATGTACAGGGAATTGAACCAATATTTCCATATTCTTGACATGTATTTCACGTCACTATTAATAATGTTACAAATCAATATGTTTTTTGAGAACTGCAGTCGGCATATAAACCTATATGTCAGATTTCTAATAACAGCAGCACAGTTAGGTAAATTATTGTTAACAAACATTCCACTAGCACTACAGTATCTGTCATAACCTAACACCATTCGAAATATATTGTTGTAAGAGACATAAAATTTCCTGATTGCTTAGTTATGAAAATTCCACCATAGATGGGCAGTATACATAGGTGAGCAAAAAGTAGTAAACAATGTCTTCTTTACATCATTTGAACACATATGAAATTTTCTTATGATCATGTTGCCTTGTGCATACAACTGGCGACATTGTCTATATATATCATTGTCATCTAGCATACTATTTGAAATTATATGACCCAAATATTTTACAGATTCTACCTCACATAGTTTGTCGTTACCAAGCATAAAACTTGGAAATTTAACATTCTTACAACTCTTGTTTCTAATTATCATGACCATACTCTTTTTGGCATTGTACCTTATGTCATGAGATACTCCATATTGATCACAGACGGTGAGAAGGGTCTGTAATCCCCTGCTGGACGGACAAAAAACTACAAGATCATCAGCATACATAATATTATTTACACAATTATATCCTACATAACATCCTGTATTGCAACTATTAAGTACAGTGGATAACCCATCCATGTAAACACTGAACAAATAGGGGGATAAAATACCTCCTTGTCTAACTCCATTACTTACATAAATACTGTCAGACACATGACTACCCCATCTTACACACATCTGTTGGTTCGCATACCAAAACACTAGAATTCTAACAATGTAACCAGGAACCTCTGTCTATTAGCTTTTTAAAAAGTACACTATGGTTTACACGGTCAAAAGCCTTAGATGCATCAAGAAAACACATAAACAAACAGCTATTTAAGGCTTGATATTTAGCAATAACCTCTTTTAGTACATAAATGCACATGTCAGTGCCATGCTTCTTTTTAAAACCAAACTGGTTGTCACTGGTTGTTAAAAAGTCATCCATTCTGTTGAGCAAGATTTTTTCAAAAACTTTAGACATAACACTTGCCAGTGCTATTGGCCTATAGTTGTCTTTACTGTTTATCTTGCCGGATTTATCCTTGATTATGGGCACTAATATAACAGAAATCATAGAACTTGGCAGTACGCCATGAACCAACAGACCTGTGAAGCACATTGACAGTAAAGGCAGTATGCGTTCACTGAAGTACTTCAGGTGCTCTGCATACACACCATCAAGGCCACAACTCTTGTTACAGTCAAGGTTTCTTATAGCATCTTTGACTTCTTCAGGTAACACTCTAATGCTGCTCTCATAACTAACATCAAATGCTAGGGTTTTGGCACTACTGTTATTTACACAATTAAACAAGTCACGAAAGTGTTGAATCCACATATTCACAATAGCTTCTTCACCACTGTTACCATTTATATTAGTTCGCAAGAGGATTTTACTATTGTTAATAGTTTTGATCTCCTTCCAAAATTGATCATTTGTATGGTTAGCCATCTTCTTGGCAAGGGCTTCACGCCTCAACTCATTTTCATGTTTTTTAATAAACCTTATTGCATATTTGCATCTAGCATCATCTTTCTTTTTTAACTCAAAAACAGGACCTTGTTTAGGTTTACCTATACTGTCCCATAGTTGGAAAGCTTCATTAGCAGCTTTATGGATATCTGCCACATAATCAGTTCACACAGGCCGACATGTATAGTTTCCTTGTTTGTGAGTAGACAAACAGCCACTAGCATCAGTTAAACACCTGGTTATATTATCATACATGTTATTAAGTGCTTTCTGATGAGACTCATCATTGCAGTTGACATCAGTACATATAATAGCATCAATAGGTAATACAATGTTTTTCAGTTCAGTATCAGTCTGTCTACAGTAATTGTCAATGGAACCTTTGTTAAGTCTTGACCAGTTAAGACGTGGCTGAGTGTTATTGTTAGTACCGGGTACTACACCTGGCACACTGTCTACATTGACATCGATTATCACAGGGATATGATCTGTGGTAGCAAGATTATAGCACACACTAATGTCATTTATCACATCATTACCATCATGTGTAGCTATACAATGATCTAGCCATGAGGTGCTACCCCATGCATCACTGATGTACGTGAACGAATCAGGTGGTAGATACTGCTTACTGGACAGCATCAGATTGTATTCAGTGCAGAAGTTTATAAGGGACCTTCCAAATGACGAAGTCTCGTCAGAAATGTCGGCGTTATAATCCCCTACCACCAGTACACACGTAGTTTCTAAATCTTCTATAATACATATTAATGTGCCAAGTTTTTCCTGATATTCATCATTATTTTGATAACTTTCATATGGCATGTAAACACACAAAATTACCATTTTTTTGTTGCCACAATTATATTCGACACCAACAACCCAGTTAAGGTCAAACTTTAGAGGGGTGATGCCTGCTTCAATCAAGGTCAAGTTTCCACAATATTGCAACACCACCATGTTTTTTCAATATTATGCCATCTCTTTCATCAACACACGATTCACCAATTCCATGAAAGTTTTCATTGATGCTGTTTAGACCACATAAATCCTGTTTCGAGAGCCATGTTTCTTGTAAGCACACAAAGTCACATTTGTTAAATAACTGTTCAGTTACGTGTCTGTGATGACTGATGCTTGTTGTTATAGCCAAGTTTCAAGTGTCGCCGTTTTGGTTTGTCGCCGTTTTGACCTGTATCCATCTGGGATGGCGGCTGAGGTCGGGCATTATCGGAGAATAAACAAAACTACAATTACACAATGCTAGAGCAGCAAGCGAATTACTACGGCTACACAAATCAAAGTCTCAAAGACACACCGCATGAAAGGATCTGCTCAACGAAACAATACAAGAGCTTATTTTTATTTATTTCAAATTTGAAACAGGTTTTGATTAGAATCCAACTTTATAGGTTGTCGCCGTTTTGGATCAGTTTGTCGCCATTTTGGCTTGTCGCCGTTTTGGTTTGTCGCCGTGTTAGTGTGTCGCCGTTTTGGTGTCGCCGTTTTGGAATTGTCGACGTTTGGATCTGTCGTTGTTTTGACCTGTATCCCAGATGGACTTGACTTCAATTTAGCCTTAGGTACACTTTAAATTGCCTTTGTAACGCACATTTTATGACATACTTCGATGCCGCATAGCGTACCCTCCTCTTCCTGTTGTCCTGTCATTGTTTGCAATTGTTAATGTAGTGCATGAGCTGCTCGTAAAACATTTCTGCGTTCAGTTTAGGCAGTAAACGGAAATGACTGACTCGCGCATGCGCAGAAACGTCACCCGGATATTATTTAACGCAGGTGTCCCGGGCCCCAATTCAGCCATGCCAGGATTCCTCAAAACGCACTTTGATGAGATGTGACGTCACGTTTTTCACAGCCGTGCCGGAAGTATCCGCGGTCGTGTAGTTTATGTAAATTGGCAGTCGTACGTCGATTTATTTAGTTCTGCGTGTTTTTAAGGAGGCATGGTGAGTATGGAGGACAGAGACAACAAATACGTGATGTATATGACATGCTTGAAGTTGAAGCATTATTTGGTGCATGGCACACATCGACCAGGACTGGGAGCAGGACTGGCAGGAGCCGACAAACGCATCAGGAATGCGATACACAAAGCGGTCAATAAATACGAAATAGACCGTGGATAAAACGACGCTATTTGCACAGTTGCTCCGCGTATGATTATTCTGGTAAGAATAAAATTCGTACTGCCTAGTGATTTTATCGTGTCTACAAAAGCAGAACATACTTTCACACTCTATTACTTTATTAGTAAATGTTTTGTTAAATTATTTAATTTGTTTTATCTCCTGTTGAGCTGAAAAAAATGCAGTACACTTAGTCGACGAAACATTGACTCAGAAGTCCAGGCCAACTCCTTTGCTACAAACTCTATGAAATGTATTTTTTCCCCGAAAAAGGTATGCTTTGTTCATTGTTATGAAACAATTGTTTGTTACTTCTTATTCTTCACAATAGCGTGGTGACCTCTGTACAAGGTAATTTAATGCTCATATATTATCTTCTTCACATTTGTGCGGTGACCTCTGTAAAGAGGAATATCCCACGGTAACCATATACGTGGGTCTAATTTAAAGTAAGGTTGATAACAACAATATATTATGAAGCGTAACTTCGATTAATTGACTCAATGACCTAATGTCTAAAATGGTTAACTGTTTTTTCCTATATAATTTTCAGTGTTATGTTAAATTTGAACAGAACAACGTTAGAGCATCAAGAATCTGGCAAACTATATCCCAAATGACGGTTTACCCTTTTTGATAATTAAATAATAACAGTTGTTAGACCCAATTTAGCAGTAAACCTAAATTGTCTATTCTACTACAAAAGTATTGATTTATGGCATAATTATTAACCACCACTCTACTGTCTACTGGTTCTTTGTGCCATTCTAACGGTTTGTATAGTGCCTGGAGATATGATAAAGGTGGCAGAAATTATGTATGGAATGTATTATTTTATGTTAAATTTGTTTATTATACTTATTTCATGTTCTACGTTTTAGAGGATGATCAGTACATGAAGTTGAAACACTGTTGTACGATGTCTGAACAAGAAAAACAACCGACTCCTCCAATGCAACAAAAACGGACTGTACAAAGACACATTGTTTGATCGTAACTTTCTGGACACATGCTGCATCTGCAAAATAAAAGTTTGTTGAGAATTGTGTTTTGTAATTATGAAAAATAAATGTGCTGATGATTTTTTAATAAAGAAAGGAAGTACAGTGCATTCCACATAAGTCCAAGTCGATGCAATTTCTTTGCACGCTCATATTTCTTTCATTCAGTTAACTAAAATTTATTAAATCCTTACTATCAAACATTTAAGTTTTGTTCACAGGTATGGATATAAAACGCTATTATCGTATTGGTAAAGTGATTTTTGTAAGGATTTAGTTACTATTTCACATGACATTTCTCTCGCTCAGAATGTTTTGATTTTACTAACTTATATTTCACTGTCTGTTAGGTAATTACCAGGTAGTGCTCAGAACTCTTTCCACATTATTTCTAACATCAGTCACTAATGCTGTTTGACCACACCGGTCAAGGCCTAGGCCAAGACAGAGGTTACCATAAAGTCTTTCAAAGAGAATCAGCTTGCTTTTGGAGTAATTGATTAACTTTATAAAACAAAATTTTGTTTGTAATTGATAGTAGATGCTAATGTCTTGGTTTTAGTTGTTGGTTCGATCCCAACTGGTATTGCACTTTGTGCAAAATTACCCCTGGCATGGGCTTATTGACCAAAACATTGCATCTCCTCTTGTAATTATATTGATGTTGAATTGGAAATGCTCACCAAACAGTTATTATTTTCAACATTTAATTAATTTACTTTGACTAATTATTTCTGGTGCTGTGGAAATGATGCATTATAATTGATTACATTAATAAATATTTGCCCTGGAAATGACAACATAATGAGTCAAATCCCTTATATTAAAATAATGGCTTATTTTTAGGGTATTTTAATAAACTTATGCTGGGCAAAATTTTAAAATAAAGGCATTGGGCAAGGTCCTGCAAGGGCACTTTCCCTAAAAATGAATGTACAGTGTATACATATCCATTGACTTAGATTATAAAATGATTTTCAATCCACCAAAACTTAGATAAGATAGGAAATGTCTACAAGTGTTAATGTAAAATGTATATGTCAAGAGCTGTTCTAGAATTTAAGTAAATAAATCTAAGTTTCAAAATCATATAACTAAATTGCAGGGTTAGTTTTCTGTCGAGCAGAAATGTATTTCTGCCATGCCCATGGCAAAAATAGGGTAGAAAGTTTTTTTTTCCCCGGGGTAGCATTTGCCCGGAGGGACTTTTGTCCAACTACTTGCATTCATGTGTGAATTTTGTTGTGCCCATGTGTTAGTTATTGTAGCAGCACATTTGTACTTCCAGTGTATCATTGCAACATGACATACACACTGTGTGCCACATTTTAATGGCTTTGGCAAAGGGTGTGGCAGTTGGCCTGATGGGTCAGGCCCAGGCTTCTCATTACCAAGAGTTCATGACCGCCCGACTGGTGGAAGAGGGCAGCAGTGATTCTTGCTGCAATCCCACCTGCCAGCCCAATAGAGACTACACAGACTGGGTGGAGTGCGAAAATTGTTTTTCATGGTGGCACTTGCAGTGTGCCGAACTGGTAACAAAACCAGTACAGTTCTACTGCACACACTGTGCTAAAAGTACAGTAGAACTGTACTAAGAGAGTACAGTAGAACTGTACTAAGAGAGTACAGTAGAACTGTACTAAGAGAGTATAGTAGAACCTCACAATGTAGTTAACCCTGCAAATTGGCACCCTGTCACTGTGTTAATTTTTGATCATTTATCATCAAGCAACTTTTCTCTTAAGGTGGTTATACTGTACAGTGAACTAAGACTGTGTAATGTGTGCAATCTGGCCTAAAAATTACTAACAGGAGGATAATGTTCCTGGGAGATCTATGCAAGTTACTAATGGAAACTTAGTAAATAAATTGTTGGCAAAGTTATTCATTGCTGAATTGATTAGTGAAAGAATTCATGTTTTGAGAAACAGTGTTGAAAGTTTAATGCACAACATTTGTGACCATCATGCCAAAATGAGACGCTTCTCGAGAAATTCATACGTCAATAATAACTAAAGTCTCATTACTTCCAGAGATATAGCTACTTTAAAGTAAAAAATGCAAAAGTATGGTTTCAAGAAAAACAGTTTCAAAGTTTTCTCTCAGCTGGCTATGGTTTTTACTTTCTTGACTGGTTTTAATTCTGTTGGCTGTGATTTTTCACTTTGTGGTTTCACACTGTTGGCCATAGTTTAGAGCATTGTCAGCAATAAACAAATTGACAGTTGTCACAAAATTCAGTACGAAACACATGCTGGTAACAGTTTTACCATTTTCACATCACAACTAACACATGACAGATTTGTCTATTCATGATGGATACTCGATAACAAATTGTGACAGTGACGACTCATAACTCGTAATGACCATCAGTAAGAAGTGTCTCATTTTGGAATGGTGGGTTACGTTTATGAATTCAGCCAATGCACAGAGAGAATGCATATTTCATAGGTGTTGTTGTTTGGTATAGTTGGTCTTTGAGGTAAGAAAATGATACGTTGAGTGTGCGTATAGGTTAGTTTCTTAGTAGCCAGCAAGTTTGGCTATGAATGTGCTTAAATGTTTCTTTTATGAAGTTGTCAATGTATGGTATATTAATATATTGGCAATGACTGAAAACAGTTCAAAGCAGTCAGTTGAATGTGTTGCTAATAATACCAAATATCGGTTGGTTGGCTGGTTGTTCAGCCTAGATGACTTGTGGATTGGATTTGTTAAATTGTACACCACAGAACATGATATTGTACATAATAAACTCAGTTGTTATTGAATAAGAGGTGTACATCTACAGTAGTTTCGAAATTAAGTAGAAAACAGTTTATTTTGTATAACCAGTCAGATTCGGAAGTAATGACAGCCACATGTGTTGTTCCACAAGGATCTATGCTAGGTCCAGTTCTGTTCATGTTATATTAAAACAACATTGTTATAACAATAAATATGTTATTTACAGATGGCACAAATAGGTTTCACTTACACACAAATGCTACTAGGCTTATTGAAGAAGTAAATTCAGAACACAATATTATATCAGCATGGATTCATTGTAACAAAATATCACTTAACATAAATAAAACAAATTTATTATATTTACTCCTGAAAATAAGACGATGATCATGATGTAATTAAAATAAATGTAATTAGTATAATTCAAGTTACTTCAATAACATATTTAGGAATTTACCTAGAGGAAACTGGTCACTACATATTGTAATTCATTTGTATGTGAACCAATGGCACCCCTTGTAAGAGTTATATATATATATATAAATTAAAGCCAATTTATCACATAATGTGCTGTGCCCTAATGTGTGCAAATAGTTATCCATCAAATAAAGGATAAATAAACATAACATTTTTACATAAGAAGGCAATCAGAATAAGTAGGCCTACTATATTTTTATTTATTAAAGCAAACAATTAATTGTGTTGATTAACTTACCACCATTTCAAAAAGAAAGTATTTCGTATGCACAAAAGAATAGCACGACACCGCGGCTGTGCATATACACAGTGCCGTCCGCCACATATCACGATAGCCTCGGTACTAGTTATAGCGCTCCATTACAGATCACAAACAACAAAAAAGGGCTCTAAATCACACGATATGTTTGTGTGCGTGAAAATAATCATGCAAGTTATTCCATTTTATTTTTAATATGTATACGAACAATTATACTGGAAAACATTTCGTATTACTAACGCAAACCACCTTAGTAACAACGCGGAATCCTGGCACGCACCTACTCTGGGCCCGCTACCGTCGCGGGCCGAAAGTAGGCGGTGAATTCTGGCACGGGTGAATCGGGAGGTTAGGTACTGGTTTTACTCAATGCTGCCATCTAGCGAATACATTGTCATAGCTTTATGACCGAGACATTTTACAGGATGTGATGTATCTGAAGATTTTGCATGTTCCACAAGTGTATTTTATCAATAAGGCTTTACCAAGTTAAGAAGATATTTAATAATACATGTAGGTATAAATTGATGTGTTAAAAAAGTGCTCAAACGAGAATCACGCGAGAAAATGATAATCATTAGATCATCAACAGCCAATCAGAAAGAAGCTACTTTTGACGCTATTTTAGTGTAGGTCACGAACTCTGACCTTTTCTTCTGGTGTCTGCAGTTTTATTGCTAGAATTTCGCAATTTCTCGGTAAGTTTAACATTTTCTGTCTGATGTGATCTAAGTATGAGATGCACTAAACTTTCATGTGTACGTGTTGCTTAAATATACGGTGCTAGAAGTTGAATATCTTGCGCAGTCTGCTTTCATGCTTCCCGTCTCGGCGATGGCAAGTTAGAAAGTTGTCATTCCGCCCGGCATTATTGAGGAAAATATCTGATTTTTCAGTTAAAAAAGCATGATGACATTATTGCGCTATGCAACATAATTCGTTGTCGTTGTTGTTGTGAACTGGTGCAGACTACTAGTAATATATCGTGTTATTAATGTTGTTATTAATCAAATATGTACTGCCGTCACATTGCATGTTGTTTGGGAATTATTTCATTCACATGGCCGCGCGTTCATGACCTCTCCGTAACCCCAGATTGACTTCACCTCTTTTCGTTGTTGTTCTTCTGACCCCTATTGAAATACTCGCTTAAACTAATACATTTGTGTATAAAATACATGATTAGGACCCCAACATTAATCACTGTATTGGGTTGTCCTACGTTGCTTGGGCAGGATTGCATAAATCGTAAAAACCAGACGTGACCTCTATCCTGGGCTGGTTTGGATTGGAAAGCGCCGTTGCTGTTCCTGTCGGGTTAAATGAATATATTATGTTAATGAAATTATGTTAATGATCCGTTGCTTAGCAAGTCAGACGGTGTTTATAATGTGAGCAAGTGCTTGCACTCCTGCATGGCATTTCAGGAAACAACTTTGTACTATCACAGTCCTAGCCCTATGGCTATGCCTAGGCTATGGTATAATATATACTGTAGTAGTCTATTTTTAAATTAAAGCTAATTAATATACAATTACTTGTATAATACAATATATTATTGTTTAAGTTAATACATTTGTAGTGCATTAATTACAATTATATAGTAACTTAATAATAACAGTTACAGTATATCACTATATGGTGCACATCAGGCATCAATATTTACCAAAATACCCATGTTTTTCTGCATTCATTTCCCATAAAAAGTTTATTTCAAATATCACCATTTTATAGCCACTAATGCTATATTATTCTTAAACATTAGATACAGTGAATATATTCTCATGGGTAAAATTATATGAAATGATGCAAGGTGGTGGAGTGCCATGGGCAAGGATAGTGTAGAAAATGCAGTTTTAGTATGTCTCGGGGATCTGGTTGATTTTTATTACTAACTTCAAAATGTTTGTGGTGCACTATGAAGAGTTTTACTTTGAACTTTTCCTTTCATGCATCATGATCTAGGAGATATAAAATGTATGTTATACATGTCTAAGGCAGTTTTATATTGTACTAGCTGAGCGAAGCAGAATTGCACAGTGGAAAAGACACTTTCTATGTAAAGCAGTGTCTACAAATTAAAAAATCTTCTTCCCCAAATCCTATACTGGAATGTGCTCCACCATCAATCATTTGTAGTAAAATATTGCCAGTTTTTACCCAAAATATCATTAGCATAATTCCACCTTCAAATATCCAACACATATTCTGCCCACCTACTCTTCCAAAAACTGAGCCCATCTCAGATTCGTTCCCCAAATCCTGGACACAAGAAATGTGACCCGGCCTCTAGTTATTTGCAGTGAAATCTGGCCCAGTTTTTTTAAAGTCAGGTCCTTGCTGTAGATTAAATCAACTGCAACATTTTAAATATATTATAAATACATAATTTTGCAACATACATGTATTTTCATGGCAGTGTTTAAATTCGACTGTATGTTACATTCACATATAAACTACAATAACATGAAAACTATTCAAAATTTCTGCTTACATCCTATGGCACATGTGTATAGATGACATTGCTATCTTTACAATGACATTAAACAAAAATAAAAAGTAGTGTATTTATTTGGAACCCACCAAAACTAAAACTACACATTTTCAAACTGCAATAACATGAAAACTGTTCAAAAGAACCTGAGTTTGAATACTGTGCTGCCGTTACAAACCTTGAGCAAGTTTGTTCATTCTACGTTGCTACAGTTCACTTACTGTACAACTAAGTACAGTGGTGGACATTTGTCTATGAGTAGTCTGTGCATAACTTGCAACAAGGCCGGATGCTTCCCAGAGAAGTCGATATGGTATTCAATTGAACAGGTCTGCCAGGGAGTAAAATGTAAAGCACTTTGAGTAATCCTAAGGACTGGATACTGTGTAATATATAAGAACTTGCCTTTTCCTTTAACTTGTGTAGGCCTGCTGCGTATCTTTTTAACAAATGGCAAACCCATTATATACAAATTCATTTGGCTTGACATGAATCATAGTTTCTGCTTATTGCGCCGGAATACATATTTACAGGAATAATTATGTTAAACAAATTAAGCATTGCAGCCCAGTTAAAAATGTAAAAAGGCTATATATCTGTAGTTGCATTCCGTGAATTAATTTTTTTTTATAAATTTAATTATGAAACAGAAAAACATGCAAAAGTGCAGCTGTAGCAGGCCTGTAAGTAATCCAACAGAGAGCTCCGTTTTACACAGATAATGAAGTTTGATTTAAGATACTTAGTCCTTTGTTTGTGGTTAGACAGCCATTGTCAGTTAAACCATGTCAAGAAAATGACCTCAATAATCTAGGCCAGTTGATTATTAGCACAGGAGTAACCTGGTGCAACTTAGGAAGATTTACACACTTGAAGAAATGTCACCTGTCTGGATTGATAAATTAATGAAATATATTTAACAAATTAATATAATTTGATTGATAAATCCGTTTTGTATGAATACTTTACATCAACCTTATCATTACGTACATTTGCAAACATTTGTAGACAAATTCAAATACCTGTGGCTGTGCATAATTTTTTTTTTTTTGGACACGACTCAAATATCAACACTGTTTATTTGTGTTAGGAAACAAAAATGATCAGACTTAGCACAGTTGTCTGTAAGTTCATAAAGTACCCATCTGTGTTCTATGCAAAGAGAAGTCATTGAAAAGTTGCATCAAATCGGGAGATGGTTTGATATTCATGATTGATTAGTATTTGGAGATATTATAGATAAGTGCATTCTTGTGACGAATCGTGCACTTTTTGATAAAGCACCAAATTTGGCATATAGTTATAACTCACCAAGACAAAAATAGATTACGGGGCATTGCTGAATTTGCTGGGGATATTATATTTATGTGTCCGAATACAAGCAGTACATAATGACTGTATGTTTTCAGACAGCTGATAATTGGTTATTTTTAAGTCGTTACGGAAATATTTAATGTTAGGTGATAATAGGTGGCATTTTTTTATTTCACAATACAGGATGGGGTACTTTTGTACTCGCACTCATTTTCTGTGTGCTCAGATCCTGAGTACTTTTTTGTAGTGTGATGCCACAAATAATCTTACCCTGGAATGAATCTTCGTTGATATACATTTAAGCCTCATCTTACCTCTTAGACTGGTCTTGTGA
This sequence comes from Escarpia spicata, assembly GCA_963995525.1. Lineage (NCBI taxonomy): Eukaryota > Metazoa > Annelida > Polychaeta > Sabellida > Siboglinidae > Escarpia > Escarpia spicata. The sequence goes on along the minus strand of OZ023205.1, from coordinate 13,313,717 downwards.
CCTATTTAATTGTATTCACATCAGTCTTTGTCTGACACTAATTTGCAATCCAGACCATTAGCACTTTCACTTGAAGCCAGCTGTTGCAAACTACATGGTGATCAGGTGATAATTGCATCTAACAGCCAAATGCTGGTTGTTAGGATAACTGGTATATTGGGGAACTGTGAGAGCATAAGGATGCTAAACAAAGGAATACATTGTAGGCCTTACGTTTTGTTTTCAGGTAAGAAATTTGTTTGTTATTTGTATTGGGTGTGGGGGTGGTGTACTGCTTTATTTTTATTCAAAATCCCCTAGGTGTAATAATAATAATAAACTTCTATAGCATTTAATACCCCAGGAATCTAAGCTCACAGGCGCAATATACAATAATCATTAGGCAGAATTGTGAATGGGGACAAGCAAGAGTCATCATTAGACTTAGAGCAAGGGACCGCCGAAGGTTAGGGTGAGTCTTGAGGTTTTTTATTAACAAAATGTAGCTATAGTTTCAGATTATTTTTAAGTGATAGAGTGTTGATTCCAGACTTTGAATGAAGAGTACAGGTACTCAAAAATATTACATTTATTAATAAAGTGTCTTATTTTTTGTATAGGTCTAATAATGATGAATTGATGAGAAATTGTAATGTGAGTAGAGGTAAGATCATTGATTATTACTTTTACCTTAAGCAGTCATGTTAACGTTTTAGTTAAGTGCACACGCAAAAGAACAATTTAGTACAAATGGGTCATGTTGCAAGCTTGATAATAAAAAACAATTATATATACAATGTTTATAAAAAAAAAATGACAAGTACAATTGTAACAAAACAAATTTATGTAGATTTTATTTCAGTATTAGTTAAACTTTTGGATGCCATAACATTGTTAGTTTAGATTACTTTTATTAGTTAATACAAATTAGTAATACTTACTGGACTTGTTTGATAACTGCATTCTAGGCGGGCTGCATTGATTTCAGACAGCTCTGGTACAGTTTTTTACATACCAGTGAAACAGCATGTAGAGATAACGTTTTGAGTGCATTTCTACTCCTGCAGTTTGTCAGGTGCTTTGAATCACCTAGGGGACTGCTTCTCGAGTAGTTAATGTTCATTGTGTCATTTCTGTGCAAGTTTTCCAGTTCCATTAGTGTCTGTATTTGCTCACTCTGCACTCTGCATGCCTTTTAATAGAGTTTTGTAGAGCAGTGTGGGGTGTGAATCCACAGCAATTGATTCCTGTTCTAGGATCTTTTAATTTTGTTGTATAGACATTACATTTATTATATTTTTACCCATCTGACGGATACCAGTCTTGAGGGTTATATACATTTTGTGGTTCAAATACATTGCATTTAAAAATTCAAATAAGGTTTGTTTTAAAATGTTGCATCAATACACAAGTTTAGTAAATTCCAGAATTCTCTATTAAAACTTCCGGGACATAGCATTCAGTCCAATTACACTCTGTTAGCCATACTGTGTACACAATGGTAGGTATCCAATATGTAGACATTATTGCATTAAAATAGTGAAGAACTCCAGGGGTTAGGTAGGTATGCATTTATACATTTTTTAAATCATAAAATATGAATGTTCAGGCAGGTGAAATACACCCAGTATAAGTCTATGAATTTGATCAGTTGCACCAAATACAATATCATATTAACTATAAACACAGGCTGCTGGAGGAAGCCAAATAAAAAGTAACATATCCGCATAATCCATTACATATTTGACCCGAAGCCTGAATAATATGTTTGCACCTCCCTTCTTACACTAGATTTAAGATTGGCAAGATATTTAATTCCCAGTTTTTGGTTCAGTGACCTAAGTGATTTGGTAAAGTAAGGTTTATTTAAACTTACATTGGTTGGTCAGTTACACTGCATCACAAAGATTCAGGTACATTTATGGTGCTTCATTGGAAGTAAATGGTGTAATGCTTAAAAAGGCAATATAAAGTTAGTGCCGTGTAACTAACTGGGGGCTCGATTAACTGTGTCATGGATATTCAGGTCACTATTTTCTGACATTTTAATAGCAGAAAAAATGAAGACGTGTTTTTTTAAACTGATGTGTTCATTGCCCCCGCCACCTTAAATGTGGCCTTGCTGAGGAGCTATTTATATATACAACAATGAACGACCTTTGGCTTCAGGGTGACCTAGATTTGGAGTTAGATTTCTATGAAATAAAGATTAAATAAAAGTATACCTCGACAGTGTAGTTAGGATAATAATGTGTTTATGTGAGCGTGGTGTAGTGTCCTGGTTGTAAATATTTCTAGAGTGCAGTGCATTGCTGTTTATTACAAGGTCTTTGGCCTTGCAGCTGCATTGAATAGTGTCTGAAGTCTGAACATTAGTCCCATGATGGAATGTATACGTGGTCCTGAATATAGCTGCTTCAAGAGGTTATGATGTGAGTTGATATTGAAACCACTGCGTCCCATTTTATGAACACACGTCCCATGATGGTGTCGTAATTCAACATAGTTTCATTTATTGCGGTACTTTGCCCAATAGCATTTGACCTCATTTTTGTCAGCTGACCCAGATCCACTGTTGACACATGCTGGCATTGTAAGTGGCCTGGTAAAAACATACTGCATTTGCGGGGACTCGGGGGAGATAATATTGTCTAGGTCATAGTTGTTGGATTTCCATTTCGTAGCGCTCCAGACACCAGTTATTAGTTGACTTGTGTAAGTTATGTAATTCTGTTGTGAGCTGTAGCAAGTTGAAGCTGACCTCTTTGCAGGGAGGTCACAGCATGTTACCTACCTACTGACTCATTCTCTTATGCCCTGCAGTGTGGCCCAATTCCAGTTTTACATGTTTATGATCTTGTCATAGACATGACATTGACAGCGGGTTTGATTTTTTCAGTGCAACTCATCTTCATTCATTGGCAGGTCACACATTTTTACGGAGTTGACTGCAGGCATGTCCCCCAAACCCACATACCAGAAAACAAGAAATATCCTAGATGTTATTGTATTAATTGCGCCACTAATTGATGACGGTTTATTTCTAAGCAGTTTATTAACTTGTTTTGCTTCCTTACATGTGTTTATGTCGAACGAAGTCATAGAATCACAACAAATGAACAAACAGTGGACCTATCATATTTTATCAGGTTTTAATAACATGCATGTACTAGCTACAGTTAAACACTACTAATTACAAGGCCAGTAGATGTTGAAGTATCTGGGGGGAGGGAAGTCCACTTTATCCGGAGTCTGCAGAGAGACCGCCAAGGTCAGTGGATGTTGAAATACCTGGGGGAGGGAAGTCCACTTTATCCGTAGTCTACAGAGAGACCGCCAAGGCCAGTGGATGTTGAAGTATCTGGGGGGAGGGAAGTCGACTTTATCGGGAGTCTGTAGAGAGACCCCCAAGGCCAGTGGATGTTGAAGTATCTGGGGGAGGGAAGTCCACTTTATCCATAGTCTACAGAGAGACCGCCAAGGCCAGTGGATGTTGAAGTATCTGGGGGGAGGGAAGTCCACTTTATCCCCAAGTCTGAAGAGAGACCGCCAAGGCAAGTGGATGTTGAAGTATCTGGTGGGAGGGAAGTCCACTTTATCGGGAGTCTGTAGAGAGACCCCCAAGGCCAGTGGATGTTTAAGTATCTGGGGGAGGGAAGTCCACTTTATCGGGAGTCTGTAGAGAGACCCCCAAGGCCAGTGGATGTTGAAGTATCTGGGGGAGGGAAGTCCACTTTATCCGTAGTCTGCAGAGAGACTGCCAAGGCCAGTGGATGTTTAAGTATCTGGGGGGAGGGAAGTCCACTTTATCGGGAGTCTGTAGAGAGACCCCCAAGGCCAGTGGATGTTGAAGTATCTGGGGGAGGGAAGTCCACTTTATCCGTAGTCTGCAGAGAGACTGCCAAGGCCAGTGGATGTTGAAGTATCTTGGGGGAGGGAAGTCCACTTTATCCGTAGTCTGCAGAGAGACTGCCAAGGCCAGTGGATGTTGAAGTATCTGGGGGAGGGAAGTCCACTTTATCCGTAGTCTGCAGAGAGACTGCCAAGGCCAGTGGATGTTGAAGTATCTGGGGGAGGGAAGTCCACTTTATCCGTAGTCTGCAGAGAGACTGCCAAGGCCAGTGGATGTTGAAGTATCTGGGGGAGGGAAGTCCACTTTATCCGTAGTCTGCAGAGAGACTGCCAAGGCCAGTGGATGTTGAAGTATCTTGGGGGAGGGAAGTCCACTTTATCAGTAGTCTGCAGAGAGACTGCCAAGGCCAGTGGATGTTGAAGTATCTGGGGGGAGGGAAGTCCACTTTATCCGTAGTCTGCAGAGAGACTGCCAAGGCCAGTGGATGTTGAAGTATCTGGGGGGAGGGAAGTCCACTTTATCAGTAGTCTGCAGAGAGACTGCCAAGGCCAGTGGATGTTGAAGTATCTGGGGGGAGGGAAGTCCACTTTATCCGTAGTCTGCAGAGAGACTGCCAAGGCCAGTGGATATTGAAGTATCTGGGGGGAGGGAAGTCCACTTTATCTGGAGTCTGCAGAGGGACTGGCAAGGTCAGTGGGTGTTGGGAATATGACCCAAGGCAGGCGGAGGTCAGAATCACAAGTGGAACAAACAGGCAGATAGAGGCTGAGATCATTAGTACAAACAAACAGGCAGACAGAGGCTGAGTCTATTAGTTCAGTGTGCAGTCACCTCAGTGCAGCCGTATTGATGAAAAGTATAAAAAAGCTGCCCTGGTCCTACCTATTGTTGTGGCAGTTGTCATTCCTTGATGATGCAAGTAATTTACAAATTAAATATATACAACTGGGTCTGTGTGTGGAATAAGTCTGAGACTATTTATAGTTTATACAGTTTGTACAAAGTGAAAATGCATGGCATGAGTTTATATAAAATTATTCAAGTACATGTGTGCCATTTGGTGGATTAAGAAACAGTGCTTATTTACAGCAGTTTGTTGAACAATGCAAATTGAAAGATGTACAGTTTTGTAACCCGTCATACTTCTTGTGTATAAGCCACGCACACAAAATGTGCCAAGAGTTCACAATGCATGAATTCTCTACAAATACTGATTAATTGCACCTTATGATAAATTAGCAAAGCATCTATCTTTCTTGTGTGAGTCAAGCACTGAAAAAGGTGTTTAATGCATAGTGATTTGTGTGGATTGTTGTGACTTTAGAATGGGCTTTTGTGGGGAATCAGTTACAGGGATTGGGAAACAGGGAGCCTGGTAGGGTCATGCTCCCAAGTTAGACCCACTAATGCACATGAACACCAGTGGGTTGGCTGACTTGTAATGTTCTGTGTTCATTCGGTAATGATGCAACACTTGATAATTTGTGTAATAATGTTGCTTTAAATTGTTTTTTATAATAAATTTGTGAGAGTGTCCTCTTGTAGTGGTTTCCCCATTCCCTTTGAATTATTCTGAAGGTTCTTAGAAATATAATAAACTAGTTTGTTTGGTCAGCCTAGTGTTGACTCCTGACCTTTACAATGTGTCAACAACACCATGGTCATTCTCTGTTTATGTCCTCCAATACAGGTTCACGGTCTGGTCCTATAGCTGGATTGTTTATGTTTTGAAATTAAGTTTGTATCAACCAGATATTAGCTTAACCTCTAAAATGTATTTTCTAGCGCGGTCCTGATCTCGTTGACTACCCACAGTAGGGCTGTCTCGGTCGAGTGGTTTCGCTTGTATGCGGACTGAAATGTGTCCATAAGTGATTCATTGTCTAGGTGACTGTTCAATCTGTTGCCCACAATCTTTTCAATCACTTTCGAAAGTTGGGACAGATTGCTGACTGGGCGGTAGTTACTTAAAGTATTCTTACACAGTGATAGCTTCTTCAGAAGAGGATGCACAAGTGCTTGCTTTAGTTCACTTGGCATTGTTCCTTCTGCCAAACACGCATTTGTTATATCGGCAACAAATGATCGCAAGTGCGTCAGTGTTCTGATTTACATGATCAGATGGTAACGGATCAAGTGTGCAAGACGTACACATTCTAGCGATGGTAGCCGTTATTCCACGTGTTGTTGTAGATGTAAATGTGTCAATTGGTGTGACAAAGCGACGTGTTTCATGCGGCGGTGTCATGCGATGTCTGGCAGCATGTAAGCCAAGTCGAATTTCATCTACCTTGTTGTTGAAATAGTCTGAAAATTAATCGCAACAGTCAACGACGGAGTCATATTCGGGATACGAACATGATGGCTTCCCACTCAGTGATTTCACGATGTTGAACATGCTTTTGTTGTCAGCGTTCAGAAGTTTATCTCGATAGTAGTTGGTTTTCGAGAGGGCAGTGAGCTTGTTGCACTCATCGCATGCATCAATGTACATTTATCGATGAATCTCAAGCTTTGTGTGTCTCCACAATGACTCGTTCTTTCGCCGTCGTCTCCTCGCGTCATCGATGTTGCTGTTGTACCATAGGTTTGGCATATTACCCTGCATGGCAGTCCGTCGCTCTGGTGCATGTTTGTTGAAACATGTTCTTTGTGAAGAATTGTAGCCAGTGACCAGTTCCGCTGCGCTAGATGTTGACACCATGGCTGATAGAAACTCACAAGTTGATCGAATGTCATTATTGAAAGAATCGGCATCAAACAAGCGGTAATTGCATTTTACTATATGTGTCGCTGTCTTAGCTGGCCTTTGGGTGTTCATGACGTAGCGCACCACATGGTGATCTGATATAGACATCGGAATAACGTCAACAGAAGTAGCAAGATTGACATTTTGGCGGTTATCACAAAGTCCAATGTGTGGCCTGCAGAATGTGTAGGCTGTGTGACGTGTTGAGTGAAATTGTATGAGTCCAGTAGTTGCACGAACGGCCGGGCCTCTGCCTCAACATCGTATCTGATGTTGAAGTCACCAACAATGCACGTTGGTGTTATACATGTCGACACCTCTCGGAACAGGTGTTCTAGTTCCAGGTAGAACTCCGCCATCGGCCTGGGAGTCTTAGTCGATGATGGCGGGCAGTAGAGCGTGCACAGGTTGAACGTTCTAGATGTGGCCACACGAGGAACATTGATGAACGTATATCCGTTCGGCGTCAGTTTAGCGATTATTGGTTTGTCGCTGTTCTTTTTCAGCCACGTTTCCGTTATGGCTAAGATGTCAATGTTGTGGTTGGTCACGAATTCATTGATGGTTAGCGTTTTATTTCTGACAGAACGAGCATTGAGGACAGCGACTGAGAGATTACACTTTGTCGGGCTCGTATTATCGCGTGTAGAAACATGAACTAAGTTGCACGGATCACTACTGCGAGGTGATTTGCACAATATTGTTCTGGGAATATGTGTCCTGGCAGTTACAATCACAGATATCGCTTGACCTGATGGTGAGGTCGATTGCACAACAGGTGCAGTGTGTACTGAAGTACGTTTGTGTCTACGGTTCTTGCCGGCTCGACACCCACGCGGTGGTACGGCTATCCCAAGTAGCTTCAATAAACAATACACCGGCTCGGAGAGTCTATTGTCTTTCGTTATTACCTTGCTGTGGTGCAGCAGATCGTGCCTGTCCTACCGAATGTGGGTCAACATAAGTATAACAGTGTAGTCTTTGTTATGATGGGAGTTTGTATCCATTTTTAGTCCTTTGGGCTGACTGTCCATCAGATTTATGCCATCACGTTGCGTCCGCCGTGCGCAGTCCGCTGTTAGCTGCCATATCTCAGAAACCGTTCAGTAATTTTTTCTGTAATTTTGCATAGACATATCTTAGGGTACTGCCACTATGCACGAGGAATCTGTATTTGATTGAATTATTCTAAGGGCCCCATAGGGCCCCCGAAACTGGTACATTTTCACATTTTGCCTTTTTCTCTGATTTTGCATAGACATTTCATGTGGTAATGCCATTGTACACAAGAAATCTGTATTTGATTGAATCATTCTAAATCTAAAGGCACCTCAGGGTCCCCCAAAATCGAAAACTGTCCTGCTATTTCCCTACTGCTGTAAGCCTCCTGCAGCTACTAATCTTTATTTATAACTGGATAGTGGACTTTGCCCTGATCACTGGGGTGGCTGAGTGGAGCGGCCAGCTGTAAACATGTGTATTGGACTAGCCTTGGCTCACTGCCTGCCATTGTCCCAGTGTCAAACAGAATGTCTCCATGTGGGCTGTAACTATAGTGTGTAATGGGAATCCCTACTGCACTGGCAGAACCTGAGAAACTTTAAAACAGCAATAAACATATTTATCAGTGCAATATAAAGATATGATCTAGGATTAAAATAAAATGACAGGTATAAAATAATGTATAAAATAAAATAACTTAGGTATACCTGAAAAGGTTAAAGCATATTTAGCCAAGATTATAAGGAATATTATTAATATGTTTTACTATACATGTTGAGGCTATTGCTTCACTCTAATTCAATCAGTATTATGTCACATTAAGTCAAAATGCATGCTATGTATATGTACCTTGTGAACAAATTAAGTTTTATTATAATTCATCTATTTCTTCTTTCCTGGGGGAGGGTGGTAGGGGCAAAATGAGAACAGAAAATGTGTGCACATTTTCTTAAACAACCTTTAACTGTGCTACATGCGAGATTGCAGCTTACTAACTCTCTTGCAAAGTTTCACAACCACTGGAAATGGGCCTAAATAGCAGATTATCAGGATAAAATTCTACAGTATTTTTAATAACACATTAACTATATATATATATATATATATATACACACAATCTTCACGAAACGTTCTACTTGAATATTTTATTTCCATGTGTATCTTCACTGGCATGCATATTATAGTATCCACTAAACATGTCAATATTTTACTTCCATCATAACCCTTAATGATCTGTAACAATGATTCACCAAAAAACATTTAATTCATAATTACAAACTCACAATAATAAAGACTATATAGTCCAAAGGACTTCAGGGCCTCTTGGCCCATTTTTATTTTTTGTTTACCATTCATTCCATTTCACTGATTGTTATAAATTTACCAGCTTTACATTTGGTGACAGCCATGGGATTGCTATTCACAATGCCCTGGCAAGTGGCCATCAATCATGCCTGGAAAATTCAACAATGGTTCACTGCCAAATTGACCTGGCCTATAGTTATACTGTAACAATGCCCCCCAAAATCTATTAAAGTCAAGAAAGACCAAGTGGCCTTGGCCTTGCCCTCAATTTAGTAAAATTTTCAATCTGAAATTGTAAAATCATGGGGTGCAATAGTATATATACACTTGCTGTTGTAGAAGTTTAAGATTTTTGTGGGCAAGTCTCGAAAAAAGCAAGCCAGGGTGGAGGTAACTTACAGTAGACTCCTAAAAAGAGACATGGCTTTTTATTAAATCGAATCATGCCGCATTTCCCAGATCAATGTTACGTTGCTCAAAGCGGCGTGACCCCCGGTGATATGTGAAAGGTCACATGGCAAGCAAAGGTTATTTTTGTGGCAGATTACATCCGACTGCATTTGTTGTCGTGGCAACGGGTATCCATGTCTAAAGCAAATCACACGTCTGTGTCAGGTGCATGAAACGGAATGTGATAATGCGACAGTGAGCTAGTACAATCGACAGCACGCGGCGTGATCGGTTGTCTGGTTGCCTGTTCCAGATATATAGCCGACTCCTGTTTTTGTTTCAACTCTGGGGAGTAATCTGTATTGGAAGTGTGTCAGTAAAAATGAGAAGATCTGGAAAGGAAGTAGACAGGATAAGATAATTTTGCAAATGTATCGAATGCCTTTGTGAAGGATATCGCTCTCTAAGAAATATTAGTATGGCAAAGATTAAAAACGACTACGGGAGGGTGGAGACGTGCCATTTAAGTTACAATTATAAATGCAATACGTATAGGTCCAAAGGTTTATTCTGTCTAAGTTCATTCAATCTTTGGTATTTGAATGTAGATAATTAAATTAATAAAAAATGTGGGAGACACAACATTTTGTTTCTTGAAAGTTAAATTACTAGATAGAGAACTATTTTAATAACCAGAAACAATACAAAGTACAATGTCTTGGCAGTAATTTCCTTTCTTAAAGCCATTTAGACATATACCCATCGTCCAATTGGTTACTTAAGTCTGGATTTCTTGGTGCAGGCAGGTGGGAAATTACCACACTACCCTGGATAGTGGATTACAGGTCCAAGCCCAAGTTATACAAGTGCCGGGTATTCCATTAGACAGCTGTGTGAACTGAATTGTTGGGGCTGAAATAGCAGGCCACGTTTCCCAAAGTAACAAGGTCATTCTAACCATTCATCATTTTGCTACTTTCTACCAACATCTTCTATTTACTTCTGAGGAAACTGGGCAAATTATAATCTTCTTACTGCAATAAAGAAATAATTGTCATGCTCAGACATTTGGAGATATATGTATGATCATTAGGAAAGCTCATCTGAATTCAGATGTTATTTTGACAAAAAATGTTACGTTTTGCTAGCTAATCACTAAAACTTCCTCAAAATAAAAGTAGCACTTTATGAAATCGGTGTCAGTTAATCTCGTACCCTCCCCTCAACTGGCTACATGAAACTTTGAATGACACCGACGGAGAGAGTCTGGGGATGAAGTGTCCTCATCAGTCATGCTGTAACAGTCATATGGCACACAGGAATAAACAACTACAATGCGAAACTAAACACAAGGTTCCTCGTGCCCAGAAGCCTCGCTTGTGTAATGTCGTACAGGGATGTTTTAAGATCATACCAAATCATACCAACAATTCTACCAATAAATCTTTTCAACAACGTAATAGTTTCTAAGAAAATTCTGCTATAGAGTAGTGACTAGTCTAAACCAAGCCAAGAATAAATTTCTCGTATGCCTCATTAGAGTTAAATTATAACGCAACACAGCAATGTGGAGTCAATTATTAAAGTTTATTTCTAATTGTATGCGAACATCAAACACAACCATTAGTTTTTGTCATGCTTTTCTTGTCGATATTGTGAAATACGAGCCATCGTACCAATTTGTAATGTGGTAAAACGCTGTGATTACAGCCATTCAGATTTTGAATGATTAATGGCGGTTGGAGAGAGTAAAAATAAATAAATCTATCTTTTGATGCGGACAGCCGATGTGTTTAGCATTCATATATTGATCGTAGGTTCTGCTAAATTGTTGTTTTGCTAATGGAACATTTCGACAGCGCTTTGTGAAGTGTATGTGATAGATTGATAGGTTTGCTTCACGTCTAGTATCGCCCCCTTCCAGAGGAGTCAAAATTAAATGCCTGTTACCCCGATCTGTCTGGTATGTTATTGATTTAACACATATCCCTTTGTTGTATTCATAATTATTTTTTTTACCAAATGTGTTCGAATTAGCTGTTCATCACAAATATAATTATAGGAAAATAATAACTTAAACGGAAATTATTTTACATCTTATTCAGTAAATGATGGTTGTTTTGACATCTTTTGAAAGGTAGCAGTAATGGCAGGTTTTCAAATGTGTTTTCAATGCTTTGAACATTGTAATCTTTTTTTATGAAGAAGAGGAATGGTTTTATTTGACCCATGAAATAATATACATCAATATATAAAATAAATCAAAATTTTACATGTAGAAAATTAATGTAATGTACACATGAAGGTATACGTAAACCGAGTCCAATTTTATCATTTCAACATAATTATTAAAACATCATAGAATTTAGTTTTAATTCAACATTGAAATAGTATTAAGAACCGATTCCGTGGAAACTTTTTGTTTATAAAACTAAATAAACTGTTTGTTTATAAAACTAATGAAAGCGGATCTTGGAAAGCTTATCTCTTGCTGGAAACTGGACATTATGTAAATTGTGGGAAATACTTTGTACCCGTCATTTACCCGTGGCACACAAGCTTTTTTGGTTGTATATTTATACCCACTGCTAGCGAGCTGAGCCAACCCAGTTCAGCTGGGTCCAATCAAACTTTTTATCCCGTGTAAAATTTACGAGTCTTGTCTGCGGTCAACACAGGGCAACTTCCACATTTCAACTGCATGTTGATTCAGTGCATGAAACAAGCAAGCTTATAATAATATTAAATATTTCACAATATTAAATTTAATCAAGTCCAGGATTGCTTTCATTCATAGTTGTCAATTATAATTACATTTGGTCGTAAGTGTTCAGTGACAGTTATAGCAGTTAACAAAATGAATGAAAACAATTTAAATTGAATTGTATCACCTTAAAAAATAACATCGTCATCACCTACATCATAAATGTTTTGACCTGACCCTTTTTCCTCAATATAGGACTTACCCCTGGTAGGTGTTAGTCGTGTGATGGAAAATATACAAAGTTGCATCCTGCACCCTTACATGTAACCTGTCTGTCATTATAGCAGACTAGCATCATCTTGTTTTATGATATTCCATATATTCAAGTTCTGTTTACAATGACAAATGTCCTCCATAGGTCATGGGAAGTGAATTGTGGATGATTAACTTAGCAATCCTTATTGTTGCCTGTAGGTCTGTGAAGATGTAGATGTACTGTCTTCTTTGTGCACAGAAGTACTGTCTTCTTTGTGCACAGAATACTGTCTTCTTTGTGCACATAAGTACTGTCTTCTTTGTGCACATAAGTACTGTCTTCTTTGTGCACAGAATACTGTCTTCTTTGTGCACAGAATACTGTCTTTGTGCACAGAAGTACTGTCTTCTTTGTGCACAGAATACTGTCTTCTTTGTGCACAGAAGTACTGTCTTCTTTGTGTACAGAAGTACTGTCTTCTTTGTGCACATAATACTGTCTTCTTTGTGCACAGAATACTGTCTTCTTTGTGCACATAAGTACTGTCTTCTTTGTGCAAAGAAGTACTGTTTTCTTTGTGCACAGAATACTGTCTTCTTTGTGCACAGAAGTACTGTCTTCTTTGTGCAAAGAAGTACTGTTTTCTTTGTGCACAGAAGTACTGTCTTCTTTGTGCACATAAGTACTGTCTTCTTTGTGCACAGAATACTGTCTTCTTTGTGCAAAGAAGTACTGTTTTCTTTGTGCACAGAATACTGTCTTCTTTGTGCACAGAAGTACTGTCTTCTTTGTGCACAGAAGCACTGTCTTCTTTGTGCACAGAAGTACTGTCTTCTTTGTGCACAGAAGTACTGTCTTCTTTGTGCACAGAAGTACTGTCTTCTTTGTGCACAGAAGTACTGTCTTCTTTCTACAGCTGTATAGTGCATTGCAGTATACTTTTAACAAGTTACGTGACACAAAAATCATTTCACATTCATGATAAAAAAGTTAGTGCCTAAAACTTGACACATTGCTGGAAAGCCACTTGAGATACTGCAGTGATTCCGACAGCAGGTGGACGTAAAGTCCCATGGGTGGCCACCAAACTTGCACAAACTCAAAACTACTCAAATAAAAGAACATTGAAAAAACCCTACTTGAGTAAAAAGTTAAAATAATTTTCAAAAGTACTTGAAGTAAGAGTAAAATTACAATTCAACGTTTTAATTTCAACACAAAGGCACACAAAATGCTAGACTAAAATAACTACTCTATACCAGCGGTTCCCAATGTGGGGTACGCTTACCACCGGGGGTACGCGAGAGGTTTTCCAGGGGTACGCGAAATGTTGGCTGAAAGTAAGGTTTTCCCCATCTTGTATGCCACTGTGCATTTGGAGATGAAGTTTGAAAAGAAACATGGGGCATCTTGTGCAGACGATGTACCTGTCGTCTATGGCAAGCGTAATTCCAAACTAACAGATCTGCATGCGAAAGATGCAACTTTGCTCTGAGATCCATCCAGCATGGAGGTGAAATATCCTTAGCAGACTTAGGTGGATTGTTTGGAGTTCGTAATAAACTCCACAATCTTCCACGATGCGGTTGAACATCTTCCCCTGCCACGTTCACATCTAACTTGGATGTGTCCTATCCAAGCTGAGAATCTGTTTCTCGAATTGAGTCCCTGATTTTGAAAAGGCTACTTCATCCCATTTGTGTTAAAATATTTGTATTGTAAATTTGTGTTTATATCATTAATAACATTATGCGTTATCGTGAGTGTAGAATATTGTTTATTATAGAATCTGTATATTTTATGTTAAAATGATGGGGGTACCCTGACGATCGTCTCAAACTTCAGGGGGTACACAGGGAGAAAAAGATTGGGAACCGCTGCTCTATATGAACCTTAACCCAATAACAGTCACAAAAATAAAATAACTAAAATAAAATAACTACTTTACTCTACATGAATCTTAACCCAATAACAGTCACTAAAATAAAATACTACTTTACTCTACCTGAATCTTAACCCAATAACAGTCACTGAAATAAAATACTACTTTACTCTACGTGAATCTTAACCCAATAACAGTCACTAAAATAAAACAACTACTTTACTTTACATGAACCTTAACCCAATAACAGTCACTGAAATAAAATAACTACTGTACTCTACATGAACCTTAACCCAATAACAGTCACTAAAATCCAACCACACTTACAATAATAGTGTCTCTTTCACAAGAGAGCGACCCAGTTTGCACCAATCTATGTTGATGCAAACCAGGTCGCTCTTTGGACCTTAAAAGTGCACTAATACTAAATATTTTCGTAACAAATATGCCTGGGATGATGGTAAATGGTGTTAGTAACGTTAATAATGAGGTATCAGATTTAGGCAAAAATGAAGTTATAATGGCAAAATCTAGGTGGGCCCGGATAAACAGCGAAACAAAAATCATTCCAAACGACTTCCCTCTTGGTGATCTCTTATTTATAGAGGTCAGGGTTGGCACATTATCCCAAAGCGAGGTTTGTATGCAAATACGATTGCAACCTGGCTAGTGAATCAGCGATAAGATCCCCTGGTGACTAGACACAGAAATATTGTAATGAAAATATTTCACGAAGTAAACGAAACTAACAAAGTAAAAAGTATTGTTACTTTAGATAAAACTACTTTGCCACAAGTACAAGTACTTTATTAAACTTGTACTTCATTACATGCCAGTTACTTGAAAAAACTACTTAAGAATTGTAACAAAGTATTTGTAATTCGTTACCTGCCACCACTGTGTACAGGGCACTGGTGCTTCAAGGGTAGTGTAGAGCACTACTGCTACATGGCCATGATGGGTAGTGCAGGGCACTAGTGGTAAGTGGGTAATGCAGGGCACTAGTGCTGTGTGGGTAGTACAGGGCACTAGTGCTATGTGGATAGTGCAGGGCACTAGTGCTATGTGTATAGTGCAGGGCATTAGTGCATAGTGCAGGGCACCAGTTGTTCTCCTCGTCTCTCCCTGTGCATCCGGGGTGAGGCTGACCTCGATACTTGTTTTTGATTTTGGTTTGTTAAAATGAACATTGCGAACCATGTGTAAACAATGTATGTTTCGTTTAGATATCAAACAGATCGTATGTTGGGTAGACTGTTGTATGAAGTAATGATAAATATTTGGTTCTAATGTATAGCGAGCGGACTCTCATTCTTAAGGACTTCTGATTTAAGGAATATCTGCTTTTCCAAAGGAACTCTTTTGAAGTCCGTGTTCTGACCTACACTGCATTATATACACATAGATATAAGGAATGTCGGATATACAAAACTTTTTCACCAGACTGTTCTGTGTAGCAAAAGTCCACCGGTCGATGTGGTGGTGTAGATTCTTACGTCACGATTCTCGCAGGTCAATAAGCTCTATTTACATTCTTAGTGCAACAAGCTCTGCGCTGTGGCTTCCTTGAAGTTCAAACAAAATTCCTGTCTTCCTGTCATTACATTAGAACTGCTAAGCACATTGTAAAGTCATCCTGTTTTGGGAATAAAGAAAGGTCGGAGGTGGCAGCGAATCTACAGCCATTCTCCAGACAGGATATTATTAATTTTTTTGGCACCAAGACATTAACAGTTGAGCTGAAAATTAGACATGTCACGCAATGTTGCTGTTGCTGCTTTACATGGCAGGCATACACATGCAGTTAGATTTATATTTGGGCAGTTCTTCTTTCTATAATTTTTAGCATTTTCCTGGAACGAATAAATCACATCTTTTGCACATGTCCGTGGTTGAAGTGTGCACCGTATTAGACAGTAATATTATTTATAGTTGGCCTAGTCTGTGTTATCTCAAATCAGGTCAGGGCGTTCACCCAAGGAACTACGTTTCTTTTATTGTAGATGTAGGTCCCTTGTGGACGTACGTTGATAACAATAACCACTGGTTAGTAACACGCTCTGAATGAACTACTTGTAGCAACTATTGATAATGTGGTGAGTCGTACGTGCCAAAAGCCAAAGAAATGTGTTTATTATTGGTTCATGATTGTATCAGTGCATCTACAGTGAATTTAACTGTCATTACTATTACTTGGTGCTGGCATGGCAGAAGATTGCTTCCGTCCAAATGGTTGTTTTATGTCGTTTTTCTTTGAACTACGTTTATTGCCGCATGAATAAACATGAGATGTTCAATAACGGTTATAAAAATGTAATTGCCGGTACATCATGTTAGAGATTATGTTCATAAATTTGTACAATTGTGACTTGTGTAAAACACATGTGTAAATGATATATAAAGTTTAATAAATATTGGTTAAAATAATTATTATTAAATCTGTAAACGAAATCACACAAGAAGACATCAAATTATAGATTTAATGATAATAAAAAAATATGTAGCGCCATAATCACACTATGGCACTTTACAATACATTAATAATTCCATTAAACATGTAGAACATAAAATAGCATGTTAAGAAATTTAAGAACACTGTAACTAAGAATCGTATATCGAATTAAATAGTTAAAAAGTTATTTAGATATACAGGCATTATACCTAAAATGTATATATGGAATAAAATAATTAAATAATTAATTACAAATTATAAAGATCAGTAGATCATGAGTTTGGTACAAAATGAATAAAACATAATTACATTCCATAAATTATCATTCAAATGAACATGTTTATTGCTTGAGGTTATAGTTAAACAAATTATGAAATGATAATTATTTTCTTGATTGTGCTGAATTTCTATTTGTTGGACTTGTTTCGTTGATAATTATACAGGTTTAAAATCCAAATTTCTTAATATTTTGGCCGCATTTCACGGAATTGAGTTGGTATTTTTACCACAATTACATTTACTGTTGTTGTCAAGCATTAATTAGCAGTGATTCTTGAAAGTGAGATTGTCTCTTCTGTTACCCAGAACTTTCTCTCATGCCAATGGTGGTAATGTGGTAGGGTTTATTATAAATTATAGTATTAATGAATATTATAATATATATTATAATAATGAATGTTATATTGTGACATAATATAGATGGCAAGGCAGGGTCATTCATAGGCTACCTGCACAGTAGGACTCCCTTACCTGATAGAAAGGGTTGTCAATAAACAAGACTGGATTAATTAAGCCTCTCTAAGGAAATGAAAAGTTGATTGTTAATGTTGGACATGTGGTAGTGGTTTAACCATTTCAGTACTACAGCCCTGACTCGCTGTGACCACTGAATACTTCATTCCCAGTGAATATGCGAGTCAATGGACTACCTCACTTCAAGTCAAGATTTGAGCAACAAAAATGCATTTTATGACTAGGAATGTGATATATTTTCAGAAAGTATGATAATCAGCAAGTAAAATGAGCCATATCATTTTACATTTCGTCGTCATGGTAACCAGCAATCCAAGATGGCCACCAAGATTTCAACAATTTTGCAGTTGCTGAACACTGTTCTATACTAAGTTCGCCGACGTCGTTATTGTGTCGATCGTCAACATCCGACAAAGTTGCTAAAATTATCAAATAATCTGTCCAAAACATACGGTGGTAAATCGCTAGTTGAAATAATGCTGTCGGCCATTGTGGCCACCGCAGATTTTGATAATCCATCATTAAAAACCGTGAAAATCTCTGTAAACTATTATTGAGCGATAATGAATGATGACCACTGCTGAATAGCTAATTATTCAGATTGACAACCGTACACAACAAATGGCTCCACATAGTGGATAATTATGAGTAAACACAATTTGAATAGCAGACATCGTCAACGCCGAATAACCGGCCTGTCATACTGCAGCGTCACAGACAATGCGGCCAGAAATCTGGCCTGTCTACTGAAATGGTTAAGGGGACAGTTGAGTAGTGAAGGGATTATGAGAGATAGCCATTGGCTAGTTTGAAATAACCAGTAGTCAGATACAGATAGATATAGGAGTTGTCACATAGACAAGGAGAGTTGACAGGTGCCCACAGGGGCAGGATGTGCAGCTAGGGGGTTTCCCTCCAGCTTGGGCTGGGATGTGAGGCTGAGCTGCCATGGTGTCGTAAGCTGGGCTGGACTGGCATGGGTCAGGGTAGAGTGTGCACTGGTTAGAATAAAGAATAAAATTGCGAAGTGTTGTTTATTAGTTTGTAGCAGTAATTCTTTACAGTCGTTAGCCTCTGCCATTGTCGTAACGCATGAGAGGACCGCTACAACAGTACCCCCTATTGTCGCAATGCATGAGAGGACTGCTATGACAGTACCCCCCATTGTCGCAGCGCATGAGAGGACCGCTACGACAGTACCCCCCATTGTCGCAGCGCATGAGAGGACCGCTACGACAGTACCCCCCATTGTCGCAATGCATGAGAGGACTGCTACAACAGTGCCCCCCATTGTCGCAGTGCCCAAGAGGACTGCTACGACAGTACCCCCCATTGTCGCAATGCATGAGAGGACTGCTAGGACACCCCCTATTGTCGCTGCGCATGAGAGGACTGCTATGACAGTACCCCCTATTGTCACAGTGCAGGAGAGGACTGCTACGAGAGTAATTATATTAGCAGGGAGTTCACTGAATCAAGTGTTAATTGTGTGGGCACCAAATGAATATTCCAGACATCAAGGGGTATAACAATGAGCCCCACCAGCCCCTGTAATAAAGGGTGTTTACAATATGAATCTTTTGGTTACAATTTGAGAAACTGCGAATACGGTTTCAGACTAAACAAAAACTCCAAAGCTCAAGAGTCTTGGATTGTTCCTGATCATGTCGGCCATTATTGCGTGTACAAACTTCATCCATCAAATGTTGGCATCTCATTTGCACTGCAATATAACACATTTTTTACCCGCCTTAGATTAGTAGTTCCTGGCGAAGTAATGAGTCGTATTGTGGAGAGATGACAAGATGTCTGTTCACATGCAGGTGTGGTGCCCTGCTCTGTCTGAAGTCAGTTGACATATTTCATTGAAATATTTCACAGTCTCAATATGAAATTTAGCTTTTGGAAGTCTGTAAAAAATCTGTCTTAGGTATGAACTCTGTGTGACTCCTTGTACACTACATAACAACATATCAATGAACTCTTTGTGACTCCGTGTACACTACATAACAACATATCAATGAACTCTTTGTGACTCCTTGTACCCTACATAACAACATATCAATGAACTCTTTGTGACTCCTTGTACACTACATAACAACATATCAATGAACTCTTTGTGACTCCTTGTACACTACATAACAACATATCAATGAACTCTTTGTGACTCCTTGTACACTACATAACAACATATCAATGAACTCTTTGTGACTCCGTGTACACTACATAACAACATATCAATGAACTCTTTGTGACTCCGTGTACACTACATAACAACATATCAATGAACTCTTTGTGACTCCGTGTACACTACATAACAACATATCAATGAACTCTTTGTGACTCCTTGTACACTACATAACAACATATCAATGAACTCTTTGTGACTCCGTGTACACTACATAACAACATATCAATGAACTCTTTGTGACTCCTTGTACACTATAAAAAAAAAATCAATTAACTCTTTGTGACTCCTTGTACACTACATAACAACATATCAATGAACTCTTTGTGACTCCTTGTACACTACATAACAACATATCAATGAACTCTTTGTGACTCCTTGTACACTACATAACAACATATCAATGAACTCTTTGTGACTCCTTGTACACTACATAACAACATATCAATGAACTCTTTGTGACTCTGTGTACACTACATAACAACATATCAATGAACTCTTTGTGACTCCTTGTACACTACATAACAACATATCAATGAACTCTTTGTGACTCCTTGTACACTACATAACAACATATCAATGAACTCTTTGTGACTCCTTGTACACTACATAACAACATATCAATGAACTCTTTGTGACTCCTTGTACACTACATAACAACATATCAATGAACTCTTTGTGACTCCTTGTACACTACATAACAACATATCAATGAACTCTTTGTGACTCCTTGTACACTACATAACAACATATCAATGAACTCTTTGTGACTCCTTGTACACTACATAACAACATATCAATGAACTCTTTGTGACTCCTGGTACACTACATAACAACATATCAAGATGAGAAGTCAGTGCGACTATTGTGTGTATACATACATCAAAAATGTGATCCAGTCAGCAGTTTTGCAGATACTTGCTGATGTCGCTTTGAAGAAGCACACTTGCTGCAGTATTCTGTCGATAGCCATGTTTGCAATGATTTTGTTCTTGTTCGTTTTGATCATTTGATGTTTTTTATGGTAGCTGTCTGTGTTTTCATTAGTTTTTTAGTAGTCCTTTGGGCCGAAGGTCCAACGGACTTGTACCATCACTCTCAGAGTGCGTGCGCCGTTAGCTGCCATATCTCAAAAACCATTCAGCAACTTTTTCTCTAATTTTGCATAGGGTATCTTAGGGGACCTCAAGGCCCCCCAAAATGCTAAATTTTCCTACTATTTCCATACTGCTGTAAGCCTCCTGCAGTAGCCTGGGCCACTAATCTCTGTTTATAACTGGATAGTGGACTTTGCCCTATCTCTGATCACTGGGGTGGGTGAATGGAGAGACCTGATATACTCGAAAAGGTTAAAGCATATTTAGCAAAAATTATAAGGAATATTAGTTAGATGTTTTACTTAAACATGTTTTTAAGTAAAAATGCATGCTATGTATATGTGCAAAATATATATTTTGGTTGTGAAAATTGTATTTTGAATCATGGGTTGTAAAATAAGTATTTCCTGAATAATACTTAAATGTTATGTAAAATAACAGTATTTGGCTTTCCGCACTAGCTAGCATTTTCTGTATTGAATTTGTCAAGGTAGATGGGGCATGTGTTCTGTCCTTGGGTAAAATTCTGTATTGTGTTGTGAAAATCAAAAGAAGGTAGTGATTTCTAGGTTTTAGCATTGAATTAACATAAGAGGAAAATGATCCGAAAACTCCTGCTCTCTAATCTTGATACCACCCTTCATTTTTGTGTAAAACCAGTTGCAAATCAATGTTATATGATAGTTTAATTGTATTTAATTGTAATTTATTACAATACAAGTGACACAATTAGAATTGAACCGTACTTTGCTCTCTCATATTTCCACCAAGCCTCTGCTTCTTTTTCTAGACCATGACTGACATTGAGAATTGCTTGTTGTAGCAGTGCCTTGAGGACAGCCGTGTTGCCCGTGTACACCTCGGCAGCCGATGTCTTCCGTGGTGGACGTGCAGCACCAGTTGGCGACGACAGCGCCATCTGTTGTTTCTGTTACAACCATGCCGAGTGAAGTGGCCATCATGCCTGACGGACATCCGGCGATGGTCGCCATCGAGAACTCGAGTCCTGAAGTCATCCACGTCGTCAACGTGTCGAACGCCATGACAACACCAAACAGCGTCACACCGCAGATTGTCACAATGGCGGGTCAGCCCACGCAGCCCGGGGTGCAGACTATTACCCTCTCTGCGGGCAACTTCACCTTCCCCATCAGTGTTGCTACGCCCCTGGTACGTAGCATTCTCACCAGGTTTCACATGTGTTTGTTTTCGTATTGGAAATATAGTGGACTCTCACTCTGACATGTATGTTGGGATTTGGCCAAAATCTTCCATATGTGTGACCTATCTTAACCAAATTAGTCACATGTCGGCGTTTTTCAGTATTGAGTTATTGGCATCGTTTGAAAGAGCAGAAACTTACTTTTCATATGATGTATCTCAATTATTTATAACTGCAGTTACGGCTCACCAAACATGTGTGGGGTTGAAGTCTTCAATCCCAGAAAATGGCCTTCAAAGTTTAGGCAACTTAGTTGTTGTGTATCAGGTAATGTACATTAGGTGCCATGAACAAATCTTGCTGAAATTTGGACCACTCCAAGATAATGGCATCCTGAAGATATTCTGTTAATATGAAAACAATATCTTTGTTAGAAATAAAATAGCAGTACAATTAATTGTTTGTGTAATTACCACTATTATTAGAAAAGCTAAAACTCTGCTGCACCATTATTATACATTATGCCTTAATTAGCATTGTCATATGTGGATAATATTTGGATCACTTGACGATAATGGCATCCTCATAACACTACATTAATATACAAATAAAACCTTTGTCAGAAATAAGTTAGCAACAAATTAATTGCTTGTGTAAATACTGGCATTGTTAAGAAAAGGGAAAACTGGCAGCTCTTTTATACATTAAATTTCATAGGGGTATCTGTCATTAGTGGGTCAGTAAGAATGCTATTGTTTTCATTTTCAATGTCCATTAAGTCAAGTGTAGCTTCCAGACCGGCCACATCCTCGCTTGCGTGGTTGTGGTAGATAGGTAAAAGAAAATGTGGATTGATTGAGGTAACTGAAAAAGTCAAAGGTTCGATCTGTCACATAACTTGACAGAAGGAATGTTATCTCTGCAAGCCTCGATGGGGCAATATTGTTTTGGCTGAAAATTAAGCAATCTGGAGAAAAAAATATTGATCCAATTTGTTGTCATTCCTTTGTAAGCAATATAATATAGAAATGTGTATAGTTAATAATTTTACAATTAAATAAATGCAAATTAGAATATTTCAAACTGTATTGAATTTAATATACAGAATTAGCTCTCAAGAACTTTGGTGTGCAATCTGGATATTGAATTCCTACATGCTTTGATGATAATATGCTTTTTAGAATATTTAATTACTCTAGAGAAAAGTAGAAACTGATCATAAAATAATCATAAAGCAAGAGTATGTTTTATAGTCATGGTTTTGTTATAATGTGGCTGGATTGTGTTTTCCCTTCAATCTCGCTTTAAAAAACTGACGCAAAACATTGCGATGCCACCTAGTGACAGTTCGTTGCATCTAATATAGACGGCTGCGAATGAGTGAAATTACTGGCGCCACAGTGGTTTCATGTGGCAACTTCGTGGAAAATGTGTACATATGTGGTGCACAGTCATGGAAGTATGCCAATCTGTGTAGGACAGTCTACCTCCGATAGTTAGGATATAAAGTTCTTGAGCGGCTGGTTTATGGACATGAAGACAACATCAAGACAATTCCATTCATTGTACACGCAAACATTTACCCATATTTTACAGGGACGATAGAAGTAGAAAGACCTACATAGCTTGGCATATTCTTGCAACTCAGTGCCATTTAAGGGGTTAAGAATCTATGAATTGTTGGTACTATTTCGGGTGATCCATGGGTTTACTTGGTATAATGCTATCTTGAGCAATCACTCAGTGTAATTTACTACCTACCGGGGGGGGGGGGGGGGGGGTACTCTAAAAGCAAGAAAGGGACATTTCCAAATCTTTCAAGATGTCCATTGTGCCAGGAAAGTAAACAGGAAGTGCTTTGGGTCTTCATTACACTAATGGAAGCAGAATTGCACTCTAGCCGTTCAAAATCTGTTTTGACCGCTTAGTGGTTAAAACCAGGTCAAAACCGATTAAAACCCGGTAAAAACCGGCCAAAACCAAATAATACTATTAACAAGCCTAACACTAACCCAACATACACCAAACTTCTCCTAGCTTATATTTAGCTCATATACTAATTTTACCTAGTGATAGAATGTAAATATCTACTTGCTTAAAACAAGTATAGCTGGAGATTATGAAACATCAATGCTGAATTGTCGTGCAATTACTCTGAAGCAGTCCTTGTTTTGCACAACTGAAACTGAATTGACACACATGCTTAATAAATAAAAGCATGTGTATAACACTTATTCATTATTGTAAAGTATTCACCAGTTACAAAGTTCTTTATATGCACAAATATTCTAGAAACTATTTTGGCAGAAAAAAAGGTGGCCATGTTCTTGAATAATTCACATAGGCCGCGGCCTGACCCTAAATCTACGTTACGGACACGGCCTGGCTACGCCAAATTTGAATACGTTGTCTGGTGTCAATTTTTGGAGTGTCATGCTAATGAAAACGATTGGATTTTGGATGTGAATATATAACAGTTTTTTCTTGTGCTAATATAACACCCTATTTGGGAATGGATGTAAGTGTATGCTGAATAGCGAAAACGACAAATGTAACACATTATGTGCACACCACCTGATAATTGTATTGGCGTTAGCCTCTTGGCATGGTGAAAGTGTCGACGTGATTTAAATTGGTATGCAATATTGTACGATTTTAACAACGAGTACACTTCGTCAAATACAATATTAAGTACATCGCATTAATATGTCACTGACAATGTTGCCCCAAAACTAAAACTAGGTAATTAAAAATTATATATAATATAGTAAGGGTAAATGAAATGTTCCATGTATCTGTAATCATCAATCATGAGAACATAGCTAGGCTATCTTTTGAAAACACAAATTCAATTAGTTAATCTAAAGAATAAAACAGGACCAACAACAGAGCATGGACCATGTAATACTAGTTTTTATGCTTTACATTGATTACCACTCTGACATGTTTACACGTATTGTTGAACATTACGGTCTACTTTTTGCATGAGTGTGATTTGAATACAATGAGCAATAATACCTCAAGATATCTTGTTTCTTATTCATACTGAACATATATTTTGACACTTGCATTGTTTTTATAGTGATTAACAATTAATGACAGAAATATTGCACACAATTATCACTAAATTAGGTTTTGACCGGTTTTGACCACTTTTTAGGGAAAGTGAGCCCAGTTTTAACAAGGTTAAAACCGGGCGGTTAAAACCGTTAAACCCTGAATGGAAGTGTACGTATGTTAAGACATTTTATATGAGGGCACATGTAGCAGATTCACAATCATACAATCTTAGTCATTTCATGGTGTGTATCGTTGTCTCGACCGCTTATTAGATTAATTAATATTTTGCATTGCTCACAATGAAAATGTTAATTAAATTAAAGTATGAATAATTAAATAAAGTTTTATACGTGCCAAGTTAGACAAATGAGATTTTATATATTTTGATATGGCCTCAATGTTACAAGATGGTCCTCTCGTATTGAACCAGATATTGACCAATGGCATGTCTACGTAAGACGGGTCATATTAATGACCGCAGACAGACTGGCCAACATCTAGTCACAGGTGAATGTCCTGTAGCGGGAATGTTTGACCTACTGACTGGGAATTACGTTGTGAATAGAGGGCTGGCGATGTGGCGATGTGGCGATGTGGCGATGTGGCGATGTGGCGTCTAAGATACGTGATTACTTGAGTGCATCCAGTCAAGTGGCAGAGTCGAATGAAGAGTTTCTTGTTAACCCTTTCATGTTCAGACAGGAGCTTTTTGCAAATGTTTCCCATTTTATGTGAGTCTGCATGGTGTGGGAAAGTGGCAGTGAAAGGGAATCTCTCAGAAGTGGCGTGTCATTAATGGGAGTCTTGGTGTAAAACTTGAGGGGTCTCCTTTGTTACTTAGAAAAAAATGCTGTGTGTATTACGCAAGTGTATATTACGCATTAGGTTAGGATTTTGTAGTCGTTTATTAATATGTCTCATGGGAATTATGATTTCATATCAGGTTGATGTCGATTGAAGTCTCATTCTTGTTCATTCAAATGGTTAAGTAGATTATGTTCCTGTATGATATGTTTTCTTTAAATAGTATTAAAACATGAATGCCTCAATTCAACATAGATATATTTTTATGTTAACAAATGATATGTAATCAAACACATAAATGTCTATGAAATAAACATGCTCAAAGAATTAAAAATGTGGCATTTAACATTCATTGTGTAGAAAGACATGCTTGGCGTGAGTTTCTATTAATATATTTTATGTGAATTTAAAACGTTGGTACAGCCCACAAGATGGATCAGTCTTGTGATCATTTAAACATCACATTGTCAATGCATTAATGACGCTCATAGCTTGATGTCAGAGACTGTTAAGTCATCCAGACACCTTTCAGTGCTGCACTGACGACCTCTCATCTACAGCAACCTCTGACATATAGTGACCTCTGACATATAGTGACCTCTGACCTATAGCTTTCTTCATGATGGTTGAATGCAGTAATTGGCTGTGTAAATGCCAAGGCATATACAAATTTCATGCAGCAATTAATTTAACCCATTGCAAAAGCTGATGTTCAAATGTTTAACTTGAATAATTGAAGTAATTTGCATAGTTATATTAAAAGAATGCAAGTTAACAGGCCCTTTTTGCAGGGGGCCCATTTGAAAATAATTTGATGTTTTTAGTTTATGGGGCAATTTTATCAAAACGAAATAACACATTTGTACACGCCAGCTAAGATAGTGTAGTGGATATTAAATAGTTTTGTTTTTTCACAAAACAAATCTAACATGAGACAAGCCAAATAACGTAATTGCAGAGGGGATTTTAAACATGAAACCAAGGAAGAACAAGATTGTCATCACTTTTGTAAATTAATGATTGGTAATTGCAGGAGTAATCTGATTTATAAATCTCTCGCACTGTAATTGCAGGAGTCATGTGGTGCACAACGAAGTACGATTTCTGGAGTGCTCAGATCAATTTCTGGAGTGATTACAAATCTCAATGATGTGCACACACTTTGAAATCTTTTTGGCTGTCATTAGTTACCAGGGCTCGAAATTCGTCAAAGTATCTACTTGTCCATTGGACAAGTAGAACCTAAAGTTCACTTGTCCGTATTCACTTGTTCCACGAACAACTAACTTTCAAAAGCTACTTCTCCGTAATTAATTTAGTTTTTGCTATTTTAAGTCATTACTGTAACACTATTTGCCATATGTAGCCAACCCCATGGACCCAGTCAGTGATCATCACACTTCCCAAGAAAGGCAACCTACAGCTGTGCCAAAATTATAGAACAATCAGCCTCATCAGTCGCCCAAACAAAGTCATGCTGAAGATCCTACTCAACAGACTCGAACCTCAGGCGGAAAAGATTATCGCAGAAGAACAGGCAGGTTTTTGAACAGGACGGAGCACCAGTGAACAGATCTTCAACATTAAATCTTTCTTTGTGAGAAACACCTTCAACACCAACAAAGCCTGTACCATGTCTTCATAGACTTTAAGAAGGCCTTTGATAGGGTATGGCATGCGGCTCTATGGGCGACCATGAGGAAGTACAACATTGACTCCAATCTTGTCCTAACTATTGAACACCTATAGGACAAGGCCACCAGTGCAGTCTTCTTCAACGGCAGCATAGGAGACTGATTTCGAACAACGGTGGGAGTTCGACAAAGATGCCTACTATCACCCACCCTCTTCAACGTCTTTCTGGAAAGGATCATGAATGATGCCTTGGAAAACCATCAAGGCACTATCAGCATTTGAGACAGGACAATCACCAACCTTTGATTCGCTGATAACATCGACGGCCTAGCAGGAGAAGAACATGAACTAGTCAACTTGGTGGAGTGCCTCGACAAAACCTCTACAGCATTCGGCTTGGAGATCAGTGTCGAAATGACCAAACTGATAACAAATAACGTACAAGACATCAACATAGAGGTCAAAGTTAATGGACAGAGAGACTTGAAACATTAACAAGCTTCAAGTACTTGGGATCAATAATCGCAGACAAGGGTTCCAAACCTGAGATACTTGCCAGGATTGCACAGAAAACAGCAGCACTTACAAGGTTGAAATCTATATGGTACGACAGTAACATCAATGTCAGTTCAACAATAAGGCTGATGCACTCTGTTATCATGTCCATCTTTCTATACGCTTGTGTAACATGGACCCTCTCAGCAGATCTACAGAAGAGGATACAAGCCATGGAAATGAGGTGCTTTCGGAAGATCTTGCGCATATCATACAAAGACCATGTTACTAACGAAGACGTTCAAAACATGATCAAACAAGCCACCGGACCATACGAAGACCTCCTTACAACGGTCAAGAAGTGCAAACTGAAGTGGTACGGCCACATCTCACAATCATCTGGCCTTGCAAAGACCACCTTGCAAGGTACCGTGAGATGGGAGAGAAGAAGAGGTAGACAGTAGAAGAGGCAGGAAGACAACATCCAAGAGTGGACAGGATTGGAGTTCGCTGACTCCCGGGCTGTGGTGAATAGGGAAACGTGGAGAGAGCTGGTTAAAAAGTCGTCAGTGGTCACTGCCCCAACGATCCTTACGAGTTATGGGAAAGTGAAGTTAAGTGAAGCCAATGTACACTAGTTAGTATTTCCACTCACATACAGTATTTACTGTTGAATAGTGTTTGCTGATAACCATATCAAAGGCAATGCATGCTATGCTTTTATGTTTAGCAGAGAAGAACAGTGCTGCCCTGTTATGATAAAATTATGACATCATTTTTGAGGTTCCAGTGTGCTTTTACTGGAAGCAGCTCAGGGAGAGAGATAGCTATATCGAGTTTTTTAAATACAAGTCTTTACATAATTGGTTGTTTAGACCATGACAGTGCTGGAACACATGGACAGTTGGAGACATGGAATAGGCGCTGTGAACACGTGGACAGTTGGAGACAGGGAACAGGAGCTGTGAACACGTGGACAGTTGGAGACAGGGAATAGGAGCTGTGAACACGTGGACAGTTGGAGGCAGGGAACAGGAGCTGTGAACACGTGGACAGTTGGAGACAGGGAACAGGAGCTGTGAACACGTGGACAGTTGGAGGCAGGGAACAGGAGCTGTGAACACGTGGACAGTTGGAGACAGGGAATAGGAGCTGTGAACACGTGGACAGTTGGAGACAGGGAACAGGAGCTGTGAACACGTGGACAGTTGGAGACAGGGAACAGGAGCTGTGAACACGTGGACAGTTGGAGACAGGGAACAGGAGCTGTGAACACGTGGACAGTTGGAGACAGGGAACAGGAGCTGTGAACACGTGGACAGTTGGAGACATGGAATAGGCGCTGTGAAGACAAACAATGAACACTTACTTATGTTGTACTGGCAATATGATAAATTTAATGACCAGAAAAGTGTTTCATACAGAAAACATTCATTGCAATGAAACAAAAAAGGGTTTCACAAGTATTTGACCATGAAATGTACTTTGATTTCATGTTTTGCCTTGGCAAACAAAATATTCTATGAAAATAATGTATTTTTTACGTTTGAAAACACCTTTGTTTGTCTAGAATAGGCAGACAAATCAGTCATACATCATGGACAACCAAGGTTTCTCAAAGTTGGTGCCCGTGTCTCGTCACCTTTCACTACAATGAACACTGACTTGACAAACAACCCCCATTCCCAGTACTTTTCATGACAATGCACCCCCAGGTCATTGTCAGATGGAATCAGTAGAGTTGAAAACTCATCTTATCTGAAATGGAATGACTAATAAGAAATGTATCTTGCAAAACAGTTATTTTTGAAATGTGGTTGTATTTTGTCCATTCTAAGGACACAATGACATTATTTTAGTATTAATATGGCGTCTCAAACTTGTAATTATGAATATAAAAAATATATCAAGTTGCAAAATGCATGTACTTGATAATGTTATTGCAGGCCACCATGAATGATGATAACAAATACACATGCAGCCATAGCCATGCACACACCACTTATTACTGGGAAACTAGTGGTGCTAGGATCTGTCTGCTATGCGTAGGGTAGTTGCGGGTATGTCCGCTAGGCGCATGGCAGACTTTCCACAAACTACGATTAATGCTATGGCGATTCGCAAACTTCCACGCGAACAATTTAAAACTACCGTTTATTATCGCCAAATGGTCATATTGGATTATAAGTTGATAATTTTATGTCACATGAAGGTTTTCAATAGTTAATTTGTTTAAGCAAGTGGTGCTACTGTGGTGATTGTATCAATCAACACATAATTACGTATTTTAACTAAACATGGACGTTTATAAGTTGCACAACTTCATCTATGTCCTTTCGTGCTACGTATTTGTACATATGTGTGTGGTTGTGTTGAATGTTCTTTCCTTCGTTGTGACGTGTTCTTTTCCCCGTGCAGACGGTAGGAAGTGGAGGAATCACCTCCAATGCGCCCACACAGATTGTGATGACAGGAATCCCGCCAGAGTTGGCGGGACGTCTCAAGGAAGGGGTGGCGCCACCGGCACAGATCACAAACATTCTTGATGTCGCATCGAAGCTGAAGGTTTGTCTACGAAACCTACGTAGTGGTGATACAAATTCAAGTACATAATAGTTTCCCAGTTTGACATTTTCAGTAAAATTCAGTAATTTAAAAAAATATATAAAATTCTGATGTAAGGTGATACATATGTAGACATGCCTGTTATATATGTACGATAATGAATTTTCAAATTTTGACACAAAGATTAAAATAGTAGCATGCCAGATTAACACTTGTAAGGCTGCAGCGTAGTGGGCAGGTGTGTGTGCTTGTAAACGTGTGTAGGCTGTCGCAATAGATTGTACCAAGTGGTCCCAGTCTATTTTTTAAATAAATAAAAATGAACTGTGTTTGTCAGCTGAAAAGGTAAATAACTATAATGACCTTTGTATATTTTCGTGTGTATCACCAATTAGGTTGATCAGAGGCCAATGGTACATGAAACTGAATTAATGTAGAAAGAGGCAAAGTGGACTTAGCATCTTGGGGGACATAGATTTACAATGCTCAAAAATTAGCATATTAATATAGATAATTAGATTGTTGTTGTTGAGTAACAAGTGTGGTTCTGCTGTTTGCCACCAGGAGTTGCAGCAGGAGCAATCGCCGCGGCGCACGTTTGTTGAGGACAAGTACGAGCCGTGTATCATCTGTGGAGACCGTGCCTCAGGTACTTCACTCGTCACCTAAAATACATCTTGGTACTTCAGATGCCACCTAAAGTACTTCCTGGTACTTCACCCCACCTTAAATCACTCCACCTTAAATACCTTTTGGTACTTCAGATGACATCTAAAGTACCTCCTGGTACTTCTCTCTCTACCTAAACAGCTCCTGGTACTTCACTCGTTGTTTAAAGTACCTCCTGGTACTTCACTCGCCACCTAAAGTACCTCCTGGTACTTCACTCGCCACCTAAAGTACCTCATGTACTTCACTTTTCACCTAAAGTACCTCCTGGTACTTCATTCGCCACCTAAAATACCTCATGTACTTCACTTGTCCTATAAAGTACCTCTTGGTGCTTCATTGACCACCTAAAGTACCTCCTCATACTTCACTTGTCCCCTAAAGTACCTCTTGGTACTTCACTCGCCACCTAAAGTACCTCCTGGTAGTTCACTCGCCACCTAAAGTACCTGATGTACTTCTTTTGTCACCTAAACTACCTGCGGGTACTTCACTCATTCTCCGGTTTAGATATCCATGATAGCATCAATATGCAGTAGTATACGTTTTGGTTGATAGGTAGCACCACTGTGGTAATTTCTTTCCCCATGCTGTGTGGTGACAACCAAACCACCTCCCACTCAGACATATTGCTGTGTGGTGACAACCAAACCACCTCCCACTCAGACATATTGCTGTGTGATGACAACCAAACCACCTCCCACTCAGACATATTGCTATGTGATGACAACCAAACCACCTCCCACTCAGACATATTGCTGTGTGATGACAACCAAACCACCTCCCACTCAGACATATTGCTATGTGATGACAACCAAACCACCTCCCACTCAGACATATTGCTGTGTGATGACAACCAAACCACCTCCCACTCAGACATATTGCTATGTGATGACAACCAAACCACCTCCCACTCAGACATATTGCTGTGTGGTGACAACCAAACCACCTCCCACTCAGACATATTGCTATGTGATGACAACCAAACCACCTCCCACTCAGACATATTGCTGTGTGGTGACAACCAAACCACCTCCCACTCAGACATATTGCTGTGTGGTGACAACCAAACCACCTCCCACTCAGACATATTGCTGTGTGATGACAACCAAACCACCTCCCACTCAGACATATTGCTATGTGATGACAACCAAACCACCTCCCACTCAGACATATTGCTGTGTGATGACAACCAAACCACCTCCCACTCAGACATATTGCTATGTGATGACAACCAAACCACCTCCCACTCAGACATATTGCTGTGTGATGACAACCAAACCACTTCCCACTCATACATATTGCTATGTGATGACAACCAAACCACCTCCCACTCAGACATATTGCTGTGTGGTGACAACCAAACCACCTCCCACTCAGACATATTGCTGTGTGATGACAACCAAACCACCTCCCACTCAGACATATTGCTGTGTGGTGACAACCAAACCACCTCCCACTCAGACATATTGCTATGTGATGACAACCAAACCACCTCCCACTCAGACATATTGCTGTGTGATGACAACCAAACCACCTCCCACTCAGACATATTGCTATGTGATGACAACCAAACCACCTCCCACTCATACATATTGCTGTGTGGTGACAACCAAACCACCTCCCACTCATACATATTGCTGTGTGATGACAACCAAACCACCTCCCACTCAGACATATTGCTGTGTGATGACAACCAAACCACCTCCCACTCAGACATATTGCTATGTGATGACAACCAAACCACCTCCCACTCAGACATATTGCTGTGTGATGACAACCAAACCACCTCCCACTCAGACATATTGCTATGTGATGACAACCAAACCACCTCCCACTCAGACATATTGCTGTGTGATGACAACCAAACCACCTCCCACTCAGACATATTGCTGTGTGGTGACAACCAAACCACCTCCCACTCAGACATATTGCTGTGTGGTGACAACCAAACCACCTCCCACTCAGACATATTGCTGTGTGGTGACAACCAAACCACCTCCCACTCAGACATATTGCTGTGTGGTGACAACCAAACCACCTCCCACTCAGACATATTGCTGTGTGGTGACAACCAAACCACCTCCCACTTATACATATTGCTATGTGATGACAACCAAACCACCTCCCACTCAGACATATTGCTGTGTGGTGACAACCAAACCACCTCCCACTCATACATATTGCTATGTGATGACAACCAAACCACCTCCCACTCAGACATATTGCTGTGTGATGACAACCAAACCACCTCCCACTCAGACATATTGCTGTGTGATGACAACCAAACCACCTCCCACTCATACATATTGCTATGTGATGACAACCAAACCACCTCCCACTCAGACATATTGCTGTGTGATGACAACCAAACCACCTCCCACTCAGACATATTGCTGTGTGATGACAACCAAACCACCTCCCACTCAGACATATTGCTGTGTGGTGACAACCAAACCACCTCCCACTCAGACATATTGCTGTGTGGTGACAACCAAACCACCTCCCACTCATACATATTGCTA
Organism: Escarpia spicata; assembly: GCA_963995525.1. Lineage (NCBI taxonomy): Eukaryota > Metazoa > Annelida > Polychaeta > Sabellida > Siboglinidae > Escarpia > Escarpia spicata. The sequence goes on along the minus strand of OZ023205.1, from coordinate 13,280,192 downwards.
TGTGATGACAACCAAACCACCTCCCACTCAGACATATTGCTGTGTGGTGACAACCAAACCACCTCCCACTCATACATATTGCTATGTGATGACAACCAAACCACCTCCCACTCAGACATATTGCTGTGTGGTGACAGCCAAACCACCTCCCACTCATACATATTGCTATGTGATGACAACCAAACCACCTCCCACTCAGACATATTGCTGTGTGGTGACAACCAAACCACCTCCCACTCAGACATATTGCTGTGTGATGACAACCAAACCACCTCCCACTCAGACATATTGCTGTGTGGTGACAACCAAACCACCTCCCACTCAGACATATTGCTGTGTGGTGACAACCAAACCACCTCCCACTTATACATATTGCTGTGTGGTGACAACCAAACCGCCTCCCACTCAGACATATTGCTGTGTGGTGACAACCAAACTGCCTCCCACTCAGACATATTGCTGTGTGGTGACAACCAAACCACCTCCCACTCAGACATATTGCTGTGTGATGACAACCAAACCACCTCCCACTCAGTCATATTGCTGTGTGGTGACAACCAAATCACCTCCCACTCAGACTTATTGCTGTGTGATGACAACCAAACCACCTCCCACTCAGACATATTGCTGTGTGGTGACAACCAAACCACCTCCCACTCAGACATATTGCTGTGTGATGACAACCAAACCACCTCCCACTCAGACATATTGCTGTGTGGTGACAACCAAACCACCTCCCACTCAGACATATTGCTGTGTGATGACAACCAAACCACCTCCCACTCAGACATATTGCTGTGTGGTGACAACCAAACCACCTCCCACTCAGTCATATTGCTGTGTGGTGACAACCAAACCACCTCCCACTCAGACATATTGCTGTGTGATGACAACCAAACCACCTCCCACTCAGACATATTGCTGTGTGGTGACAACCAAACCACCTCCCACTCAGACATATTGCTGTGTGATGACAACCAAACCACCTCCCACTCAGACATATTGCTGTGTGGTGACAACCAAACCACCTCCCACTCAGACATATTGCTGTGTGGTGACAACCAAACCACCTCCCACTCAGACATATTGCTGTGTGGCGACAACCAAACCACCTCCCACTCAGACCTTGCTGTGTGATGACAACCAAACCACCTCCCACTCAGACATATTGCTGTGTGGTGACAACCAAACCACCTCCCACTCAGACATATTGCTGTGTGATGACAACCAAACCACCTCCCACTCAGACATATTGCTGTGTGATGACAACCAAACCACCTCCCACTCAGACATATTGCTGTTTGGTGACAACCAAACCACCTCCCACTCATACATATTGCTGTGTGATGACAACCAAACCACCTCCCACTCAGACATATTGCTGTGTGATGACAACCAAACCTTACAGAAAGAATTAGTTGACAATGTCAAGATATGTGAGCCACTGGGGAGTAGTGATCACAACCAGATACATTTTACCATCAAAGTAAAATCAGAAAGGAATAGTAAAAAGCAGTATAGGAGAAATTTCCACAAAGGAAGGTATAAGGACATGAGGAAATATTTAGCAAAGATAGACTGGAATAATACACTGAAGAATAAGACAGCAACCGAATGCTGGAATATCTTAAATAGTGAAATTAAGTGCATAGTCGATAAATTTGTACCTTTCAAAAAACAAGGGAAACGGTCTAAAAAGAAACACTTATCGAAAGAAGCCATTAGAAAAATTAAGTATAAACAAATGATGTGGAAGTCATATAGATGTACTGGAAATGATGAAGACTACAACATTTATAAAGAAGCACTTAATCAAGCTACAGCTGAAATTAGAAATTCAAAGAGAAGCTATGAAAACAAATTAGCTAGTAATATAAAACATGACAGTAAGAGTTTTTATGCGTATATTCGAAGCAAACAGAAAGTTCAGGATAAGGTCGGTCCTCTAGAAGATAGTGCTGGAAATACAATATCAGAGGGATTCTTAATGGCAGAAGACCTGAATGAGTATTTTAGTTCAGTGTTTACCAGGGAAGATATTAGTTCACTGCCAGTACCAGAGGCTAAGTTCAAGGGGGCAGATTCAGACTATTTAGGACAGTTAGTTGTAACCTCGGAAATGGTAGCTAAGAAAATAAGGGCTATGAAGGATAATAAATCACCTGGAGTGGACGGGATTCCACCCAAACTACTATTGGAAATTGTAGAACAAATTAGCGCACTGCTTGCAACAGTTTTCAATTTGTCATTAGAAGAGGGAGTGGTTCCTTTAGAATGGAAAGAGGCAAACATTATACCGTTATTTAAAAAAGGTTCGAGAAACAAGTCAGAGAACTATAGACCAGTGAGTTTAACATCAGTGATTTGCAAATTATTAGAAAGACTAATTAAAGATCACATGGTGGATTTTCTTGTTAAACAAAACTTGATAAACCCATCTCAACATGGTTTTTTTAAAGCGAGGTCATGCTTAACAAATATGTTATGTTTTTTGGAAGACATCACTAAGTGGGTAGATGAGGGATCACCAGTAGATATCGTCTACTTAGATTTTCGAAAAGCTTTTGACAAAGTACCACATCAAAGATTACTGCTTAAACTAAAGGCCCATGGCATAGGAAATGGTATAATAAACTGGATAGAACAATGGCTGAATGACAGAAGACAACGTGTAGTAGTTGATGGGGAGGCTTCAAACTGGAAATCGGTATTGAGTGGGGTACCACAGGGATCAGTACTAGGACCTATATTATTCTTAATATATATCAACGATTTGGACGATGATATAACAAGCAAGGTGTTGAAATTTGCGGATGATACAAAAGTGTTTAGAAGGATTAAAAGTGATGGAGACAGACAGCATTTACAAGATGATCTTGATAGGTTGATCAAATGGTCTGAAAAGTGGCAAATGCTGTTCAATTTTGGGAAATGTAAATGCCTCCACACAGGTCATGGGAATGAAGAGGTAAAATATAAAATGGGGGGTACTGTTCTAAGTACTACTGTAAAAGAAAAGGACTTAGGGTTAACCATTAGTGCTGATATGAAGGTTTCAGAGCAGTGCGGAATTGCAGCGTCAAAGGGAAATCAAATCCTTGGATTAATTAGGCGAAATATAGCGTATAAGAAAAAAGAATTAATAGTACCGCTGTACAAAACAATAGTGAGGCCTCATTTAGAATATTGTATACAAGCATGGAGGCCATATCGCAAGAAGGACATAGATATGCTAGAAAGAGTACAGAGGAGAGCGACTAAAATGATACCAAATCTGAGGGATCTTAGTTACGAAATACGCCTAAAAGAATGTGGTTTAACAACACTAGAGACCAGGAGATTGAGAGGAGATCACATAGAAGTGTTTAAAATATTGAATGGTTATGAAAATATTGATAGAAACATTTTTTTCTCAGTTAAGAAAGATAGAAGGACCAGAGGACATGAAGCTACATTGGTAAAGGAGCAGTGTAGATTAGATATAAGAAAGTTCTCATTCTCACAAAGGACTGTAAATGAATGGAACAGATTATCTCCTGATTGTGTTGGTGCTAGTAGCGTGAATATGTTTAAAAATAAAATCGACACACACCTTAAAAAGGCGGGATACATGTAGATAAAAAGTATTGGACTCTCGATAAGCCAAAAGGCTTCCTTGTCCAACTGCCATCCAGAGTAATTTTCTGGATGGCAATCTTGTTAAATCTTGTTAAACCACCACCCATTGCTCCATTCTATTTGAATATTTGTTTAACATCACAGTTACAAAAAATTGCGTAAATGTTGTTTTCAGGTTGGTCACTTTAGTTCCAGTAAGATGAATATATGCACGGTTGTCTGAAGTAAATTCTGGAAAGAATGTTTTAAGAAGGCCTCGAAAGGCATGGATTTTAACAATATTTTTTAATTGTATGATCGCGGACATGTTGATAGGGCAACATTATGGGGTAATCAGTTGTGAAGGCTGATATGTTGATAGGGCGACATTATGGGGTGATCAGTTGTGAAGGCTGCAAGGGCTTCTTCAAGCGAAGCATTCGCAAACAACTCGGCTACGCGTGTCGAGGCAATCGCGACTGTCCAATCACAAAGCACTACCGCAACAGATGTCAGTACTGCCGGCTACAGAAATGTCTCGCCATGGGAATGAGGTCCGAATGTAAGTACCGAACCAAAATGTGTGTTATTAGACCCCAATTTTGTATACCATTATACACCTAATAAATAATAACATTCTTGGCTGTCCAAAAAATAAGGTACAGAAAAATAATTCACAGACCTCCGAATATTAATGAACATGAACGAGTCCTGCATTGTTTATCATATGATTACCTGTGCTATCAATATGGCTTTGTAATATCAGTTGGAAGTTGTACTTTCTAAAAGATCCTTAAAGCTGGCGTCCAATTACATAAGAACAAAAAGTGGTGCCCGAAAACTACCCAGAAGTAATTAATTTTGAAGTGTCTCCAAAAATCATTTGGTGTCCGAATACGTACACAATGGTAGATAATTGAATCACTGTATGTTCATAATTATCTGCTTTGCCAGTCAGTACATTTACGAACAGTTGTTGAAATTTTACGTATGACACATTTACACACTTTGATATATGACGGTAACATTGATGAGTCTCTGAAGACATGAGGACTGCAGTGACAGACATTGAGAGTTGAGTGTGTGTGTATGTTCAGCGGTGCAGCAGGAGAGACGGCCGCCAGAGACAAAGGCCGAGCGCATCTCGCAGGCCATCGCCACCTCCATACAGAAGATCTACATCCGCAAGGACTTTGGCAGTCCATCCACAGCTGTGCCAACCTTCTCCTCCTACAAAGTAAGTCTGCGGATACACAGACCAGTCACACTACATTACATGACAAGCATTTACAAATATTACAAGGCTCTGAGAAAAAACATGCTCAAAATGACCCAACCTCATGTTGTTTTGTGTGAATTATTACACACAACTTGCGGCATGGGTTCACATCGGTACATAGCTCTCTATCTCACTGTCTTCTGCGATGGTCCTTCATTCTCGAGTGTTCATATTTGCCCTTTTAAGATCTCGCTTCACACTGTCTGTCTTAGTTTTAGTCTTCCTCTTCTACCACCCTGTTCCATGGTTCCTGCTGTCTTTGCAAGTCGTTCCTCATTTATTACCGGTATATGTCTTGGTCCACTTCCAACATTTCCTTTTAGTTGTTGCTTTATTTTTCTCTCCCATATAATGCCATCCACCCTTCACCATGCAGCCGCCTACACCTTCACCCTCCCCTGTACTTCCCCTGTTCTCACACTTAGTACCGCCCAACTATAAAAAAAGCTGTTCAGTTTTTAATAGACTTTCCATTGGCTGCTATATGCAGAACCATCTACTAACTTTAGTCTTTTCTAGATTCATTCGTAGGGACGTTGATTTTCCGTTTCAAAAAAAGACAAATTCCGTTCCAAAATGTTTCAGAAAAAAGAAAATTCTGTTTCAAACAACGTATTTTCCACTTTAAAAAAACAAATTCCGTGTCAAATGATGCATTTTTTGTTTAAAAGTGAAAAAGAAGCCCATTTCTGTTAAGAAAAGTAATATTTTATTTCAAAGTTAACTGAAAAATAATACATTCTGTCAAATATTAAAAATATCACAATGTTATGATCAATGCATCTATATAACACTGTTTTACTGTGTGGTTAACTTTTCTAACATTTATTTGTACAGTATTAATCAATTTAGATAATAAATAATTCCTGTCACACAATAACATAAATGACTGGTTGGTTTTAACGCAGCAGTGCTTAATATATAAGTTCACAAATGTAAATTACACAAGCAGTCATATTAACAGTTATGAATGTTCAAATCACTGATGCTGTTTCACCAAAAAAATTTATTCAACCATTTTAGCTAGCGTTATATATGACGCCATCAACGGAATTTGTTAGAACTGCGAAACGCGGACTATATTACTTTGAGCCAGCGTAACCTAGGCTGTTGTTATTCCTTCGAGTTTTGTGTTAGAAACCAGAATATGTACACGTATGCATGTTCTAACGATGTGACAACTACATTTAATTAGCAACATAACATGTCTTCAGTGCACTTAGCGGAGAGCCAGACAACAATCACGAAATGGTTTATGTTAACGCCTTCCGCCCGTGTCCCTGTTTACGTCGGTTGACACGAGGTAGAACGGCATCTTGTAGCAATTTACCTTGTGCGTTTAAAAAATTCTGCGTCGTAAATCCACCAAAATATACGAATACCGTTGTATAGTAATCATGTTTGTTTCAAATATATCGCCAAGAAAGTCTGTGTCGTTTATGGTGTTGGTGAATTTCTGTTCGAAAACATATCGGGATGTCGATTACGTGAAATTCCATCCGTTTTCCAAGATCGCAGAATTTCCGTTCCAAAAAGTCAATTCCGTTTCCAAACCCGAATTCACAAATTCCGTTCATTTTCCGCGATTGCCGAAAATCAGTGTCCCTACTTTCAGAGGCCATGTTTTCTAAAGGTGTTACTCCATTCTTCAATGGCTTCTGTAGTTCCTCTTTGTTATCAGCCACCATTGCTAAATCGTCTGCATACAGGAACTGTCCTGTCTAAGGCCTACTCCCTTACTACACAAATTATTCCATGTAATAAGCTAAAGTGTAAACAGACCTGCTGTGGTCGACGTAAAGCAGCTGTCTATTAATAAATAATAAGTGTATATATAGGTCATTTTGAAGTACAACTAATATACATTTTATTTCTAAAAATATAAAATTCATAGAGGCTGTTGTTCTCAGTACGATATGATAACGCATGTTATATCTAACATGATGGCATACTTAGCACAGTCAGTGAGATTCCTCAACCCAGAAACTACATATGTTATATAATAAAATGCAAACTCATACATGATGTTGTTGATTTGCTGCAGGATGCAGATAGCAAGACATCATTGGCACAGCAACATACATTGTTAGCGAACTTGGACGAACGACTTGTGCAAACAGAACACGGAACGGTCATCCTCAATGCTGCCGGCACCCCAAACACAGGTAAATCACCCCCAAACACGCAGAACACACAGAACACAGGTAAATCACCCCAAACTCACAGAACACAGGTAAATCACCCCCAAACTCACAGAACACAGGTCAATCACCCCAAACTCACAGAACACAGGTCAATCACCCCAAACTAATAGAACACAGGTAAATCATCCCACATTCACAGAACACAGGTAAATCGCCCCAAACTCACACAACAGGTAAATCGCCCCAAACTTGCACAACAGGTAAATCGCCCCAAACTCCCGGAACACAGGTACATCGCCCCAAACTCACAGAACACAGGTAAATCGCCCCAAACACACAGAACACGGCTAAATCGCCCCAAACTCGCAGAATGCGAGTAAATCACCCTAAACTCACAGAACACGGGGAAATTTCCTCAAACTCACAGAACGTGGGTAAATCCCCCCAAACTCACAGAACGTGTGTAAATCGCCCCAAACTCACAGAACCCGGGTAAATCACCCCAAACTCACAGAACATAGGTAAATCATTGGTAGGTAAAAGTAGGGTGTGGTAGCTTGGTGGTAGAATGATGAACTGTCTGCTGAGGATCTTTGGCTCTCTTTTGTAAGATACATTGCAAGGTGTCAGTCCATTCTGCCAGTGAAAGAAAACACCTTGGAACAATCAGAACAAATTTGGTGACATGAAAATGTTGATGAATTAATCCCTGAAAGTGTGGCACCCGAGATGCAAACATCTAGGAGGAAACTGATAAGATACATATGTTAGCTCGATTATACTTAGATGTTGAGATGTCTGTGAAACAATGAAACATGTTCTGATTGTGGTACAGATCTGAGCACACTTGCCAATGTGGTGACGACACTTGCGACGATGGACAAGTCAGAAGCAGCCGATGATGCGTCACATCTGCCATTGGAGACGTCAACGTGCACGCCAAATGGTGACTCGGAGAATGGCGGCATCAGTTGTAGCAGCTCTGCGGCAAGGGCATTCGACACGATGGCAAAGGTCGTCCAGCCAAACGTCTCTCTCAGTCAGGTGAGGCTGGGGAAAAACTCTTGGACGATCGGATGATGCATGTGTAACAATTGATGTATCCATCATGTGACCTGTTGCCCAGCATCACGTTCATCAAGCAATGAAAAAAATGAATGCCGAACACATGGAGCTTTTGGACATTACCTTGTATATTTTATTGAAATTCTGGCCCAAAATGTTTGTCTTTGTCACAGTAACATAAGGCAACGTTTTTAAAGTGATAAGTGTGTGCAGGAATTGGTCTAGTAGATGGCTTGCCACCTTAGTGATGTAATACACATTTCTTGTAATCTTTCTACAGTTAATAAGTACACATTTGGGTTGTGTATTGTTTGTGCTGCGAGTGTTGCCCATCACAGTACCATGGGTTTGTTTCGTGTGTTTAGAGCGACAACCCAGACCACAGTTTGGACCAGTCCAACATGAGCACAGAGTCACAGGACAGTTCACTCATGATAGACTTCGACGGTGAGTCTCTCTCTCACACACACACACACACACACACACACACACACACACACACACACACACACACACACACACACACACACGGACTAATGCCATCACTCTGTGTCCGCCGTGCCTTGCCATATCTCAGAAACCATTCGGCAACTTTTTCTCTAATTTTGCATAAACTTATCTTAGGGTACTGCCACTACGCATGAGAAATCTGTATTTGATTGAATCATTCTAAGGGTCCCCGAAATTGGTAAATTTTACCATTTTGCCTATTTTTTCAAAAACTCTTCAGTAACGTTTTCTCTGATTTTGCATAGACATTTCATGTGGTAGTGCCACTATATGCAAGAAAACTGTATTTGATTGAATCAATCTAAGGGTACCTCAGGGCCCTCCAAAATGGTAAATTTTCCTACTATTTCCCTACTGCTGTAAGCCTCCTGCACTGATCTCTATTTATAACCGCCACTGATCTCTATTTATAACTGGATAGTGGACTTTGCCCTATCGCTGATCACTGGGGGGCCTGAGATTATGTGGAAGCCTGTGTATTGCCTGTGTATTGCAGTGTCCAACAGAATGCCTCCATGTGGGCTGTAACTATAATGTGTAATGGGAATCCCTACTGCACTGGCAGAACCTTGGAACCTTTAAAAAAGCAATAGACATAATTACTAATGCAATATAAACACATGATCTAGGGTTAAAATACAATAACTTTGGCATAAAATAATGTATAACATAACTTAGGTATACTCGAAAAGGTTAAAGCATATTTAGCCAAATTATAAGGAATATTATTCAGATGTTTTACTATACATGTTGCAGCTATTACTTCACTCCAATTCAATCAGTATTATGTCATTAATTGCTACTGTTTTTAAGTCAAAATGCATATATGATGTATATGTACCTTGTGAACAAATAAAGTTTTACCATGTTCATCTCTTCTTTCCATTCTGGGGGAGGGTGGTAGGGGCAAAATGAGAACAGAAAATGTGTGCACATTTTCTTAAGCAACCTTTAAATGTGCTACATGCGAGATTGCAGCTCACCAACTCCCCTGCAAGGTTTCTACAACCACAGGAAATCGACCTAAATAGCAGATGGGATAAAATTCTACAGAATTTGTAATAACAAATTAACTAAAATATATACAATCTTCACGAAACAGTCTACTCAAATATTTTATTTCCAGGTGTATCTTCACTGGCATGCATGTAGTCTACTAAACATGTCAGCATTTTATTTCCATCATAACCCTTAATGATCTGTAACTATGATTCCCCAAAAACCATTTCATTAATAATTACAAACTTACAATATAGTCCAAAGAACTTCAGGGCCTCTTGGCCCCTTTTTTAATTGTACAATTAGTAGATTTTTGTGCCCAAGCTTTAGAGTGAGTACAAAAGTTGTTCTGTTGGCTACAAGCGGAAGGCCTGCTGTACGAGGGACTTTAAAGCCTATTTTGAAGATTGGAGTACTTTAAATGTAATGAATATTTTATTACATTGCTTACAGAATCATCATTGGTTTACGTAATACAAAATTTTTTCTAAAAACAAATGTTAACTTTAAAAATAAATATTGAAAGTTTATTTTCAGTTTTTCAAACTATGTGAATGCAACATTTATTCATATTTTCTATACATTACTCCAAAGAAACCCAAACATTTTCATACAGATTATGGAGAAAATGCAGGAGAACAATGCAACCCTGATTAGCTGATCATTTTTATTTTCAGAGTTGTAATTTTAAGTTACCTAAAACGTTATTTTATTGTAAGCAGCCACCAAATATTGAATAACGGCATTGTTTACTTGAAAGAGTCACACCTTATCCATGAATAAGTGAAAATATTACGAAATTCCGTCGTCATTTAAAAACTTATCTTTATAACTTTGCTTATCCACCGTAGCTCTCTGTCACCTTGACCCATCTGTTGACAACTGGAATACTACTCATGGATTTTGAGATTGACCAATCCATTTGTTTTGATGTGCCTCTGAGCTTGGTTTCCAAGGATTTAGGCGCAATAGAAGTTATCTTATTATTACAACTTTTTAGAGGTGTGTAATTATTATAAAAGTTTATATTATTCATAGTAAACATACAAAGTTATTGAAATATGAAAGAGATATAAATCTAGCGAGATGATTGCTACAACTTGCCCTGCAGGTTTGTCAACACTAGAACGTGAAAAAGCCGTTGAACCAGATATGAAACTTTGCCAGTGTATTACACTAAGTTTGGGAAACTATTCTTGTGACACCGCCCATTGTGTGCTTCAGGACCGATGTTGTCGGAACATAACTTCCAGTTCAGTCTGATAACACCGTCACCAATGCCTGCGTACCTGAACGTACACTACATCTGTGAGACAGCCTCCAGACTACTCTTTCTGTCTATGCACTGGGCCCGTGCCATAGCAGCCTTTCAGCTACTTGGGTAGGTACCTCCCTTTTTCTGTCTATGCACTGGGCCCGTGCCATAGCAGCCTTTCAGCTACTTGGGTAGGTACCTCCTTTTTTCTGTCTATGCACTGGGCCCATGCCATAGCAGCCTTCTAGCTACTTGGGTAGGTAACTCTCTCTTTCTGTCTATGCACTGGGCCCATGCCATAGCAGCCTTCTAGCTACTTGGGTAGGTAACTCTCTCTTTCTGTCTATGCACTGGGCCCGTGCCATAGCAGCCTTCTAGCTACTTGGGTAGGTAACTCTCTCTTTCTGTCTATGCACTGGGCCCATGCCATAGCAGCCTTCTAGCTACTTGGGTAGGTAACTCTCTCTTTCTGTCTATGCACTGGGCCCGTGCCATAGCAGCCTTCTAGCTACTTGGGTAGGTAACTCTCTCTTTCTGTCTATGCACTGGGCCCATGCCATAGCAGCCTTCTAGCTACTTGGGTAGGTAACTCTCTCTTTCTGTCTATGCACTGGGCCCATGCCATAGCAGCCTTCTAGCTACTTGGGTAGGTAACTCTCTCTTTCTGTCTATGCACTGGGCCCATGCCATAGCAGCCTTCCAACTCCTTGGGTAGGTTACATTCGAACCAACAAAGTTCCAAGTTATCACCTAACTTAGAGTTTATTGCTTGTCTCATTTTAAAATTGCATTTCCAAGGATTTAGGTACAATAGAAGTTGCCTTATTATTATTAATCAATAATGCAACATATTGGTGTAAACAATGTCCCCACTGTTTCGATTGTCCTTGATATTGAAAGCTTATTCAGCCTTGATCATCCTTACGCGCCAGGGGGCGTTGCTTATTACATCAATCTCAATACCTTTCGACAGATCGCCTTGCGAAACTCGGAATATAAACTTGGCCAATAATATCGCTTGCTGGCAAGTTCCGGTGGTTTGGGAAGTAGATCTAGTTAGGTATTTGAATACACAATACAATATTAAGAGAATGGTCGAGTAGGTAACTATACTGTAATTCCTGGAACTCGAGGACTTCATCTTGTAACAGGAGTGCAGGTCGGACGGGTGTCTGCACTGTACTTATGGGTGATATGGCGAAGTCAATTATGAGTTGGATTTTGCTAACTTCCATACAATGTGTAGATCTGCCAGGGGTAGTGTACATAGTCACCACCCTAACTTACAAGGATGGCCTTGATGCAGTAGCTCAAGATAATATAATGACATGTTGGGACACCTCGACATAATGGGGTCAGCACACTGATAGTTTTCTCATTGGCGACCATGTTAATGTTTTGTCTGATTATAAGAAAACGTGACCTATGAAATGTCTTAAACTTCTCACCTGCTGTTATCATCATCTCACTGACATGCTGGTCGAGTTTAGTCAAAATCTAATATTTCTAGCTCTTGCAAAATGCCTGTATGTATGACACCTGTCAATATTTACAAATGGATACAGGCAGTAATCTGGCTAAAGGGTCAACTAGCCAAATTGCTGCCAAATACCCTTCCGCTTAGTAAAATCAGCTAAAAATACACCATTTTACTGTCAACAGCTTCTACAATCACATCTAGAAATGTGACTACTCAAATGCACTTATGTCAGAGCAGGTAAGTATTGTAAAAAAATAATTTCCCAAAAATATACTGCACTTTTTCGTCTAACAGTGTCCTGACCCCTGATATGATGTGATATTTTTGTAAATGTTGATTATAGACAGTTTTCACAACATCACCATCATCAGTGAGGTTGTTGTGTTGCAGTCAAGACGTACAGACCCAGTTGGTGCGTCTGTGCTGGAGTGAGCTGTTCACGCTGGGCCTGGCGCAGTGCGCACACAGCATGAACCTGTCCACCATCCTCACTGCCATCCTCAACCACCTACACAACAGCACGCTGAAAGGTCAGTCTCCGCTCTCAGTGGTCACTCTCGTCATTGTAATATCTAATTTTTTTAAATATAATACATAAATTTTGTTGCACACACCCAAGACAAACGTGTTTGTTTGTAGTGGATAAGCTGGCGACGGACCGTGTGAAGACGGTGACAGACACCATAATGAAGCTGCAGGAGTTTGCTAACGTGATGCAGCGACTGGAGGTGGACTCTGTGGAGTACGGCTACCTCAAGACACTTTCTCTTTTTAGTACAGGTCAGTCACGTCATAAGTTACGCCTGTCTGGACATGCCACAATTTCTTGATTAACATTTGTAATTATGACTAGAAATACCATATAAATCCATGTTGTATTTAGCATTGGTTAACCGGTGCTACACCAATCCAGTGTGAACCTCTCCCTGGCTATGAAACATATATATATACGAAACATGATAGGCATTATTATCGAATGCTACCACCTATCAGGTAATGGAATATCATTCTATACCTACATCAAAGTTCCAAACAAATCCACTGTTTTTTGGGGATTAATATGCCCGAAATACCAGAATATTTTTGCTTTTATGTACTTATTTTTAATCGGTGTGATATGCAAACTTGTATCAACACAAGACGGTCGCGCGCGCACTGTTCGCATTGTTAAAAAAATGTACATCATTGGAGCAATTAGTCTGCCATTCTGGAGGCACACCAAGTCAGAATATATGCACTGACGCACACGCCAACCTCCCAAATGGCAGACACAATCTCCCATTGTAGACGCCATGATCTCGCTCAGTGATGCATCCTGTCTAAATGTTGGCTCCTTGGTGGTGCGTTTTCAGATCACGGCCACATACTAAACAAGCGTCAGATAGAGAAATTCCAGGAGAAGGCGATGCATGAGCTGCAGGACTATGCCATCAGCACCTACCCGAACCAGACAGACCGCCTCAGTAAGCTACTGCTGCGGCTCCCGGCCCTGCGTCTCCTGCAGCCCTCTGTCATGGAGGAGCTCTTCTTTGCCGGCCTCATCGGCAATGTACAGATCGACAGCATCATTCCCTACATCCTGCGCATGGAGAGCGCCGAGTATGCGGCGCAGATGAGTGGTGGTGCGGCGCAGATGCTTACACATGGCGACATGCAGATCCTGGCGGCGCCCGGGCAGACGGTGCAGCTACACGACTACATGAACGTCGCTAGCTGCGCCGGCGGGCAGGTGGATATGACACATGTCGTTCCTGTCGCCACGTCGACGCCGCACATGGAGTTGCGGTTGCCGACGACGACAACGACAGCAGTGGCGCAAATGCAGGAGCTGACGGTGCAGCAGCTGCAGAGCATTGATGGAGTGCGGGCGGCTACAACAATTACTATGTCATCTTCGGAATGAGTATGCGCAGTGGAAATGTTTGTTACGAATTATAAACGTTTTGGCCAGCCATTTAAACTTCAGTGAGATATATAAGTGTCAGATGTTCTCTGGTGCAACTCTACTCTCTCGTGGTTCAGGGCGGTCTGTGGATCATTGGCATGGTACCAGTTAGTTTACAACTTTGAATGCACATCTATATTACCCATACATAAGTACCACATGGTTTATGACAGTCAATGTATTATTCACTGGCATGGTACAAGACAGTTCAAGACTCGGTGGCATAGTACCAGGCAGTTTGTGGCAACCGATATCCGTCTGTATCGCACTGTTGCTGTCTGTCAGAAGAGAACTAATACGGTGCTGATAAGAAATGTTGTATCAGGAAGTGTTCCATGCCACAATCATCAGCCTGTTTCAAACAGACATGTCAGTTTTATGATCTATCATTGTACCAAATGACAGTGATATCTGTATGCTTGATTACATGATTTGTTATACTAAACCAGCTTGCTACGTAATCTCAAAATGTGCCATTCCCAGGATAAAACAACCTGAAGATACACTTTCAGATAGAATCACCTACATGAACCCATTTACAATTAAATATAACAAAATCCTGCAAAATCATGAAACAACTTGCTTTTTATCTTACAAGACCTGGATAGCTTTTCTATTTGGATGTAACCGAAGACTTCTTTGGAAGTGTTTCCAAGCACAAGTAGGCCACATTCTAGGTGTATATGCCCTCCGTAGCTGCACTGCAGAAGTAGGCCACATTCTAGGTGTATATGCCCTCCGTAGCTGCACTGCAGAAGTAGGCCACATTCTAGGTGTATATGCCCTCCGTAGCTGCACTGCAGAAGTAGGCCACATTCTAGGTGTATATGCCCTCCGTAGCTGCACTGCAGAAGTAGGCCACATTCTAGGTGTATATGCCCTCCGTAGCTGCACTGCAGAAGTAGGCCACATTCTAGGTGTATATGCCCTCCGTAGCTGCACTGCAGAAGTAGGCCTGTTTTGGCATCCCGTGGCAGCTGTGTTGCGTGTGTATATATAATATTTTTGTACATAGGTAAATTATGTTAATATAATGTAAGTTTCTCTCATATCATAACTGTTAAAGATTGGCAGGCATTTAAACGTATTGGTGACATGCCTTGTTGCCAAGTACTGGTGCTTTTGTGTAATGTCCGAATGAGCTAGCATCTTTCACATCTGTTGGTTCAAAATAGACATCTGTGTCACTATGCATTAGCCAAATGGTGCCCTGACAACATTATTACAGTTATAGAGTGTAGTGTAATAACAGAACACACAGAGTTTAGTTTAAAATGATCCATAAAATCAGTAAAACAGGGCACGAAGTAGCTTTAGTTGGATGAAAAGTTGTGGACTGTTCCTTGTCCACATGCTATCTGGAGCGTGTTGCTTCAGATGACAATCTTTTTCAATCTAAATCCCTCACCTGTTGCTTCTACTCACTGTATAAATCTGACATGTACATTCAAAACTCAACTTAATAAGCAACTTGCTAGTTTTTAAGTTCGGCTTTTATTTAAAAATTATAATAATAAATATGCATCAGCATAGAACAATGTTCAGCAAGAAGCACTTGATAAATTATTGACAAGCTTGACCACATACGCACAGGACATGTACTCGTGTGTGTGTGTGTGGAATGTCTTCACAGGACATGTACTCGTGTGTGTGTGTGTGTGTGTGTGTGGAATGTCTTCACAGGACATGTACTCGTGTGTGTGTGTGTGTGTGGAATGTCTTCACAGGACATGTACTCGTGTGTGTGTGTGTGTGTGTGGAATGTCTTCACAGGACATGTACACTTGTGTGTATGTGTGTGTGGAATGTCTTCACAGGACATGTACACGTGTGTGTGGAATGTCTTCACATGACAGGTACACGTGTGTGTGTGTGGAATGTCTTCACAGGACATGTACACTTGTGTGTATGTGTGTGTGGAATGTCTTCACAGGACATGTACACGTGTGTGTGGATTGTCTTCACATGACAGGTACACGTGTGTGTGAAATGTCTTCACATGAACTGAATTGACTGTATGTACATAAAGTCAGATGTAGTATTGGTTCGCTTCGTGTAGAGAGCCTACTTTTTCCATGGCACATTTTAATTGATGTATGTATGCTGATTACTGCAGAGTAGTTTTACCGTACGCCTTTAGTTCTCGTTCTGTATATATTTGATCATGGTGTTTTATTTATCTCAATATGCCGACATTCAGAGATGCTGCATTTATGTTCAGCATCGCTAGAATAAATGTCAACTTGTAGTCACGTCAGGTGTATACTATGTGCTTGTGAATATGTTCCGTCGTGGGGGAGGGGTACCCGTTATCTTACCACCCTGTGCAGCCATCACAACATGACTATCCAAGAGAGAAGTCAGACAAAGCATGCTGTAATACTTAATTAAGAGTTTTACACTAGTATTCCCCTTTTGTGAGGATTGACGACAAACTGACGGATCCAGTTTTGATATCCAAATTTAGCAAATGATAACCTTATCAACATTGTTTATGTATTTAAATGACTAGAGTGGCTCATCTGCCAGATCAGCCATCCCACATACAGTTCTCGCTTTGTTCTTTGCAAATAATGGAATTTAAACAAAAAATAACAGAATGTGTGACACCTTCACAGTTGCAATAACTATTGTAGTAAGCTTGTTGGTATATAAATCATGACAGTGGATCTGTCAATTGTGTAATTTCCACAGTACTACAGCCCTCATTACAGGGACAAATACTAATAAATGGGTGGATTACTGCCGAGCAGTGACGACGTATTGACTAGTACACATTACCAGGTGTCTTACACATAATGTATGTCTTGTATATTTGTACAATATCATCTATACAATTACCTGTACCTTATTTGTATGGTGTCAGTTTTTATATAAACGTATCATGAGTCCTTTGCCCATAACTCCACATTGATGTGCTGTATGGTATACTGCAATATTTCGGAACTCTTATTTATTATCCTAATTGGTATCTCATAATGACTGAAAGCATGACTGCTATGTGAACGTTATTTTGGACAGCATTCTATCAAACATTTGTTGTTGGAAATATGGTTTTATATATATTGGTACAATACAAACTGTTCATTACGTACTTAAATTGTATTTAATGTGAGACACTATCGTCAAATGTTAAGGATTTGTAAATTTTGCGACCTATTTTGTGTTGGTGTTTTATTACTAGTTTTGGTACGTTCAACCATCCTATAAAATAAATATGCATAGATGCTTACTTCAGATTAGTTGTTTACAACTTCCTAGGATACCTTTTCAGCATTTATTTACTTGGAAAAGGTCCAGTTAGGGAACAACCATGTGTTGCCAGATGTTGCAGTAATGTCATCGTGCCTTACGTAGATTCGCTTCTTAACAAATTGTCAAATCATGTTGGAAGAACTTTGTTAACATGGACACTAGTAACCGTCCAGTTCCTGTTGATTTATGCATTCCTTTCAGCTCATCTTCTTTTCAGCAGATTACTGCAGTGTGCAGTTTGTACGTGCCATGTTATTTTATCGTCAGAATAATTATGCTCTGGTGATCTTCGTGTATGATTAGCTTTATATTATGTGTATATTATGTGATTTGTAAGTTGTCATTGCATGTTCATGAAGTTAAGTTGTATTTCCAAAGGTTGTAACGTTTGTGAAAACAGGTGAATATTGCACATTATTATGTTTTTGAATAGTGGTGTTTTGTTTTGCCAATTTTAGATATCTCCCCTTTTTGTTCCTAAACAAAACCGAAGAGGGAAATGCATATGTCCGATCCCAATACAATGCCTAACTCAGTGGTGTTTGTCTACATGCAGACTGATGAAAAAAATTAGTTGTAACTGCAAACTTCAATTCTCATAAGTCTGTGTATTGGTTGTTGTATGGTGTTTGTGCTGCATGCCATGTGTGATGCTAGTGTTGCAGGAAGTACTGCATAGTTATGCCATAGATAGCAATGATACAGATGCCAACTCTCAATGATGCTGTTTCGATGTTACATCCAGTGCTTTAAAGCAGTCTATGCTCCAGTTGCAAGTATTGTTACTTGAAATCTTGTATAAATGTAAAGTTAATTGGTTAACCAGTCTATATCAGTCAGATTCTGATCAAGCATCAAATTGTGAAAATTAAATCTGTCTGGTGAGTATTCCATAAAATTTATATAAAGCTCTATATTCATTCCCAAATAAAAAAACACATCTATTCAATTGAGTGCAACCTATGTATTTAAGGTCACCCCGTGACTGGTCCAGCGGTAACCAATTGAGTGGGACTAATGGAAATAATTTTGGATTGTCCCAGGGTGACCTTAATGGCGAGGTGGCTGTAAACGCAAGATTCTACCCTACATGTAATTCATTCAACATGACAAGCGAATTTACATGATGACTATCTATGGTACTATTGTATACGTGGGAAAAACATCTGCAAACACGTGCCAAGTTGCACCCACACGATGTGGCTAATGGCATTATGTGAAATAGTTTATTACAAATGTATTATGGTAAACAAGAATTGTTTGTGCTGCCTGTATCTTGCTAGGGTGTGGCTAAATAGCATCACTTTGATGGTGTTTTGGATGAGCTGTTGTATATACAATGTATGTTGATGGCGTATGTGCCAGTCCCAGTCTGAAAGACCACGTCCGTGTGTTTAGCGTGCTATTTAAAATGGCGGCAGTTGTGAGCTGCAGGTTCTGTATAAAATGCTTCACCATTATTGTTGTGTTTGTGAATGGATTTGTTGAGAAATAAACTGAACAATGTACCAGTATACTTAGTGTTTGTCTACTGTGCAGTCGTGGCACCATTTATTTATTGGTGATCAAACTGTTCCATTTCACTAACATATCACATAGTGATACACAGTACTCGCTCAGTGTATAAATAATTTGGCAAAGTTCGGTGAAATTAAAAATAAGATCTTTGAAACTTGAAAATTCCCAATTAAATACTTAAAAACTCTGCGCACACCTGTCATTAATTATTCAAATTAGTACAACAAACATTTTTAGCACACAAGTTTATTTGTTTCTAGTAACCATATGTAACAATACCTGAACAGCAGGTAACATATGCCTCATGGTTTATGGATTACCAATGCAAGCCTCTGGACTTTGACAGATCAATGTTGCCAATAAAACCATTCTTAAAAGTCTTTAAAATTGTGTTTCTCAGTTGTACTTGAATGAATACCTTTCTATGAGAATGTGTCAGACGCCATGGTAAAAGCTAGCGAGATTGATATTCCTTGTTGTTTGGGTAGACCTGTAGGACTTCAGTGAATTCCGCTGCCCACTGGTAGTTGTGTACCTTTCCGTGCATCAACATCGCTTTGTAACACTCGTCGTATGCTGACACAGAGCCAAATACGTATGGCTGAAAAAAACACGATTGGTACAGCTGAATGATTCAACATACTGCCGGGTGATATCAGTACTCATACAACTGCACTAGCAATAGCAAAGAAAACATTCCAGAATATGTGAAGTATTTTTAAGAGCATAAATATTGTTATTACACAATTATGAAACACCATGTTTCCAGATGTTTCCTTGCTCAAAATAATAATACATATGAGTAAAACAATATTAAAATGAACTAAAAAAACGTTAAATGTAATAGTAAACCAAATACTCCCATCCCGCCCACTTCTGTAGAGTTTAGCCTTAATAACACATGTGCATCATTAGTGGAAGAGGGGTCGTCAGCATATCTCGACGCTTTCCCCATTTTCTTAGTTCAGGTGGACATTGTGTTCACGGGGTTTTGATGCGGAGACAGCTCGCTTCTCTTCCACTGATGATTTTAGAAATGTAGGACAGGCATAATTGACCCCACTTTTAAGGTTTAGCCTCAGTTATGTATAGTTTAAGGCGTTAGTGGGTAGTGTTGGTTTTAGATTTGGTGTGGTTGACTGGTGTGCTTGGCTAGTATTTTACTGTGCAGTAGGTCTATGGTGATTTTAGCAGTAATGACATTGTTTGATATATGATATCATGTATACCAATACTGCTTGTTTTATGTGCCGAAATGTGGGCTCTGTCAACCTGAGGTACAGGAGACTAGTATGGGCTCAGTCACAGGCCTGGCCTTGGGATGTCGAGCCCACATTTCTCTCTTATCACGTTAATAAATAAACGTCATTCATTTGGCCTTTTTTCATCACTATATTGGACTCTGTGTTGTTGCTTGCATAAATACAGTTTAGGTAACACCAAGCAAATAAAATCTAAGTTAAATATATAAAAATGCATAACAAAAATTATTAACAGGTTAAATAACTAAAATAAGATGCTTAAATTAATTAAACAAACTTGATTGTATAAGTTAGTTTAAAATACATAAATCAAATGCCTTATTATTAAAATATCACTGCTTCATTTACTGCAAAAAATGTAGATGGGGATAAATATCCTCCGATGCCATGTCTATATTATTACATCGCAGTGAAACAGGCAATAAATACAAAATAGAGGAGACTAGTAGCTACATAATTATGGTTCCTCAGCAGAATAAAAAACATCTTTTGGACATAATTAGAAATGTTTTGCAAAGAGCAGGAAAGCATTAGAAGATAATTATGGGACATGATAAAAAAGCTGCAATTTCTAGGACATCTACCGAGTCGCATAAAAAAGACTAATGAAGATAAAATGAAGGGCACAGCTAGAAGCTGGGAAAGATTAAAGCACATCAATAGTTTAGAGGTGGCTCCCCAGTTCGATTTTTTGGTCATCCTATTTCAAAGTAATTAAAGCGATTCTTTGAAAATTTTAATCTCTGTAATGTATGCAATTATTCAATAATCCTGTTAAACTTAATATGATTATTTCTTGTAATTCTGTCTTTATTTCATTAGAATTATGTTTTATTAATCATTAATGACCCTGACAGTATATCGAAAAAATAACTTCCACTTCCACCATTTTCACGATCAGTATAAAGCATGCTCATGAATATTCGGGACTGTCCGTCAGACTTCGATTAGCTAAGCCGAGTTAATAGATGCAAGAAAAACGTCATCAACATGTGTGTATTTGGATTAGCCACCGCCATGTGAATGAGTTGCGACTGATAAAATTATCAAAAGGAAACGTGAACCAGCTACTGTTTATGTGACAGATTCAGCAAAGAAAAGGAGGAAAATACATGGAATAAATGGAGAATGAACATAGCGACAGCTCATGACAGACAGACTGATTTAAAAGAAAAAACACCAGCTCTCCACGCACGACGCCGCCGATGACATTGAATACCTTACCTTAGAATACCTTAGGACTGTTCTGATCGCAGGATCCTCTCGGTTCCTCAATGATCAGATCTTTTTCTTTGGGATCTAATATTAAAAGTTTATGGTTTCCGGTTCCAGTGTTTAAGGATAATGGGGCTTCATAGTCGTATACCATCTCCTGGGTTGATCAGAATTTATCAAGGCAGTTTATAAATGAAATTATTGATTTAGCTTGTATTACTGAATCAGATCAACTGTTCCATGGTTCAACCACTCTAAGCAGGAATGCATTTTTTCTTATGTTTAGTTTTGCTCTTTGGTTGAATAGTTTGAGGGAGTGTCCTCTGTTACCGGATCATAATGTCACATCCTCCCATTTAAGTTCTTTTGTAACTCTTCTCTGGACATTTTCTATGGCTATTTTATGTTTCGTCTTATATGCATACCATACTGCTATTGCATAATCTAGGTGGGATCTAACCAGTCTTATATATTGGCAAGAAAGTGTGTATTTAAGAATTGAAAAGTTCTTCTGATTATTTTTGTAATTTGTGTTGCTTTATTAACCACTTGGTTGATGTGATCATCAAATGAAAGTTTTGAATCAATAATTACTCCTAAATCTGTTTGTTTATCTGTGGTGACAAGAGCATGTTTTAACATTATTTGTTGCCACGAAATATTTACTTTTACTTTCACCGATGTTATTTTTTCCGATGTCCATGTGTAGACATTTATTGGGATGGAATTTTAACAACCACTTGTCACTCCATTGTTCTAGTATGCTTAAATCATGTTGAAATACATCCTGATCATCTATGTGTTATTGTTCTAAATATCTTTATATGGGACAAGGCTCCTTGGTAATGTAATGGAGTTATGACTAGGAATCGTGACTAGTTTTGCTGTTAAGTAACAAGGCAGGTATGAGTTTGTAAAAGAGCTTTGTATTCAGCCAACACATTTTTAGCTAATTCATACAATACATATATATATACAATGTGTAAATGATGTGAATTAGCCTATATAATTATAATCCATAATACAACCTCAACAGCAAAGGTGGGGGGAACCAACCACACGCAGGTGGCTGAACCCACCCTACATATTATAACCAGACCTGTTTACGGATTATAACCTTAATAGTTGAAACCAAGGGGAAAGCGTCACAGCGCCCCAAAACCCCTTGTACATATTATTGTCATGCTAACAACAGAAATATACAATGTAATTAACTAACATACAGCAAGACCAACAGTTTATTCTTGCAAACGCCTTCACACCAACATGTAATTAGGTGTATATTACATAGATTTTCCAGACTTTCAAACCACCTTACAGACCTATCCTTTTAAAGTAACCTAAACTCAGGTGTAGCTGGGGTAGGTATCTTTATGTCATCAGCAAATAGAAATGTATTTGAATTTGTTAGATCTGGGAGGTCAATAATATATAGAACAAAAAGTAAGGGTCCTAGGACGGAACCCTGGGGTATCCCTGATATTACCAGGTACATCTTAATGATTGGCATTGTTTTTGTTGGAATATAAAAACATACAAAATCTAACTTATGGTACTATCATGTTCCTTTTTCACTAGGTACATCTGGCTATACATGTTTATAAGTATAGTTTTAAAACGAAACGTTTAGACAACAGAAACTTATTATTGAAGCCGAGAAACATTCGATAATGAAACCATTTTGTTTGCTGCTATTTCCATAAGCAGTATAAATACAACGTTACACATCACATGAAGTAATGTACAATATTAAAATAGCATAGGTGGTTATGTACTTTCCTATCTACATAAGGTTTAATTTTAGTTTGAAAAATGTAGAAAGAGCATAATAACATTATTGTCGACAAAATATTAAAATATATTGCATCAGTTTAACATGTTTCATTTTGTACTGGGAGTGCAATAATTATTTGTTCTGCCCATCATTTAGAGGAATTTGTTTCTGTCGAACTCCCGTTTTGATAACAAATAAAATGGCCATTGTATGATAGAAATAAAGTTATAAAAATACAACTTTAAAAGTAATGCATATTTTAAAACACTGTTTTTAGTCATCAGTGGTGTACCCGAGATAAATTTCTCAACTCCATAGTTGAGACAATAAAGCATTATCTTATCATAATTAATTCAAGAAGATCCCTAAAACATTTAGAATGTTGTGGAACATTATTTTTTACATCTTATGAATTTTCAAAATTATTGTAAAAGCCTTACTGAACATTATTATTGAAGCCATCTGGATCAGAAAAACCAAAACACCCATCAACAGAGATGAGGGCAATTACGAACTGCCTCACGTGTACGATGACGTCATTCAGCGTCATAGGTACTGAAGAAGTCGGCGTGACACGTCAACGAAAGCCTCTACCAGGTAATTTAACATGATTCTTGGATATGAAAATTGAAAGTTTCTAATTTGAATTTTATTGTAAAAGCCACTTTGTCGACACCTTTTTATACACTACTCCCAGTATAGTTCACTTAACACAAACTTGTTTAACACAATTTTGAAGAATATGCTGTAGAACAAAATCCAAACATGATGAGCATAAGAAAGCATAAATTTTATTATGTTCTCCTATTTTGCAACATAATGACAGGATGTTGTGCATTTGGATGCACAAATCAATCGATTGCACAAATCCATTTGAAACATGTAGTGATGTACAAACTCCCAACAGAAGCCACACGCAACTAATGTGGCAGAACAAAGTCAGACATCTTCTTCACTACTGTGTTAGTTAAAACATTGTCCAATTAATAGCACTGCTATGCATTTTGATACACAAAGCTATCAGATGCACACATCCATTTGAAACATGAAGTGATGTACAACTTCCCAGTAGATGTTGAACAGAACAGAATGGGGCAGAACAAAGTCAGGCACCATCTTATGTCAGGTGACCCATTATCCAATTAATGGCACTGTTGAGTAGAGCTCTTCAATTTCCTCTTTCCATCAGCTTGACTATTTCCAATGTTCCTGCAAATAAACAAAGTTGAATTTAGAAAACTGAGCCTAAATATGAGTTGACTAATTCAACACTGTGCAGATTAATTCAGTTTAGATAATAGATTATGGGAATGATCACCAAGTGTACAGCAGCTGTCTAAATGGAAAAGAAATACAAGAGAACCTTGTTAATTAAAGTTATGCTAATTCAGTCAGACTAAAATTCCAATCCATTACTTTTGCCAGCTTTTAATTTGCTACTACATAATTACCTGTATGCATTAGTAATATGCAGTACACTCCAGATAACTCAAATTCACATAAGTTGATTTTCGCTAAGTTAGTCTTTTTCTCGGTCCTGAGTAAAGGGGACCTTCTGATAACGTTCTAGTTATCAGGAATTCCACTTATCAGTATTGTTATGGGTCCCTGGAGGTTCAACCTTATCCAGAGTGCACTGTATGTTTTCCTTTATTCTTGCTCTAATAATTAATGTTGTACATAATTATATATATGGGCCATTCTCGCGAAAAGTGTACAGTAACGGTAAAGTAACATGTCAAAAATAAAAGTTTAATTTGTATGTTTTTTAGTTAGTACTATTAATATCAAATGTGTTATTCACACGAAGCAGTGCAACTTGATCTGTTATTAGATGTGGGGTGGGGGTAGCCATTATTTCACAATGGTTGTTTTCCCCCACCTTTGCTGATGTCTAATATATTGTCTAAGCTGACAGAAATGCTTAGATCGATTGGATTATGTAGTCATGTATTTTATTTTGGCTTTTTGTTATTATAAAGCCCATATACAAACTCACCTTTGCTTTGTGTGTTATCAGCAAACTATAGCCATGATTCCTAGTATGTTTAGAGAGTAAGACTCATCCCGCAAACAAATATATTCATGAATAAAATCTTATGTATACATACGAATCTCATATTTTCATGTTTGTGTGTGGATATTTCACTAATTAATTATTCACCATGACATCACTCTTGTAGCACGCTACATTGAAGATCTATATCGAGGATTGATGCATCAGAAGCTAAGAACACCTTATACTGGAAGTAAGAAGTCCCTTACAATCGGACAGGATCTCATCAAGCCATATACACCCTGTATATCTGAAAACTTGAGGCTCCTCCTTGGTGAGGAACGAGGGAGACAAACGAACCAGATATCACTTTAGGCCACAACCATGAAAACGGAATATCTGAGATGAGCGAGATCACTTAGGAACAAGGCCGTTTTAGTTGCAGAAATGAACTGAAACATTTAAGGCACTTTAACTGAATCAACATCCTATCTATCATGCACAATTGCTTGTACATGAAAGAAGACTATATAAAAGAGGACTGTCTGTTCTCTCATTCTGAACTGTTTACCATGGAATGCCATGAACCCCAGAATTGTCGGTGAATGTGAAGAGACTGGAGCCAAATTCAGCATTCCCCTCTTCCATATGGAGGATCGCTGGTTAGTATGGGGACAGCATTTCAACGTGATTTCAAATTAAGAGAACAATCATAGTGTTCTTGGAAGGGGGAGTACTGCCACACCAAAATTTCAGGTGATGATGTCAGACCAAGAGTCCATACATTAACTTTTGGTGAGGTCAGTCAGCTGGGCCCCATACAACAATGGAATATCATGAATATTTTCACTGCTCAAGGCAAGGTTGCCAGCTCCCTTTGCAAATCCAGTTTTATAAACATGAAGTTCACATAACTGAGATACCATGTTCTCCAAACTGTTAATTGTTGTCCATTTGCTGATGATATCATGCCACACATAATTTCCGTGGGAAAGGCCATACTTGAAGAATTCCCGGGTCTGGAACACTGAGAAGACTGCATGGATAGAAATACTTTTATGGTGGACAAAGGAGTCATCAGAAAAGAAAGATAGCACGCTCAAAGAAAACATTCAGCATTCTGACGTGGTAACTTTCTGACAACAAGCTGGTGGTGAATACCCAACTCGGTCTGACTGAGCTCTAATATTTATCATCCCACAGTATTGCTGTGGATGAGCGGCATTTCTGCAAGGATCAACATTAAAACCAATAAACGAAAATATATTAAAACTCACACTGATGACCTGTGGTGTGCTCTAGCTGTATTAGAACTCACATTGATGGCCTGTGGTGTGCTCTAGCTGTATTAGAACTCACACTGATGGCCTGTGGTGTGCTCTAGCTGTATTAGAACTCACACTGATGGCCTGTGGTGTGCTCTAGCTGTATTAGAACTCACACTGATGGCCTGTGGTGTGCTCTAGCTGTATTAGAACTCACACTGATGGCCTGTGGTGTGCTCTAGCTGTATTAGAACTCACACTGATGACCTGTGGTGTGCTCTAGCTGTATTAGAACTCACACTGATGACCTGTGGTGTGCTCTAGCTGTATTAGAACTCACACTGATGACCTGTGGTGTGCTCTAGCTGTATTAGAACTCACACTGATGGCCTGTGGTGTGCTCTAGCTGTATTAGAACTCACACTGATGGCCTGTGGTGTGCTCTAGCTGTATTAGAACTCACACTGATGGCCTGTGGTGTGCTCTAGCTGTATTAGAACTCACACTGATGACCTGTGGTGTGCTCTAGCTGTATTAGAACTCACACTGATGACCTGTGGTGTGCTCTAGCTGTATTAGAACTCACACTGATGACCTGTGGTGTGCTCTAGCTGTATTAGAACTCACACTGATGACCTTTGGTGTGCTCTAGCTGTATTAGAACTCACACTGATGACCTGTGGTGCGCTCTAGCCGTATTAGAACTCACACTGATGACCTGTGGTGTGCTCTAGCCGTATTAGAAATCACAGTGATGACCTGTGGTGTGCTCTAGCCGTATTAGAACTCACACTGATGACCTGTGGTGTGCTCTAGCCGTATTAGAACTCACACTGATGACCTGTGGTGTGCTCTAGCCGTATTAGAACTCACACTGATGACCTGTGGTGTGCTCTAGCCGTATTAGAACTCACACTGATGACCTGTGGTGTGCTCTAGCCGTATTAGAACTCACACTGATGACCTGTGGTGTGCTCTAGCTGTATTAGAACTCACACTGATGACCTGTGGTGTGCTCTAGCTGTATTAGAACTCACACTGATGACCTTTGGTGTGCTCTAGCTGTATTAGAACTCACACTGATGACCTGTGGTGCGCTCTAGCCGTATTAGAACTCACACTGATGACCTGTGGTGTGCTCTAGCCGTATTAGAAATCACAGTGATGACCTGTGGTGTGCTCTAGCCGTATTAGAACTCACACTGATGACCTGTGGTGTGCTCTAGCCGTATTAGAACTCACACTGATGACCTGTGGTGTGCTCTAGCCGTATTAGAACTCACACTGATGACCTGTGGTGTGCTCTAGCCGTATTAGAACTCACACTGATGGCCTGTGGTGTGCTCTAGCCGTATTAGAACTCACACTGATGACCTGTGGTGCGCTCTAGCCGTATTAGAACTCACACTGATGACCTGTGGTGTGCTCTAGCCGTATTAGAAATCACAGTGATGACCTGTGGTATCCTCTAGCCGTATTAGAACTCACACTGATGACCTGTGGTGTGCTCTAGCTGTATTAGAACTCACACTGATGACCTGTGGTGTGCTCTAGCCGTATTAGAACTCACACTGATGACCTTTGGTGTGCTCTAGCCGTATTAGAACTCACACTGATGACCTTTGGTGTGCTCTAGCCATATTAGAACTCACACTGATGACCTGTGGTGTGCTCTAGCCGTATTAGAAATCACAGTGATGACCTGTGGTGTGCTCTAGCCGTATTAGAACTCACACTGATGACCTGTGGTGTGCTCTAGCCGTATTAGAACTCACACTGATGACCTGTGGTGTGCTCTAGCCGTATTAGAACTCACACTGATGACCTGTGGTGCGCTCTAGCCGTATTAGAACTCACACTGATGACCTGTGGTGTGCTCTAGCCATATTAGAACTCACACTGATGACCTGTGGTGTGCTCTAGCCATATTAGAACTCACACTGATGACCTGTGGTATCCTCTAGCTGTATTAGAACTCACACTGATGACCTGTGGTGTGCTCTAGCTGTATTAGAACTCACACTGATGACCTGTGGTGTGCTCTAGCCGTATTAGAACTCACACTGATGACCTGTGGTGTGCTCTAGCCGTATTAGAACTCACACTGATGGCCTGTGGTGTGCTCTAGCCGTATTAGAACTCACACTGATGACCTGTGGTGTGCTCTAGCCGTATTAGAACTCACACTGATGACCTGTGGTGTGCTCTAGCCGTATTAGAACTCACACTGATGGCCTGTGGTGTGCTCTAGCCGTATTAGAACTCACACTGATGACCTGTGGTGTGCTCTAGCCATATTAGAACTCACACTGATGACCTGTGGTGTGCTCTAGCCGTATTAGAACTCACACTGATGACCTGTGGTGTGCTCTAGCCGTATTAGAACTCACACAGATGACCTGTGGTGTGCTCTAGCCGTATTAGAACTCACACTGATGACCTTTGGTGTGCTCTAGCCGTATTAGAACTCACACTGATGGCCTGTGGTGTGCTCTAGCCGTATTAGAACTCACACTGATGGCCTGTGGTGTGCTCTAGCCGTATTAGAACTCACACTGATGACCTGTGGTGTGCTCTAGCCGTATTAGAACTCACACAGATGACCTGTGGTGTGCTCTAGCTGTGACAAACATCTCAGAGTTTATCAAAAAGATGCAACTTAAACCTTACACAGATATTTTCATCTGTAATGTATTTACTTTTGTTATACGGAGACAATTAAGCCATAACTAATGCTATCGTAATTATGCGACTATAATTTATATTTTTTTCTTTCCTTTTCTTCAGTTTGGCATTTTGAAATGGAGGGGTAATTACGGTTTTGTTGGCTCGTTCAAGGGGTAGCAGTGTCAAAAAGGTTAAATACTGCTATAGTAAAAACTTGACAGACCCAGTCCCAGCTGACACCAATTGCAGCCGTTGGCGTCCGTTATAATTTTGCTTAATCAAAACGTTACTCGGCTGACAGCATTTGGAAGCAGAATAAATAAACAATGCATACGCTTCCTACACTTATAAAAATAGCTGTCAATATACATGTCTACAAATTGCTTATTTACAATGCCATTGCTTGAATCAACTCACCTCGGAATCTGACACATGTTGACTGTGTGTGTGACGTCACCAGTCTCTGTGTGTTTCACTGCGCGTGCATGAAAATTCATTATACTCGGGCTGCATAATTAATCATCCACAAGTGGCAGCAACCTCAAAATTATTTGCGTAAACACAATTGTTTATCGGCTTTTCGTGCAGATAACTTATTTTTTCCAAAATGATATGTTAGCTCATTTGTCCAAATGGGAAACTCCATGTGAAACCTGAGACTTAATTTTATCTGACCCTGTCACCACACATTCCTACCATGGGAGGAGCCATACAAATGGCAGTGTTATGGCACTGATCCTTACCTTCTCGATGCCTTCAACTGTTATATGGATGTGCTCAGACCTGTTTATGCCCGGCGTCCACTGTGGTTTCTTTGCCTGACAAATCACAAATGGAGTGAATTCCTCGTGTCTGCTTTATTATTAAATTATCCTGACATCCTTAGCTTTTTTCAAATTATTACAAGTGCTGTAAAATGTTTGTACATTTTGATTTATTTACAATCAATGGCTGTGTAAAAGTTTTTGAGTTGGCCACCTATATGTATATTTCAGTGAAGTACTTTTATGTTATAAGCTGTTATTGTTTTATGTCATAAGACAGCAACAGAACGCTGGAATATGTTGGAGTGAAATTGAGAGCTTCATCGATAAAATTTTCCCCTTAAAAAAACAAGGTAAACGGTCCAGAAAGAAATACTTATCAAAAGAAGCCATTAGAAAAATTCAGTACAAACAAATGATGTGGAAGTCATATAGATGTACTGGAAATGATGACGACTACAACATTTATAAAGAAGCACTAAACAAAGCTACAATTGAAATTCAAAATTCGAAGAGAAGCTACGAACAAAAATTAGCTTGTAATATAAAACAAGACAGCAAGAGTTTTTATGCATATGTTCGGAGTAAACAGAACGTTCAGGAAAAGGTTGGTGCTCTAGATGATAGTGCTGGAAATGTAATATCAGAGGGATTCTTAATGGCAGAAGACCTGAATGAATATTTTAGTTCGGTGTTTACCAGGCAAGGTATTAGTTCACTGCCAGTACCAGAGACTAAGCTCAAGGGGGTGAAATCAGACTATTTAGGACAGTTAATTGTAACCCCGGAAATGGCAGCTAAGAAAATAAGGACTATGAAGGATGATGAATCACCTGGAGTGGATAGGATTCCGCCCAAACTACTATTGGAATTTGTAGAACAAATGAGCATACCACTTGCAACAGTTTTGAACTTGTTATTAGAAGAGGGAATGGTTCCTTTAGAATGGAAAGAAGCAAACATTATACCGTTATTTAAAAAAGGTTCAAAAACAAGGTGGAAAAATACAGACCAGTGAGTTTAACATCAGTGATTTGCAAATTATTAGAAAGACTAATTAAAGATCACATGGTGGATTTTCTTGTTCAACATAACTTGTTAAACCCGGCCATCTCAACATGAGTTTCTAAAAGCGAGGTCATGCTTAACAAATATGTTATGTTTTTTGGAAGATATCATTAAGCGGGTAGACGACGGATCACCAGTAGATATCATCTATTTAGATTTTCAGAAAGCTTTCGGCAAAGTGCCACATCAAAGATTACTGCTTAAACTAAAGGCCCATGGCATAGGAAATGGTTTAATTAACTGGATAGAAAAATTGCTAATTGACAGAAGACAACGGGTAGTAGTTGATGAGGAGACTTCAAACTGGAAATAAGTTTTGAGTGGGGTACCACAGGGATCAGTACTGGGACCTATATTATTCTTAATATATATGAACGATTTGGACGACGATATACTGTACAAGCAAGGTGTTGAAATTTGCGGATGATACAAAATTGTTTAGATGGATTAAACGTGATGGAGATAGACAGCATTTAGAAGATGATCTTGACAGGTTGATAAAATGGTCTGAAAAATGGCAAATGTTGTTCAATTTTGGGAAATGTAAATGCCTCCACACAGGACATGGGAACAAAGATGTACAATATACAATGGGGGGTTCTGTACTAAGTACTACGATAAAAGAAAAGAACTTAGGGTTAAGAACTTAGGGTTAACCATTAGTGCTGATATGAAGGTTTCAGAACAGTGAGGTGTTGCTGCTTCAAAGGGAAATCAAATCCTTGGATTAATTAGGCGAAATATAACGTATAAGGAAAAAGAGCTAATAATACCGTTGTACAAAACAATAGTTAGGCCTCATTTAGAATATTGTATTCAAGCATGGAGGCCATATCTCAGGAAGGACATAGATATGCTAGAAAGAGTACAGAGAAGAGCAACTAAAATTTTACAAAAACTGAGGGATCTTCGTTATGAAATACACCTAAAACAATGTGGTTTAACAACATTAGAGACCAGGTAATTGAGAGGAGATCAGATAGAAGTGTTTAAAATATTGAATGGTTATGAAAATATTGATATCAATTTTTTTCTCAGTTAAGAAAGATAGAAGGACCAGAGGACTTGAAGTTACATTAGCACAGGAGCAGTGTCGATTAGATATAGGAAAGTTCTCATTCTCACAACGGACTGTAAAAAGAATGGAACAGATTATCTCCTGATTGTGTTGGTGCTAGTAGCATGAATGTACACATAGATAAAAAGTATTGGACTCTCGATAAGCCAAAAAGGCTTCCTTGTCCACCTGCCATCTAGAGTTAATTTTCTGGATGGCAATCTTGTTAAATGTTCACTTTAAGCATCATAAGAACTGCTATCTAAGTACAGGCGACAATGTTTAACAAAGATACACCATCAAATATTATTACATAAACAAACCATTTTTGGTGCAGCTCCCATTTAAAGAACTAACTACACCCAACTACAAATTCTGACAAAATAAACTGGGTGAGCATCCCCACCCCACAACCACACCGTGGATCACAAAATACCTCCAATTCAACACCCAATTGAGGCATGTACAAAATGGGTGGGGGCATGCACTAGATAACAGTAACTTCACAAGCCATACCTTTGTCACTGTAATGATCTTGCATAAGTCGATGTTTAGCAATGGAGAAGAAGTGACATCTGTTGGCTTAAAACACAAGAAGCTGCAAAGAACATTGAGCAGTGAAAATGCTTTCAATTTGTTCATTGTTGATTTTTTCGAATGCTGCATTTCATAATCATTTTGCAAAAAAATGGGCCAAGAGGCCCTGAAGTCCTTTGGACCCTAATACGTCTATATGTGACCCCGGCTGACCAAATGAGTGATAAGTCGGAAACATTGTAACACTGTTTTCTTACATTCTTTTAAAGGTTGGCTAGGGTGTTTTACATGGTTTTAACAATTATGACTGCTACAAAAATTGGCAAAGTTATGGAGCAATGAACATGGTAATTAAGGGTCAAAAAGTGAAAATGAAGAAAACGGCTGTTGAAGTTTTACATTATATATGCAAATGGATTGCATGGAAATATTACATGCATGACATTCAAATGTGGCACACAGTATGTAATATGTATGTTATGTTGCAATGATACACTGGAAGTACAAATGTGCTGCTACAAAGACTTATCAAGTTATGTCAGATTATGTTTTTATGTGTAAAACTAAGAGGACAGATTATTTGAGAGCAAAAGGTAAATTAAAGAAAATAAAAAATGACGAAGCTAATGCAGAGTTAAGAGAATTGACTAGAGTGTATAAATGCTTTATAAAACAAATATCAAAATGCTACCATAAATAGTTACATGAAAACTTGCGCAACCTAAAACATAGCAAGCCTGCAGAATACTGGGATATACTTAATAAAGCAAGTAACAGCAGTGAAAAATGTGGAAATATTTCACTGGATAAGTTTATGAACCACTTTGAAAAACTCGGTGAAAAACCTGAAAGTGAAACTGCAGTTAGTGAGATACCTTTTGATCCAAGAAAGATTTCCCAGTCAAATAAAAAAACTCAAAAACAAAAAGGCGTGTGGTATTGATAATGTTATATATGAAT
Organism: Escarpia spicata; assembly: GCA_963995525.1. Lineage (NCBI taxonomy): Eukaryota > Metazoa > Annelida > Polychaeta > Sabellida > Siboglinidae > Escarpia > Escarpia spicata. The sequence continues at coordinate 13,246,580 of OZ023205.1, read as the reverse complement.
ACTTAAAAAAACATCCTCACAGAACTAATTATAGTTATTGTTAAGATGTTTAACCTAGTTCTATTATCTGGCATTGTGCCAACAGATTGGTGTATTGGGATCATTAAGCCTATATACAAAAAGCAGGGGTCAATAGATGACCCAGACAACTATCATGGCATTACACTATTAAGCTGCATAGGCAAGTTGTTTACAGCCTCCATTAATGCGAGACTGACCACATAGCTAAAAGTAGCGAATGTAATAGGTGAATTCAACAACATATTAAAAGGTATCATCACGTGGATAATTCAATGCTCTTCAAAATAACACTTATTTGTAATTATAGAATACACCCATGGAATGTTTTTTGGTGAATCATAGTTACCGATCATTAAGGGTTATGATAGAAATAAAATGTTTACATGTTTAGTAGTGATTATATGCATGCCAGTGAAGTGGATTTAAATTTGCCCAGTGCACACCACAAATCCAGAAACATGGGGCAGGGGTCAGTTGCTAAGATTGTCTCGCTCTCTACATAAGTCTGATTTGCTGCTGTGTTGTAGCCATGTTTTAAGGTGGTAGGCCAAAGGACAGCATTTGGGAGCATTTTTTGACTGTTGAAGAGAATGGCAGTAAGTTGGCAAGATGCACAAAATGTGGCACTCGGCAAATATGTAAACCATACAGTAGTATTGAAGTTCAATGAAATTGTTGGAAAAGTTGAATTTGTATTATGCTTCTGTGATCAGGGTATTTAATTATTTACAAGGAAAAGTAGATTCCTCTAGTTACTCCAGGCTTTATAAGTTTACATAGCAGCAGACACTGGGACAGTGTGACTGCTGCCTGGCTAAATGGATGCAATGGTACTTTGAAATTAGTTCTTCTGCCAACTATCCTTTTCACACAAGCCTATAGGTTTAGTGGCTGCTAGCACACTACTGAGCCTAAACTACCATGCAGATGTGATGTATTTGAACTTGAGCCACTAATTAAATGTCCACTAAGCAGTAGCAGAGCAGTTTTATAATAATAATCGACAAGTTATGTGGCAGTGATCTTCCTATTGTCATTCATGTGATGTTTCTTGTTTATTATGAGCAGGGCAAACAAATGGTTATCATACGTAGACAGGTACAGAAAGAAAGTACCGGACAGAAACAGTTTCTGACCGGCAGAAATCAAACAACCTTGTAGGTAATTATTAATCAAATGTTTTTTGGTGAATCATAGTTACAGATCATTAAGGGATATGATGGAAGTAAAATGTTGACATGTTTACTGTTCATTTATTGCACCGTGCCTTGAATTTAGAGGAATAATTATAATAGAAAATAAAATGTTGTGGCTATTTTTAAATACATGCATTGATGAGAAACCGGGAATTACTTTTCTGTGGCCTAAGAATAACTAATTTCACAAACTTCCTGCTTATAACTACATAACAGAAAAGAAAACCTCCATATAAAACAACTGCATAAAATATATATCCATGCAAGACACAGACTCCGCATGTGACAGATGTTTTGGGAAGGGGAATAGCTTCCAGGTTCCTTTTCTGGCACAATACACAAAATCTACTGCTAGGGGATAGTCTCAAGGGCCCTTCTCAAAACCACATCACTAGATAGTGTACAAATTTTGGAGGGCTGTGTCAGCCTTCTTCTCATGTGATGTAGAGTTACCACAAGGAGAACACCTGTCTCCTTTGTTATTTGCTATTTACCTGAATGATTTTGAACACTATGTGAGTCATAATTATAAGGGACTTGACATGGCAGCTGGTGAAATTTACAACAACCTTAGTGATGATGATGTAGACATTTTCTTGAAAATGTATGTTCTACTACATGCTGATGTTACTAGAATGATTCAATCAAATACAGATTTCTTGTGTATAGTGGAACTATGTCAACTCTTCTAATGGTTGACATTTGGTTGTTTCAGGATGACCCCTTAAAATGTATGCCCAACTGTCCAGGGGTCTAGTGGGTGCTGTCTGTTGACATAAGCCTCTGCCAGTGGCCGATTACAGATTAGTAACAGTTTCCATCAGGTTGGCCTTCCTCCACAGTGAGGTGTGACAGATGTTGTAGGAAAAGGGATTAGTTGAGGAAAGGACTGTAAGCCAGACAGATCTGCTGCTGCAGTAGACAATTTAATTAGCAAATTTTGCATTTTAGGGGACCTTTGGTGCCATTATGATTTAATCAAATACAGATTTTGTGTGTATAGTGGCACTACCACATGAAATTAGAGGTTACAGAATTTGTTTTGAAAAAATAGGCAAAATGTGAAAATTTACAAGTTTTGGGGTCCTTTTTGAGGGGTCATTAGGTGCCCTTAGAATGATACAATCAAATACAGATTTCTTGTGTACAGTGATAATACCACATGAAATGTATGTGCAAAATTAGAGAAAAAGTTACTGAACAGGTTTTGAAAAAATTGGCAAAATGTAAAAATGTTACCAGTTTTGGGGCCCATGGAGGCCCTAGAGAGTCCTTAGAACGATTCAATCAAATACAGATTCCTCGTGCATAGTGGCAGTGCCCTAAGATATGTCTATGCAAAATTAGAGTAAAAGTTGCTGAACGGTTTCTATGATACGGCAGCTAACGGCGGATGTTGGACGCAGTGTGATGGCAACAGTCCGTTGGACCTTCGGCCCAAAGGACTAAAAATCTTATCACATGGCATGCATGTGATAAGATTTGCTAGCTCGTTAGCAGTGTGACAACCAAGATCGAAAGTCTGAAATGGGAGACCCTTGCGAGTAGGCGGGCTAATGCCAAGCTCATAATGCTCTACCGCATCAGGAACAAGTTAGTGGACATAACAATGACTTCATTCACAGCCGCTTGAACTCGTACCAGAGGCAACACATATCGCTACTTCCAGACATTCACCCACATCGACGCATACAAGCACTCATTCTTTCCAAGCACCATCAAATCGTGGAACAAATACACACAACAGCTAGTTAGCAAACAATCACTGGACTCATTTAGAAAGCATCTCCTCTCCATGCCTGCCTAATGTAATCTACGCTCATAAAGCTACAGGCACACCGACTGTAGGGTCTTCTAATCTGTCTAAACTTAAAATATTAACCAATAGACCCATGCCAGCGCTACACCACCCACTATTTGCGACATCCCACCCGAGCTCAACAATACTCTAGCCACATAAGTGTGGCTGATACAGAGGTATGAGCTGAACGTAAGAAGAAAAAGAAATATTTATTACAACATATTCACATTTTCACTAGTTATAAACCTAATAAAAGATTTTTTACGGTTATTTTAACAAAATAATAATAATTCAGTTGATGCCTACAGTTGCAAGACAAGGTTCTTGTGGAACTTACTCAATTATTAAAGCATGTTTTTTTTCAACAGCTAATAGGGGTAGACATTATTGCTGTCTGCTCATCCAAGGTGAGTAGAAAATCCATGGGATGATTAGAATTTGGCTAGCAGCAGTCCCCTGGGTCAGCAGCTATTTTGTACTTGTTTTTGTCCAATAAATAAAATTACACGTGTCTTTAAAGGTAAATGAACTTAATTCTGGACAATGTAACATCTAAATCTCTGCTTCTCCATATCTGGTTTCATAAAATGTTTGAACACTAGGTACCATCCTTTGGCACCAGGGACCAATGCTGATTACATCAGTCTAACTTCCCATGTAGCAGATCACATTGTAGAAACACTGAAGTTAAGCTAAGCCCATTAATTATCCAATCATACTGTTGCCATTCTGGAATCTACAATTTGGGTTTTGGCCAATCAAGGCTGACGTTACATGTAATGTTCGAGAAGTAGAAGTACCCGGTAATTATGAAAAAATGCACTGCTGCTGGCTCATGTGAATGATCAGACTTGTAGAATTATATTGTGATTTCAGGGAATTGCCCTCTGATGTGGGGCATGGGTGTTTGCACAAGTTGCCATTGTTAGAGTCATAACTATTGAAAGCAAAGTTCTATGGAAAAGTATAACTGATTCAACTAATTTCCGTACATTGCAAAGATAGCAAAGTCACCTCACCTGTCTTGCAACTCACGACACAGTCAACATGTACTGCAGGAGAACCATACTTCATCTACCGATCTACCACACCCCACGTACACAAGTACACCGGCTCGACATACCTGAGTGATAAGTAGAGAGTGCCGGGATGGAACACTGTGCCCACCACTCTGGTGCTCTCTTCCAGGACACAAGTCCAGCCATGCGGTACCTCTGTAACAACACAACATCAGTACAGATACAAGACAACTTCAATAGTAGCAATACTCCAGACAGTATGCTCTTCATAGTTAATATGCTAGATACATTATACATTTATAATGGCCTCACGTTATAAGGATTTCAGAAGCAGACTTTATAATGAAATCCGCGCTCTGGCCTGCACTGTATTATAATTATACATATATGGATATAAGGAACATCATTTATAAGGAATAGTTTGACAAGTTCTTTAAAGCTAGTGTCTACAGTATATATATACATATATATATATATAAAAGAACACTTATATTAATACAACTGTGCATAATTAGTACTTAAACTATGCACTACAGATTTGAACGACGAACCTGATTTACAATGGACTAAATTAATTTTATATAATCTTCAATTATACCTGCCAACTCTCCAGGAATTTCCGGGAGTCTCCTTGATTTTGGGTGTCTCCCGAAATACAGGTATATCACTTGGACTTTTGCTTAAAATCACCAACAGCATGCCCCCGTCTTCGAGATAGTGTAACGCCACAAGAAACGTGCTGAACCACTGAAGTTCCTATGAGAAATCTCCAATAGCACCCCCCTTCTTTCAATGTCAATATCCGAGACAACTTGACAAGACAGTGCGACACGGGAAGCGTGCTGAACCGCTGAGGAATCTCCCGGAATTAAAAAACAACTTGGCAGGTATATTTCAATGTTTGTCCTGCCAGCAGTGGAGTCATCTTAACTATGTCGCACAATATGACAGCAAGAAGCCTACCTTTGAGAGGCTGCTCTCCGTTCGGAAGCGTTATCTGCTGGTTGTGTTTGTTGGACTTGATGAGAGTGACTGGGCCTGTGTAGAAGGTGCCAGTGAGGCTGTTGAAGCATTCACCAAACACCTCGCTAATCACTCCAAGTCGTGGCAAGGAAACCCGACTCATGTCGGAGAGTCTTCCAGTACTCCCCTCACCCGACACTATGGTTGCTGAACAGGATGCTGGCAAGGCGAAATACCCACTATCATTTCCCTCTGATGTGTGACCCCCTGTGCTTTCTAATAATGCCCCACTTCCTTGGGTGTAGCTAAATCCCTCTGATCCAACAGATCTGATGGAATTAGAAAATAATGTGGTAGTAGATTGCAAGCTTCCCATGGTTTCTTTTGCATGAAATGGTTCTGATGCTTTGCTACCACTTGGGGTAGACACCACTGATGCATAGTCAGATGGTTCCACCGACACCACTGCAGCTTTTCCAGAGTGTGAATTAGACACCGATGAAGGTATTTCAGAGGGTGACTTAGACACCTCTGCAGCTTTTTCAGAGGGTAAATTAGACACCGATGAAGCTTTTTCAGAGGGTGAATTAGACACCACTGCAGCTTTTTTAGATGGTGAATTAGACACCACTGCAGCTTTTTCAGAGGGTGAATTAAACACCGATGAAGCTTTTTCAGAGGGTGAATTAGACCCCACTGAAGCTTTCACAGAGGGTGAAACAGACCCCTCAGAAGCTTCTTCAGAGGGTGAATTAGATTCCACTGAAGTTTTTTCAGAGGGTGAAGTAGACTCCACTGAAGATTTGTTTCCAGAGGATGGTGTAGACACCACTGCTGCACTGGTACCTGATGTGGTAGGAGTCTCTTCATCGGGTTCACCCGTCGATGTTTTGAGTTGTTTGCTACTACTAAGTATAGATTTAAAGGAAGAAAATGATCCGTTGCCATGTTTTGCCTCAATGACTTTGGGTTCCAATGAATGTGGCCCTACAGCTTCCTTGCCATTCTCTTCTTGTTCAATTGCTGTAGTGGAAGATATTTCCATGTCTGTTGGCAGAGTGTCTTTAGCGTTTTCTTGTGTCACAATCACTTGCACGTTTGAGCCACTCGTCTTGCCACCTGGTCTGAGTGCGGAATGTGCACTTTTAGACAAGGAACGTCGCAGTTTCCTTATATTTTCCGTTATAAGTTTTCTGGTTATTCTCCTCCTGACAGTTTTCTTCTCCTGAATATGCAATGCACATTCAGGGTTAGGATCTATGACTATTACTTAAATAATTAATTAATTAAGAGTTAATTATTAATTTTAACTGCCATTGTGTTATCCATAATTGTTATATATGTAACATATAATAGTATGCAATGTTATGTAATTATGTTTACTAACATTGAATTATGGTTATTATTAATATTTATTATTATTATTTGATTTATTTTATTAAAAGGGGCTCCCATGTTAGAGACATGTTATGTCTTAATGGGAGTCTCCTTGATCTTCACATTGAAGTAAACTATTTCAATTTGTACTTTTATGGTCAAGGTAAATCTGTCAATCTGTCAGTCTGTCTGTCTGTCTGTCTGTCTGTCTGTCTGTCTGTCTGTCTGTCTGTCTGTCTGTCTGTCTGACTATATGCCATGTGCTTGAAGGATAAACAGGCTAAATCTAATATCACCTTATTGATGTTAGCTCTTAGTGCTGTATGCTGTATGCCGTATGGCGGTATACTGATGTATCATTATTTTTTATGCAATCTTGAAACCGGTATTTTTATTAAGTCCAATAGATAATATTTTCAATAACTGACAATACTTGAAACTTCCAAACAACAAAGTCTTGCCTAAAGGCACTTCATGACTGTCTTTCCTGCATGAGTGTGAGAATGAAACACCTACAGAATGACGGAATACATCTCAGCATGATAATGTAAAACTGTATACAGTACCATATAATGTACAAAATATATAGTACATACCGTACATCAAAGCCAAATGTGTATTAGTGAATTTTGACTATTATCTGTTTAATTTTAACATTTTTGGGGGCAAATATCATGTTACATTACTACTGTTTACTGAACTGCACAGCCAGTACTAAAAATACAGATAACAGTTAAAAACACCATTTGATTTAATTAAATCAAACGTCATTTATGTGGGCAAGGACACTGCTTCTATTGTAGAGGGTACGGTAGGCCGACCTCCAAATGTTAATTAGCCAGCCTCTCTTTCAATTTATGCGCATCGAAAAGGTAAATTATTTAGCATGCTTGTTTCTTTACAATTTGTTTAGTTGATGGTGTATTGTTTGCACTGCGTTTTTAGTCAATGAGGTTGACTAGATTCCTCTGTCGCCAGAGGAAGTTTGTTCTGCCAGCACAGCCTGTTTTTTCCCATTTTACCCACCCTCCTACTCCAGCTACTCCAGCTATTTCAGGTATTACTATATGTACTTAAATTTAATAGGGCGGTGAGTACAATACATTGTGACACATTGTACACGGAAAGGTAGTTCACAAGTTTTAAATTTGTTGACGCTTTTCCCTGTTTTAGTTTGGCACACGAGGTTTGTAATGCTTTTTTCTCAACTGAATGTTCGGTAGTGTACTCATGGTTTTTATTGAAGGTCCTTTTCGAAGTAAATTTTGTATGGCAGTTTGGCCCTGCCTTTCTGGGTTATATGTTAGTAGTTGGCGGTTTTTACATTATATGTGTGTGTGGGTGGTTTCTGGACCCCACATGTATTCTGCTTAGATAGTGAATTATTGGCAAACCCAATTGACAGAGATGTATGACTCCTCTAATCTTGTAAGGGGATTTGCCTTTGTTATCTAGGCCAACGGCAATGCCCATTGTCATGTCTATACTTTTATTTTACTATATGTAATTTAAGGGCATTGCCATTTTCCAACCACACCTTGTGTGTGTGTCTCTATCTCTCGCTACATAAACCAAGCAATGCACAGCAGGCTCCAATACACGTCACATCCTACAACTGCACTCAATCAGTATTGGACGGTCAAAATGTTAGAAGAGATATTGTTAGAATATACAGAGTGTATATAGTTTGCTGTGACACCTACTGTTACCTACCAACCGTTGGTGACGTCATGGCAGTAAGGGTCGTTGAGCATGGTGCACCATGGTGCAGCTTAATTTGTTGTTTCAGGCTGTATTATTTTTTTATATCACCATAAAGGTAATAATCTTATCTATAAATGTGCTGCTGGATGTGTTCAGGATTTTTTAGTTATAGCCTTTTGAACATTGTGAATGCTTTATAATCCTGCAATATATTTGGAATTTTTTATTGCCACTTAATTAAAGTGAGCAAAAAGCTGCGGATATGATGCATTTGTGATGTTCAAATGCAAAGAAAACTCCTGTGGACAAATATGTAGGTAAGATTGTCGATTGTGATATATAAAAATATTACATTCTGCACTTGCAACCGACCTATCCGTTAAGTGACCTGTTGCCTAGCAAAACCTCCGTCAAGCCATCAGAAAACATGGTGGGTTCGGACATTCCGTCGTAGATTTCGTTGAAATCCTGGTCACAAAAGTGTTTCTTCATAACAAAAAAGGAAAAGTTTTTAAAGTGACAACTGTATGCGGGAATGTTTGATTTGTGAGATGTCATGCAGCAATAGCAATGTAATTCACGTATATATATAACCGTTATCAACATTGTTAGCAAAGGCTAAGCTTGACGGAACTCACATGCAAAAATTCAATTGTGACATAGGCAAACCACAACATACTGGATACATCAATTTCTTGCACAGCCTGAAACAACAACCTGCACTGTCACTCGCCATGCTAAATGCCTAGGTGCACTCAGCGGCCCTTACTGGCATGACATCACCAACATCTAACAAGTTGGTTGCAAATGACCAATCTTAAAGAGGCTTAGTGACATGATTTCAAAATCAATAGACTTCATATTTGGCACATTACTTGATAAGTGCATTACGTTTAAGTATACAAAGTTTCAAAGAAATTGAAAACTCATTTAACTTGCACGCATAGACTAATGCAGAGACCCATCACCCCGTCATTTGGATGGGCTGAGTCAGCCGGGAACGGGTTAGAATTTTGACGAACGGGTACAAACCTGTCAACTGTGTAATGTCAATTGTTACCGTTATATACGATAAAAATTATGTGTCTGGCGCCACACATGCGGAGCCTTTCTCTGACATTGGCACGGTCTTCACAAGGCAGTTCCTGGAAATACTCTACGCACCTGTGGCGTGTGTATAGTTTGTCGCAATATTCAAATGGATACTGCTTTAATGCAACATCGTAGATACATTGTTAATTACTGCTGTCAGTCAAAAATTGACACTACAATGACTTGTGTCAGCACTGTTGTGGGAAAGTTTCCGGCATTTGAATTGCCAATAAATAAATCGCATTTTACACCTTGTTAACGTGGTGTTAACTTCGCCCCTTAAAACTGTTTTGTAACATGCGATTCGGCCAAATTACGACGGTATCGTTTTAGCAGACTTTACGAACGATTTCTTTATTTAGTATTCGCATGCTGGCCCATTATTCTCCGTATGCAAATACGAGTAATCGGGAGCGTTCAAGGTTTTGGTGCCCAATATATACTTCATGCTTCGTTACTTCCCTAGAGGGGTCCAGTTAATTGAAAGCATGTGAAACTATCAACTGAAACTACAATATAGCATTTTTGTCTAACCCATGTCCCATCCATCGAAGAAATGTCGAAATGACATTATGCATTTTTTCGAATCAAAACCAACAAAAATTACATTGACTGCCATTGTTCACTAGGAAGACGATGGCGTGGACTGAATGGAAACTGTGCTAGTGGCTGTGCCTGTGTTGTCGGTGATACCTCTGCCCGTGTCGTCTTGTTCAGCCTCGTCACCTCTGCCCGTGTTGTAATGTTTGGCGTCGTCACCTCTGCCCATATCATTGTATTCGGTGTCGCTAGCATGTGGCCAATCCACAACTGAATTCTTTCCACTCGAAGCTGCTTGGCTGTTTCTAATGTTGCTGATTTTCTTTGTTATGTTGCAGGCACTTGTTGGCAACAAATAGATATGTTAAATAAATTATGTTATTTTACTGGTGACACAGTGTTGTTATTAATATGGTCACAATATATATATATATATATCAACCGGGAGCGGGTAAGAATTGTCGCCCCGTCATTTGGACGAGTAAAGTTTCTGGTCACATGATGCATGGCGCTGTCATGAGGAGCAAAAATATTATCCTGCATTAGTCCCTGTGTGCACGTAAAATGTTCAAATTGTAAACAAAACTTCAATTTATACAGTTAATTAATTGTTATTGGCATTTATTATGGATGTCAGGGCATGCATAATTCCCACCCTCAAATACCACTGAAATTGGATGGCCCCACACTCCTTACTACAGACTGATGGCTCCCACACTCCTTACTACAAACTGATGGCTCCCACACACTACTTACTACAAACTGATGGCTCCCACACTCCTTACTACAAACTGATGGCTCCCACACTACTTAATTACTACAAACTGATGTCTCCCACACTCCTTACTACAAACTGGGATGGAGTACAACTGATTCTGTGAACTTCCTGCTAATGATTACCACCCCTGGCTGATTCTGGGCAATGCAACAGACGTAACTTTGAAACATATAAAACCCCAACTTGTTTCTAACAATCTGCCAACTTACATAGAATTCAGCATCAGTTGGTAATGCTTCCCACACTTTGCTGGCAGTGTCTGTGGCACACTTGAAATTTGGATACAATTTGTAGAGTCTTCGGAAGATGAAGAACTTGATTCCAATAAACAGACCTACAAATAAGAAGTTTCCCATAAGGCTACTACACAACCTACAGAACTGACATTGTTCCTATCTAGTTATAGCGTTTATGACGGTAACATTTTATTAAGCAAATTGTCATTCACTACAATATGTCAGAATATGTGTACCGTTACGTGTGTATATAATAATAATAATATCTACAGTCAGGTAGCTTAATCAGCAACATATTTTTGGGATATGGAGACAGACCAGATAAAAGTAACAAACTTGGTTTGTAGATTTAACATGTTTGTCATGTTTTTCTACGTTTCTTCATTGAATATTGATACATATCAATTAAATTCACCAAATTGTTTTCTCTGCATCCTTAGGTCTTTAGCATTAATTGGATCAAAGTAAGACATTTTTTGTTTCAGAGGGAGTGAAGAGGATAGGTAAATAGGTAAAGTAATATAATAGGCCCCAGGTAATAGAGTTAAGAGTTGCACTGACTCACCAATGATCTTCATGAACTGTATACCAGACAGCACGACAGAGAGAATGAGGAGGAGCGCCAAGATCTTGATGAGAAACATGGTCAGTTGAGGCACTTTCCACATGAACAAGCTGCACAAGAACCATTACAAATTACTGCATCCATCTCACCATTACATACTCGGTCATCTAAACAGGCTCATTGACCACGTCTCGTGCAACAATCTACAGGACAAATTCCAATCTGCCTACAAGCCGAATCACAGTACTGAAACTGCACTGGTGCGAATCCAGAATGATATCCTGATGACCCTGAACAACAAGAGGGGTGTCAAGTTGATCCTACTTAATCTATCAGCGGCATTTGACACTGTAGATCATATGCTGCTGTTGGCTTGTTTGAAAAGCGCAGGTGTCATCGGCATCACGCATCAGTGGTTTGAGTCATACCTGACTTTGAGGACTCGGACTGTCTGTCGAGGTCAGACCCAGTCAGACCGTTGGAGCTGCTCCAGGGAGTGCCACAGGGGTCGGTTCTTGGTCCAGTTTTGTTTACACTCTACACCGGACCCATTGCGCAGATAGTTATATCATCTACTACCATCGCTCGCAACCTTGTAGTCGCAGCAACGAAGTAATCGCAGTCCATAGAGGTTGGACAACAATTTTAAAGCTTTCTCACCTGAAATAGGTTTGTTGGTGGTATGTATCACCACCAAAAAAAACCCACCTGAATCCACCCATGGCAAAACCTAATTTTTGAACTAAGCAACATAAAAACACGTTTGAGGTATAATTTCCAGCTAACTTTAGGATGTCCATTTGTTTGTTGACACATTGGAGGTCGTTAGAGGTCAAGGTCATGTGATAAGGTCAAGGTCAAGACAACATTTGATCAAATAAGCTGGATTTGGACCAAAGTGGTATGACTTTGCAACAAAATTAAGTTATAAACACTTATGTAAGTGTCATTGCAACCAAGTGTTCTATGCCTACTCATTTAAACCACAGTTTATAGGTGATTATAGTTCAAAGTCACGTTTCAATGTCAATATATGCATATTGTCTATTTACAATCCTGTTTGATCCTGATGTACATCCCGGTCATCATCATCCCGTGCCACATTCATGCATGTGATGCCCTTGCACTGGCCCCACGCTGGTGTGCATTGCAGTCCATTCTTATGGCAGGTGCACATTTTTTATCGCAGTGACCACCGCAATTGTATCGAATTATCTTGAGGAGTCGCTCTGGTGCCGCAGGCTGAGACACTCTGATACACTCGAGACCACCAGAAGATGCTACCCAACCCCAAACCTTAGGGGAGATATCATTGTCACGCCATCCCTGCACCTGATGATAAGTTCGATGGCTATGGAAGGCGGCTGCATCATTCGTTGGCGGAAGCTTCTCTGGAGACACGTATTGTGTAGAAGTAGCTACCTTCAGCAGGAACTTCGCCACTCGTGCGAACTCGTCACCATGTATGGGTTATCACTCTTATCTGTGGCATCAGCGTGATGTATCATGAGTTGAAATTCGTCTGAATCTTCTGCGACAACAGCTCTTGGAATTTTCTTCGCAGAAAGTTTTGACATGGACAACCGAGGCTAGAGTCTTCTCATTGAAGCCACGGCCATGCGTTAGACCCCCAGTTGACTTAATGCCAGCCATCAGAATTTGCTTTATGAAGAGATCTCTGAATACACCTGACCATGCACAGCTGTTGTCGCAGAAGATTCCGACGTATTTCAACTCATGATACATCATGCTGATGCCACAGATAAGAGTGATATTTGTACATGGTGACATCGAAACAGACGGTATGCATCACTACATTGAAGAATAATCTGGATCCAGCCCTCTCAAAAGCTCTGCTCTTTCTGCCCGCTCTCAGTAGGTGTGACAACACGTCAAGGCCATATGGAATTGACAAAATGACCGTTCTCACGAAGTATGCAGCACTGAAAAAGTTCACCTCCGTCTTCATGTCTCCATCTTCCTCGAAAGAGAACATCGAAAAGGCAGAAGATGTCCTGCTGGTGATATACGGGTGCACCACATCAATAAGCCTGAACTCCGCATGGGTGGCAAAGTTCCTGCTGAAGGTAACTACTTCTACACAATACGTGTCTCCAGAGAAGCTTCCGCCAACGAATGATGCAGCCGCCTTCCATAGCCATCGGACTTATCATCAGGTGCAGTGATGGCGTGACAATGATATCTCCCCTGATCTTTGGGGTTGGGTAGCATCTTCTGGTGGTCTCGAGCCTATCAGAATGTCTCAGCCTGCGGCACCAGAGCGACTCCTCAAGATAATTCGATGCAATTGCGGTGGTCACTGCGATAAGAAAATGTGCACCTGCCGTAAGAATGGACTGCAGTGCACACCAGCATGTGGCCAGTGAATGTGACACAAGTGGAGAGCCAGGATGATGATGACCGGGATGTTGATCAGGATCATACAGGATTGTAAATAGACAATATGCATATATTGACATTGAAACGTGACTTTGAACTATAATCACCTGTAAAATGTGGTTTAAATGATTAGGCATAGTCAATTTGGTTGCAAAGACACCTAAATATGTGTTTGTAACTTCACTTCGTTGCAAAGTTATGCCACTTTGGTCCGAATCCAGCTTATTCCCAGATTATTTTTATCAAATTCTGCCTTGACCTTATTGCATGACCTTGACCTATAACAATCTCCAAAGTGTCACCAAACGAATTGACATCCTAGTTAGTTGGAAATGATACCTAAAACGTATTTTTATGTAGCCATGGGTGGATTCAGGTGGGGTTTCTTTGGTGGTGAGACTTACCACCAACAAACTCATCATTGTCCAACCTAAATCGTTCGTTGCCGAGACTATTGGAGCTTTGTTTGACAGTGAGCTCAGCATGAAATCGCAAGTATCGAAACTGTGCCAGGTAGCATACTTTCATCTACATCAAATTCGTTCCATCAGAGATTGCTTGACACAACATGCCACTGAACTCCTGGTTCACTCCCTCGTCATATCGCGACTGGACTATGGAAATGGCCTCCTTTTCAGTGTACCTGATCAGCTACTGGACAAGCTGCAGAGAGTCCAGAATGTGGCAGCTCACGTTGTGGTCAAAGCCAGTCGCTATGATCACGTAACAACCATCCTAGAGACTCTCCAGTGGCTTCCAGTTCGGTACCATATTTAGTATAAGGTTGTACTGATGACGTTCAAAGCCCTTCATCCGCTTGCGCCGAGCTACATCACAGACCTGTTCTAGTTCTACCAGCCCAGCAAAACGTTGAGATCGTCATCAGATTCTCTACTGACTGTACACAGTGCACATCTCCACCAGTACGGGGATTGTACCTTCTCCATCGCTGCTCCTCGCCTGTGGAACAATCTTCCCCACAATATGTGCAAATGTGACTCTTTACACCACTTCAAAAGACTCCTAAAGACTCACCTGTTCAAACGAGCCTTTTATTCCTGAACTTTCATCGTCATTTAATGTTGTCGCTCGACTGGACTTTTTAATGATTATTATTCTGTGCTATGTTTTTATGATCTTAAATTTCTAGTGGTTTTTAAAATGTTTTTATTATAAGTTTCTTAATGATAATTTGATTGGACATTTGGTGCCATGTTTTTATGATCTTGGATTTTTTTAGTGCTATGTTTTTTATGTTTATACAATCTCAACTTTTTTACTGTTTTTGTCTCGGCGCCTTTGAGCAGGGTAACCTGGAGTCATGGCACTTTATAAATGATCTAATTATTATTAGTAGTAGTTACAGCAACAAAATGCCCAAAAGCACACTAAATACCAAGTTCAGTTACTATATTTAACGTCAGTTTTCAGTTCCTTTAGTGTCATGAAATGTGTTCATATCTGTATAATATTATAGTGTGCGAATAACAATAATATCTTTCTTATATAGTGCCCCATCCAAATCTTTGTTCTGGGGCCCTGTACGGTGGATATATTACAAATTAATTACTAACATATAAAACCATACATGTTTTAATACTAATGTGCAAAATAATATTCAATTATTACTACACTACCTTCCCTCCCGTCGCCTTCCCTCCCGCCGCCTTCAGTCCCGCCACCTTCCATCCTGTCATTTTCACTCCCATCACCTTTATTTCCCATCATCTTTCCTCCAGTCACCGGTCCGTTTAAAAAAAAAACAATTTATAGGCATACCCAACAGTCTTTATTTGTTGTAAAACTTGGTTATTTTATCATTACATATTATGTTATTTCTAATTCTAAAAATAAATATATATCAGCAATCATCATCATCATTGTGAAGCCGTAGTATCCCGTGGGTGGGCGAAGGCCTCAGCATGTCGTTTCCAAATCTGCCTGTCTTGCGCTATCCTCTGCCAGATGGTGCCCTTCCAGTACTCGTCTAGTTTGTGTCTCCACCGCCTCGCCGGTCTTCCTCTAGATCGTTTCCCTTCGTATGGTCTCCAGGTTGTGATACGCGATGTCCATCGGTTATCTCGTAGTCTGCTGATGTGCCCTGCCCAGGTCCACTTCTGTCTTCTGATTTGTTCTATCACGTTTTTTTATCTTCTGCCTTACCCAGATGTTTGTTTTTTCTCTCCCGATATGTGATGTTTAACATACTTCTTTCCATCTTTGTTTGTGTGGCTGCTAGCTTGTTCTTTGCTTGGATGGTGAGTGCCAATGTTTCCGCACCATATGTCATCGCTGGAAGTACGCATGAGTTGAAGATTTGCCTCTTCAAGCAGGTTCCAAAGTTACCCTTGAAGATGTCATGGTGTTTGGCGAATGCTGTCCAGTCGGCAGTTATCCTTCTTTGAATCTCCTTGTCTTGGTTTTTGTCTCTGATACTGTATCGCTGTCCCAGATAGACGTAGCTTTCAACGTTCTCTATCTGCGTCGTGTTGATATATATATTGGGGTGTAATTTTTTAGCATTACTTTTGTCTTTGAGATGTTCATCTTGAGACCTTGTTTTTCAATTTCATCAGCTAGCTCCTGTAGCATTTTAGTTATACAAATCAAACTATATCAATAGCTCCATTTGAAATCACTGTACATTCTCTTTAAGAATGGCATACGCCTAGTATGTACAAAGAATCATTAAGAATAGGACGTGGCATTCACTGCTTTCGTGTCCTAGCAACCAAGTATGAACATATTGCAGCTGGAGTGATCTGACTGCTTAATCATGACAGAGGTTGGCAAAGAAACAAATAAAGGGGTCTGTTTTATTGTGTGCAGTGGCAGATTGTTCAAACAAATACCAGGCAATGAGACAACCATGGGTTAGCTTTCTTTATTTGTTGACAAAAGGGCAATAACAAGAGAAAAACAAGACTATTCAGAAATGACAACATCTTATAGCTATAGAAGTTTGTTTGGAACATTACCATTATCCCCAAAATTGCACTGTCATTGTAGGAAAATGTGGCATCTTAAACCGCTAGTTTAACTCGGTCATAGATATTAAATAAAGGCACATGTGGCACATCTTATTCTTAATGAGTCCTTGGTATATCTACCTTTTGCACATGCATAAGAGGGACACTTACTTGTTTAGTTTCTCCATGTTGTCTACTAAATTTGCTAGTAATTTCTGAAATAGATAAGTACAAACATCCAATGTCAGTGTTCACAACTGATAAACAAACTGATACCAAGATGTATCAAAGATTGCAAAATTAGTTTTATTTCTTTAAATTGTAAGAAGACTATCAAAAGAGAGACACAGAGGGGGATACAGTGAGAAAGTGTGTGGGGAAAGGGGAGAGAGTGAGACAGAATGAGTGAAAGAGAGCAAGAGAAAGAGAGATCGCGGGAGGAAGAAATAAGAGAATGAGTGAGTGGCGAGCAAGTGAGAATGAGTGAACGAATGAGAATGCACAAGAGGAAAAGCACACGAGAGAGTGTAAAACAGAAAGTTGCCAATTTGAAGTTGATATAAATGATAACAACTCGTCAATTCAAAACATACTATGAGAACATGTTGCTGTGACTCGTTGAGATTTGCTCTCACCTGGGCTTTCTTTGCTACCTGCAACAGTACACCAAACTTCTTCTTTTTTCCAAAGTCACCAAATGGTAGTTCATCTGACTACAAACATAACATATTGATATGGTGTTTGCTGTGCTAAGATAAAACCAAACAGAGATGAAAATATATATTTTCAATATTTAATTAAGTACCTCTAATGAAAAGTAGAACACAAGATGTAAACTTTTGTAAGGCAGCTGCATGGAGGGCTTACAACAAGTTTACAAGGATCTGGAAGTCAGTACTTCATATAAGGAACTGAAAGAACACCATGCAGTCTGTGCTGTTGAATTGCTGTGAATCCAGGACAATGACTTATCTACTTTATAAAAACAATTAGGTGGATCCGTGAATGTAGGCATTTTGCTTTATTGGCTTTTTTAATAGGACGCCTATCTCATGAGAAAGTTGCATATTGCCTCTGAATATTTGCAGGGCAAGTTTCATTTGATGGATATTAACCCATGTTTATACTGGTGTTCTTTCAATCATGTGTGTTTGCATTTGTGTTCTTTCAATCATGCGTGTTTGCACTGTTGTTGTTTCAATCATGTGTGTTTGCACTGGTGTTTTTTCAATCATGTGTGTTTGCACTGGTGTTGTTTCAATCATGCATGTTATGTTTGCACTGGTGTTGTTTCAATCATGTGTGTTTGCACTGGTGTTGTTTCAATCATGTGTGTTTGCACTGGTGTTGTTTCAATCATGCATGTTATGTTTGCACTGGTGTTGTTTCAATCATGTGTGTTTGCACTGGTGTTTTTTCAATCATGTGTGTTTGCACTGGTGTTGTTTCAATCATGCATGTTATGTTTGCACTGGTGTTGTTTCAATCATGTGTGTTTGCACTGGTGTTGTTTCAATCATGCATGTTTGCACTGGTGTTCTTTCAATCATGTGTGTTTGCACTGGTGTTGTTTCAATCATGTGTGTTTGCACTGGTGTTGTTTCAATCATGTGTGTTTGTACTGGTGTTGTTTCAATCATGTGTGTTTGCACTGGTGTTGTTTCAATCATGCATGTTTGCACTGGTGTTCTTTCAATCATGTGTGTTTGCACTGGTGTTCTTTCAGTCATGCACGTTTGCACTGGTTTTCAATCAATCATGCACGTTTGCACTGGTGTTCTTTCAATCATGTGTGTTTGCACTGGTGTTCTTTCAACCATGTGTGTTTGCACTGGTGTTGTTTCAATCATGCGTGTATGTACTGGTGTTGTTTCAATCATGCATGTTTGTACTGGTGTTGTTTCAATCATGTGTGTTTGCACTGGTGTTGTTTCAATCATGTGTGTTTGCACTGGTGTTGTTTCAATCATGTGTGTTTGCACTGGTGTTGTTTCAATCATGCGTGTATGTACTGGTGTTGTTTCAATCATGCATGTTTGCACTGGTGTTCTTTCAATCATGTGTGTTTGCACTGGTGTTGTTTCAATCATGTGTGTTTGCACTGGTGTTGTTTCAATCATGCATGTTTGCACTGGTGTTCTTTCAATCATGTGTGTTTGCACTGGTGTTCTTTCAGTCATGCACGTTTGCACTGGTTTTCAATCAATCATGCACGTTTGCACTGGTGTTCTTTCAATCATGTGTGTTTGCACTGGTGTTCTTTCAACCATGTGTGTTTGCACTGGTGTTGTTTCAATCATGTGTGTTTGCACTGGTGTTGTTTCAATCATGTGTGTTTGCACTGGTGTTCTTTCAATCATGTGTGTTTGCACTGGTGTTGTTTCAATCATGCGTGTATGTACTGGTGTTGTTTCAATCATGCATGTTTGCACTGGTGTTCTTTCAATCATGTGTGTTTGCACTGGTGTTGTTTCAATCATGTGTGTTTGCACTGGTGTTGTTTCAATCATGCATGTTTGCACTGGTGTTCTTTCAATCATGTGTGTTTGCACTGGTGTTGTTTCAATCATGTGTGTTTGCACTGGTGTTCTTTCAACCATGTGTTTGCACTGGTGTTCTTTCAACCATGTGTGCTTGCACTGTTTCCATGGTATAGGATAGGTCACATATCTAATTATACAACAAACCACATACAATCATAGCAGTATATCAGTGATACAGATACTACCTGTAGTATATAGTAACCAAGGTCAACAAAATCCGTGGATATAAATTGCAAGTGTCTACTGTCAGAGGCTAGCACATGGGAAACTGGTGTTTGGCCTTACCGTGGGGCCATTTCTCAGGTTTGGGAAGAGACCGAAATGAAGTGGATACTGACTGCAAAGAAATATGGTTGCACTTTTATTTACCAATCATGGACATACATCCGAATCATCAAGATATGTAAGTAGATATAGCTTATATTACACAGAGTGGACACTGACTATCAGACACATTTTGGCACGTGATCAAACTGTTTCTTATATCCGATGTTCCTTATATATGTGTGTACAAATAACAGTGCTGGTATAATGGGTCAAAAGCAACCCTGTAGTAGGGTTTTGCTTATTTGCAGTGCACAATTTGACCTGATCCTTTGATCTTTGACCATCAATTGGTTTGTCATGCCAAAAGTAGTTGTGTTGTAGTTTCTGTTAATTTCCTTTTTTCTTATTATAATTAGTTTCCTTCAACATAAATGCACAAGTTATTATATTTACATTTATACTATGTACTATAACAATTAACATATTAAGCTTAAATACCATATTAAAAGGTAACTTCTTAAGTTCTTATAAAGTGCAGTATCCAATCATTAGGATTGATCAAACCAACATTTGATCAAAGCTCAAATGGTATTTATGAGTGCGTTGCTGCAGCCTATATTTGAAATGTAGGGTACACTGACTTAATCATGGGACAAGCTCATCCAGCCACAACAGTTGGCCTCTCTTTCTTTTACTTGGAAAGGTAATCTTTTCTATGTTGTTACGGATAAAAGAATTTGTTTTGGTTAGAACATTTATGAGGCGCGTTGACACACTGTAAAATTTACCCAGTAAGGTTCGTTAGTTCCTCGTGGATTGTTCTAATCGTTATTTACGCAATGCAACAAGACAACACCAGATATGGAAGAAATGTGGCCAGAATAACCTTCTGACATTTATTTATTATTCACCCGATAATTGGATGAGTTGTTAGCTAAAACACAATACAATCAAATGTGGGCCATTTGAGGTCTTAAACATTGCCCCATTTATTTTACCTATACATTCTAAAAACAAGGCCCACATTATAGAATACCATATTTAAATTATGGTAATACACCAGAACTATTAAAAAGACGCCTCCCAGACATTTAGACGATTAAAACTACTAACTATTACCACATCCTAGAGAGGTGGGGCCATTCCGCCTTCCGCCACACCGTTTATTAATCCTACTTTAATTACCGCCCTAAAAACCCTGCGTACACTTGAAGGAGGAAAAAGCCTTAAGGCTAAACCTCGTGTACCATTTAGAAACAGGGAAAAGCGTCAGCAAAGCTAAAATTAACGCATGTGCGTGTTGTGAAAATCCCATACATACTTATAACTAGTCTTATGGCAGGAGGGGAGGGAGGTGGAGTCAAAACTGATACGATATTCAATAAACAACTGAACACGAGGAATTTCAAATGTGGCCGCTGCTGGAGGTGCAGTGGCCTTTTATGTCCTGAATGGTCGGACTAGGTTTTACTGTATCACTACGCTAAAGCGCGGGAAGGCCAGCACGCCTCCCGGCTATTGGACTCTGACCTGGGCGGGACGGCCGGTACGCCTTCAGGCTATTTGACTCTGACCTGGTCAAGGTACAGTGTCAGCTTGTTTACCTAGCCTGCAGGCTGGCTCTAGGACTTTAGTGTTGCCTTGGTTGCCTCGCGTAAAACTTATTATGCAATGTAATCACATAAATCCCTTTACCGTAATTAATCTTGGAAAAAATATTTGTGTCCCACCCTCCAACCCCTACTACACCTGTATTTTTTGTATATATTTTTGGTTAGGTTGGTTTGCTAACAGGGTTATAAATTTATATATTTTCGTTCACGATCGTTAGGTTTTGACAAGACATTACACTGTATGTTAACTAAAGGTCAGTATGTTGATAATAACTAAACCTATATCTGTTCTCATTTGCGGTGTTAGTTATCGATGTGTACGTGGTGTTTTAGGGCGGAGGTGGTTACCTTGCGCTTTCCCCACTATTGATTATTTGTACATAGATATTCATTCATGAGCCTTCCAACTGTTATTACCGGGGTAGTTGATTCGGTGGGTCCTTCCACCTGCGTGTAGTCGGTTCCCCCACCTTGGCTGTTCTCATTTAGATTATAATCATGTTCGCTAGGTAATGAATCATGATTTTAATTATGTAATCTGCATAATATATTCATGCATAATGATTTCGGCTTTATATATAAAGCTCTTATACAAACAGGTCTGCCTTGTGTTATGCAGCAAACTAGCCACGATTCATATCCGTTTAACAAGCAGCATCGGCACACATAAAGGCTCTTTACACTTTACTCCCTGGCAGACCTCTTCATTTGAACACCATTTCGACTTCCCTGGGAAGCATTCAGCCATGCTGCAATTACTGCACAAAGACAATTTGTACACAAATATCCACCATTGTTTATAACCAGGTACTCATTTATACAGCTGAGTGAACTGGAGTAATCTAGAATGAATGAACTTGCCCAAGGTTTGACACGGTAGCACAGGATTCGAACCTGGATTCTCTCAATTGATAGTCCGATGCTCTAGCCACAGTGCTTTATTAGCGCAAACCACCTTAGAAGCAATGCCTACTCCTGGCATGATCTTTGCAGGGACCTATTTCTGGCTCAGAACTACTGTCGGTGTGTTAATTTATACGTACTAGCCAAAACAGGGAATCCAATGTTGTTCCTTTTAAGCAGATATCCCTTACACCAGGAATCACTACATTTAAGTATGACTGTAATGAATGTGTACTTGTAATGAAAGAAAGACAAAACATACTATGTGGTGATGTAGTTGACATACAGCTTGAGTATACAAAGGAGCAGGACAAGTTGAAGAAACCAGCCAGTGTACACAGACAGCATGTACACCTACAACAGTGTATGCTTGTTGCCATACATATAATGTACAGTCATAAAGGTACATTGTAATACAGTTTGTACACAGTGTATATTAGTTGTTGCCATATTTACAAGTCACTGTCATTATATGTACAAATAAGTGTACAGATGGTTTAGACACGTTATCGGTCATAAACAACACACACAACATTGCTTATAATAATTATAAATTAAACTTTGGTACGACCAGTCCGTTAAATTGTTCCCAGCATCTGTATGCATGAAGTACCAACACATAATGTTGGTTGTTTGGATCACCTAGAGCCACTTGCCAACTACATACCAAGTTAACCCTTCTGAAGGATGGGTATTTTGTTAGTGAGACCAATCTCATATGAGATATGACAAAGAAAGTGTTGTGTGAAAGAAGAAGGCATGTGCTGGTAGCCAATGAGAGGTCATGTAATATTTACCAGGAATGCCATCAGCGTAATTTCCTGGCTTTGCCAATCAATCAGTGCTTTCATGTAGGATACAAAGAACACTAGTGGTTTTGCACGCCTCTCTGAAAGTGTAATAAGATTGCAAGTGGCAAGTGAAAAAGGAAGCCTTTAGTTAATTTAGTCCAACTTTGTTGTGTGTGTGTGTGTGTGTGTGTGTGTGTGTGTGTGTGTGTGTGTGTGTGTGTGTGTGTGTGTGTGTGTGTGTGTGTGTGTGTGTGTGTGTGTGTGTGTGTGTGTGTGTGTGTGTGTGCATGTGTGTGTGCATGTGTGTGTGTGTGTGTGTGCTGCGTGAGTGTGTATGGGTGTGTGTGTATTGTGTGAGTGTGTTTAACAAGATTTAACAAGATTGCCACCCAGAGAATTAACTCTAGGTAGCAGGTGGACAAGGAAGCCCTTGGCTTATCGAGAGTCCGACCCTTTTATCTATGTGTATCCCGCCCGTCTGAGGTATGTGTCGATTTTATTTTTAAACATATTCACGCTACTAGCACCCACACAATCAGCAGGTAATCTGTTCCATTCATTTAGTCCTTTGTGAAAATGAAAACTTTCTTATATCCAATCTACTCTGCTCCTTTGCTAATGCAAGATCATGTCCTCTAGTCCTTCTATCTTTCTTAACTGAGAAAAACATATTTCTATCAATATTTTCATAACCCTTCAATATTTTAAACACTTCTATCTGATCTCCTCTCAATCTCCTGGTCTCTAGTGTTGTTAAACCGCATTTTTTTAGGCGTATTTCATAACTAAGATCCCTCAGATTTGGTATAATTTTAGTTGCTCTCCTCTGCACTCTTTCTAGCATATCTATGTCCTTCCTGCGATATGGCCTCCACACTTGAATACAATATTCTAAATGAGGCCTAACTATTGTTTTGTACAGCGGTATTATTAGCTCTTTTTCCTTATACGTTATGTTTCGCCTAATTAATCCAAGGATTTGATTTCCCTTTGAAGCTGCAATTCCGCACTGCTCTGAAATCCTCATATCAGCACTAACGGTTAACCCTAAGTCCTTTTCTTTTACAGTAGTACTTAGTACAGTACCCCCCATTGTATATTCTACTTCTTCGTTCCCATGCCCTATGTGGAGGCATTTACATTTTCCAAAATTGAACATCATTTGCCACTTTTCAGACCATTTGATCAACCTGTCAAGATCATCTTGTAAATGCTGTCTATCTCCATCACTTTTAATCCTTCTAAACACTTTTGTATCATCCGCAAATTTCAACACCTTGCTTGTTATTTCATCATCCAAATCGTTGATGTATATTAAGAATAATATAGGACCTAACACTGATCCCTGTGGTACCCCACTCAATACCGATTTCCAGTTTGAAGCCTCCCCATCAACTACTACACGTTGTCTTCTGTCAATCAGCCATTGTTCTATCCAGTTTATTATACCATTTCCTATGCCATGGGCCTTTAGTTTAAGCAGTAATCTTTGATGTGGTACTTTGTCAAAAGCTTTTTGAAAATCTAAGTAGACGATATCTACTGGTGATCCCTCATCTACCCACTTAGTGATGTCTTCCAAAAAACATAACATATTTGTTAAGCATGACCTCGCTTTAAAAAAACCATGTTGAGATGGGTTTATCAAGTTTTGTTTAACAAGAAAATCCACCATGTGATCTTTAATTAGTCTTTCTAATAATTTACAAATCACTGATGTTAAACTCACTGGTCTATAGTTCTCTGACTTGTTTCTCGAACCTTTTTTAAATAACGGTATAATGTTTGCCTCTTTTCATTCTAAAGGAACCACTCCCTCTTCTAATGACAAGTTGAAAACTGTTGCAAGTGGTATGCTAATTTGTTCTACAATTTCCAATAGTAGTTTGGGTGGAATACCATCCACTCCAGGTGATTCATTATCCTTCATAGACCTTATTTTCTTAGCTACCATTTCCGGGGTTACAATTAATTGTCCTAAATAGTCTGAATCTGCCCCCTTGAACTTAGCCTCTGGTATTGGCAGTGAACTAATATCTTCCCTGGTAAACACTGAACTAAAGTACTCATTCAGGTCTTCCGCCATTATGAATCCCTCTGATATTATATTTCCAGCACTATCTTCTAGAGGACCGACCTTATCTTGAACTTTCTGTTTGCTTCGAATATACGCATACAAACTCTTGCTGTCATGTTTTATATTACTAGCTAATTGTTGTTCATAGCTTCTCTTTGAATTTCTAATTTCAGCTGTAGCTTGGTTAAGTGCTTCTTTATAATTGTTGTAGTCTTCATCATTTCCAGTACATCTATATGACTTCCACATCATTTGTTTATACTAAATTTTTCTTATGGCTTCTTTCGATAAGTGTTTCTTTTTGGACCGTTTTCCTTGTTTTTTGAAGGGTACAAATTTATCGATTATGCACTTAATTTCACTCTTTAATATATTCCAGCATTCGGTTGCCATCTTATTTTTCAGTGTCTTATTCCAGTCTATCTTTGCTAAATATTTCCTCATGTCCTTATACCTTCCTTTGTGGAAATTTCTCCTATACTGCTTTTTGCTATTCCTTTCTGATTTTACTTTGATGGTAAAATGTATCTGGTTGTGATCGCTACTCCCCAGTGGCTCACATATCTTGTGTGAGTGTGTGTGTGTGTGTGTGTGGGTGTGTTATGCGAGGGTGTATGTGGGGAGTGGGTATGTGTTTGTGTGTGTGTGTGGGTGTGTTGTGTGAGTGTGTGGGTGTTGTGTGTGTGTGTGTGGGTGGGTGTGTGTGTGTGGGTGTGTTGTGTGAGGGTGTTGTGTGTGTGTGTGTGGATGGGTGTGTGTGTGTGGGTGTATTGTGTGAGTGTGTGTGGGTTTGTGTGTGTGGGGGGGTGGGTGTGTGTGTATGTGTTGTGTGTGTGTTGGTGGGTGTGTGTGTGTGTGTGGGTGTGTGTGTGTATGTTGTTTTTAAACATATTTACATAAGCGTTTATACAATCAGCAGATAATTCATGCCATTCATTTATGTATATCTGTGTCTCAGGGTTGTTAAACCACATCAGAGAAACCATAATTTCTGCTTCTTGTCCACACAATTTTTGGTATGTGGTTCATACAGCTGTTCAATTTAAGACATAGTCAGACAATTTTAGATCCACCAATTTTTGTAAACAAATGTGGCAGTTCGCTACCTTTGTTCATACCAAGACTAATGGTTGGCATATGATTAAATATACAAAAATACAAATCTTTAACACCAAACAGTTGCAATGATAGTACTTATGTAACATGTTACTGACCAGAAAGAGGTCAGTATAATGCATACCCACAATAACATCTTAGACATATTTCTTACAAAATACTTACGGAATCGTTTAATACTTCTCTTCATACTGAAAACAAACACAGACAATACAATTAAACAACTTAATTATGGAGTTCAGCGTCCTCCTCCGTGGGTTATTAAGTGGTCATCTGACATTCTCAAGCTCCACAAAATGTGTGTGTTTAGCACTGGTTCAAACCGTCAACATCTACCTCAACCTTAATTTGAGTGGAGAATAGTTAGGAAATCCACCAATTGAGCATGTTAAAGTGATTGCATAACCGATCAACAAGGCCTCATCACTTAAGGGGTCAGAGCTTTTAACTTTCCTGTTGTGCTTTAAAAAAAATATTACAGCACCTAGAAAATGGTGATATTTGAAACTTGCAAGAAACATTTTTAGGGGAAATGAGTGCAATAGATTAGGCATATTACCAGAGATTAGCTGAGAGCTAAGAGGAGGTTGGTGTAAGAGAGTTTTAAGAAGAAGCTGGTGAGGAGCTGACCGAACTAGACTGGACATGTGGAGACAATGGGAGTAGAACAGTTGGCAAAGAAAGCAGATGCCCGGAGAGTGGAGGAGAAAAGGAGGTGAGGACGACCTAGACAGGGATGGGAGGACTGTGTAAACAGAGACTTCGATGGATTTGGAGGGGTGGAAAACAAGAGCAAAAGATAGAGGGCATGGAGACTAAGTGAGGAAAAAGACAAAAAAGAAATTGAGCATCAGAATCGAGGCCAGCCTCACCCCTATATATATAGCTGTCTTACAGGGAAACAAGAGAACAAGATTAGCAGGTTGACTGCTTGTGCTTGTATTGGCAGTGAAATGATACATGTTTAGAAGAATGTATTTGGCCGTGTTATTTTTTGGCCACTTTTATTCATATAACACACATGTTTGCTGAAAAAACATGGCTATTTTGGTAAATATGGATGGGTAGTGTATGCATTTTAAAAGAGCTGGTGGTAAGCAATTTTGGCAAAATTTGATCAGCATATCAATGGCAGGGCATGTGAAGAAATTTCAGATTTTTCTCAGGTACTGTTTTCTTATAATCTGACAAAACGTTAACATGGCTACCAATGGGAAAGTGAACAGTGCTCTGTGCCCATAAACACAAGATTAGGATCGGGATGATTATTGAGATCGGAGTGCTTGCAAACACTGACTACACTGACCACAGTTTGTACCCGGGTAGTACAGCTTGCAATGACATGCTGTGTTCCACTTACTGCTGAACGGAGAATGATGTAGGCACCTCGAGTGGTTTCTTCTGTTCGTGTTTGAACAACTCTTGAAGGGTGTAGCCAGTGATATTGACAAGAGCCACGGATAATACATGTTTCACATTTGAAATGTTTGTGATGTGTCGAATGCGTCTGAACGCTCTGCCCAGAAATGATAAAGATGACCGATCTGTTGATTCGATCCTGCTGATTTGTGACGGAACCATCTCAAGTCTTAACTGTGAGTCAAGATCGTCAGGTTCGACATCGTCGTCATCCTCTTCACCTATTATATCATCATCATCTTCCTCACTTTCATTTTCTGTATCTGTCGGGGTGATGTTTCCGGCTACGGAAATCATCCCGTGTGGTTGGTTCTGCAGCGATCGTACTGCAACAGAGACATCTGTATCACAAGGCAGACCTTCCATATTGCTCCTTACAACTTGCGGGAGATCCCCTCCTCATGGTGGGAGATTTGTTCACGGTGGCTTAAGGATGCATCCTCAATTCAATTTTTTAAATCATCTCATTTTAAATTCACTTTGCAAAAAAGCAAACCTACTAAGTGTTCGCTATGACATGCTAGTTCATTTAAGCAACCTTTTGTGTGTAGTTGTGGTAGCATCATTAGACAAACTATCAGCTTATTTAATTCCTGCCCAGGAGTTATTTCAAGTGACTCTAAAAATTGGAATTGTAATCATTCATGTGTATGTGCGATGTGATGATGCACATGTTTCTGTGTTGATGCCATCACTTTTCCTTGCGCTCTCAAAAACCACATTACGGACAAATTTGGTGGGTTGAAGCCTAAATGTTGGCCTGGAAAATAGCTTTGGCCATTCGTAAGATGTAAACAGCCAAAGTCAACTCTTTTGACAATTAAAAAAAATTTACCTTCAAGCAGGGTAACATTGAACAGCAGGGTAACTTTGAACATAAAACTGTATTTCATTTCATTGTAAAAAATATACCATAAAAACTGCATTTCATCATCATTCATCATGTCGTTTCCAAATCTGCCTGTCTTGCGCTATCCTCTGCCAGATGGTGCCGTTCCAATATTCGTCTAGTTCGCTTTCCACTAGATCGTTTCCCTTCGTAAGGTCTCCAGGTTGTGATACACAATGTCCATTGGTTATCTCGTAGTCTGCTGATGTGCCCTGCCCAGGTCCATTTCTGTCTTCTGATTTGTTCTATCACGTCTATGACATTTGTCTTCTGCCTTACCCAGATGTTTGTTTTTCTATCCTGATATGTGATGTTTAACATACTTCTTTCCATCTTTGTTTGTGCGGCTGCTAGCTTGTTCTTTGCCTGGATGGTGAGTGCCAATGTTTCCGTGCCGTATGTTATCGTTGGAAGTACGCATGAGTTGAAGACTTGTCTCTTCAAGCAGGTTCCAAAGTTAACCTTGAAGATGTTGCAGTGTTTGGTGAATGCTGCCCAGCCGGCAGTGATCCTTCTTTGAATCTCCTTGTCTTGGTTTTTGTCTCTGATACTGTATCGCTCTCCCAGATAGACACAGCTTTCAACGTTCTCTATCTCTATCTATCTATGTGTTGATATATATTGGTGTGTCATTTTCTAGCATCACTTATGTCTTCAAGATCTTGTTTTTTACTTTCATCAGCTAGGTCCTGCAGCATGTTTTGTAGTTCTTGCAGTGTAGTAGCGCATATGAGTATGTCATCGGCGAAGCGAAGATGGCTGAGATATTCTCCGTCTATCATCACGCCTCTGGTTTCCCAGGCCAGTCTTCGGAATATGCTTTCAAATGTTGCCGTGAACAGGTTGGGCGATATGGTGTCACACTGTCGTACTCCTCTCTTGATCTTGTTGCTCTTTTTGTGTAGGTGGACTGTCACCGAGCTGTTGGTGTAGATGTCTTTCAGGAGATCGATGTATGCATCTTCTATCCCCTTGAAGGGAGGTCAATATTGCTTTAGTTTGCACCTAGTCGAAAGCCTTTTCGTAGTCGACGAAAGCGATGCAAGGCGGGATATTATATTCTCGGCACTTCTCTTTCAGTTGGTTTACAATGTGTATGTGGTCTGTTGTTGAGTACCTGCTTCTGAATCCTGCTTGCTCCCGTGATTGGTTTTCGTTCAGTGTCTTCTCTAGTCTATTCGTTAGTATCTTTGTGAGTAATTTGTAGATGTCTGATAACAGACATATCGGTCTG
Organism: Escarpia spicata; assembly: GCA_963995525.1. NCBI lineage: Eukaryota > Metazoa > Annelida > Polychaeta > Sabellida > Siboglinidae > Escarpia > Escarpia spicata. The sequence continues at coordinate 13,217,067 of OZ023205.1, read as the reverse complement.
AAGTTCTTTAAGTCTTTCTTATTTCCCTTCTTGAAGATTATCACCACCTTTGCGTTCTTCCAAGGGGTGGGTATTCGTCTTTCTGATAAGCATTTAGTATACAGCTTAGCCAGTGTCTTCGAGATGATATCTTTTCCTGGTTTTAATGTTTCAATGTTTACATGGTCGTTGCCTGATGTCTTCCCATTCTTCATATCTCTTAGCTCAGCTTCCAATCCCCATGGTGTTATCTCTGGTATCTCTTTCGGGTCGGTGTGAATTACGGTACTCTGTTCACTGTCATATAGCTCCGATATATCTATTACTACTAGACAATAAATTTGTATTGTATTGTGTTGTATTGTAAATAAAACACAAATTTGTACACCATTTGAAAGATCCAAGGTAAGCAAATCTGTCCAAATATGAACAAAAGTGTAGTAGGTAGTATGATAAGGTATGATGAACTTCTTTTGAATTCAACACCAGGATGCAGCCTATGTTGTGTGTGTGTTAAGAATGTGTTGAAGCCATTATTAGCCATTCCAATGGTGCATCCCAATAATTAGTAAATGGCTTGCTAATCCTGCATCAGGCATGTCCTGCATTGTTTCACTGCATAAGCAGATATTCGCTGAAGCTATGGAATTATTAGCACACTGATCTTTTCCTGTTATGTAAATACCCGTTCAGTAATTGTGTGTACACAGTGTTTACACATTCCTTGCTGTTACCACATACACAGTTGGAATAACATGCAAACAAAGCCAATTTTTGGACATTAGCAGCAATAGATGTAATAGAAAGGTAATTAACTATTATCTATTACTTTCGGATCTATTACTATTACTTTTCATAAAGGCTCATCCATTACTATGACATAAAAAAACGATCTATTACCTATTAAAATTACCATTACCTATTAGTACTGTTACCCAATGTCTGATCATAGGTCCTGCGTTGCATAGCTAAAGTCCTCCACCTGTAGCATAAAATATGTTGTACCCTTGGTTAAGGCATCACATTAGTACTGCCACACCTCCAGTGAAGTGTCTGTTAATGTCCGATAATAAGTACTTCTAGATCAGAAATTGCAGCCGACATGATTACAGCTGACGCTATTTCTGATTGTCACAAAACGTAGAGATAAAGGAAAAACAATGAAGGGCAAATATAAAACGAACGATACTCAGCTGTAATTGACACTCGTACGGTCTTCCGTCCATGATTGCGCAAACGAAGTGTAACTGTGTATATGCTTAAACTTAATCTATAGACTAAACAAACAGTTAGAAATCAAAATGTATCAGTAACAAAATATACACGACATTTCATACAGATACCCAGCGCGGAAGTGGTAGATTAAACCAGTTCTAACCTATAATCCAATTCAAAAGTGGGGACCTAATCCGGACATGTCGTGATTGGCTGAAGGTGCTCGGTGGTTTCATTAAGCCAAACAGCTGGAAGTAATTATTGCCTCAGCCACCTACGCCAACACCCAAACTAGACCCGTCCTGGCCATAATGCATAAAATACAGTATGAACTTTGTTCATACCTTCATTTGCAACATTACGATTAATTGGTTAACTCTAAAAACATGTACTGCAATAATCCTAAATAAAATAATACATGTAAAATACAGTCATTTACAAATAATGAAACTAAAAACTAAATGAAATAATTACGATTAAAATAAGTTAATTATATAATTTTATATAAAGATATAAAATAATTAAATTGAAATGAATTAGGTAAGTTAAAATCCAATGACAAATGAAATACATAAAATATATGTGTACTAATTTATTAATAAAAAATACCAGATGATACTCCAGATTCAGTTCGACTACAAAGATGTTATCTGAGATACACTGATACACATGTTGCTTAGTGTGTACTGAGAATGGTTCAGTCACTTTATTTACAATTTTGGTATTGTATGAATTAGCTAAAAATGTGTTGGCTGAATACAAAGCTCTTTTACAAACTCATACCTGCCTTGTTACTTAACAGCAAAACTAGTCACGATTCCTAGTCATAACTCCATTACATTACCAAGGAGCCTTGTCCCATATAAACAATTTTAAAGTTGCTTAAGTGCAGTTTGGGTCAAGTAGGGCTACGTGCAAGGGATGCTAAGAAACTCTGGGTCAAGAAGAGCCGCCGAGAGAAGGTAAGTAGACTGAAGATAGCAACACATAACGTATGAACACTACTAAGAGATGAACAGATACAAGAACTGGAAGAAGAACTTAGGGAAACCAAGTTGGTATGGGATGTGATCGGGATCGGATAAGTCGGAAGAAAAGAGGAATGCTTCACTACCTTACAAAGCGGCCATCTACTATACGATTCCACAGCGAACAATGGCCAAGCTGGAATAGGCTTTCTCATAAACAAGAAATGGAAAGACAATATAGTGAGGGTTAACAGCATCAGCCCCAGAATAGCAGAACTTGTTCTATGCATAACAAAGCTCTACAAGCTGTAGATAGTAGAAGTATATGCACCAACAACATCATACTCAGAAGAAGACAGACAACTTCTACTACGACGTGGATGAGACCTTAGAAAAGCCAAACCACTACACGATAGCGATGGGAGACTTTAATGCGCAAGTAGGGAAACGAACAAACATTTCGGAAATGGCAACAGGCAAACTTAGCCTAGGTGTGAGAAACGAAAGAGGCGACACCTTGGTAGAATGGGCAACATCAAAAAAGTACAAAATCATCAATACCATGTTCCATAAGAAAGCAGGGAGGAGATGGACATGGAAAAGCCCAAATGGAGAAACGAAGAACGAAATTGACTACATCCTGACAAACAAGCCAGACATGGTCACTAACGTCATAATATAAGTAATGTCAGTGTGAACTTTCCACAAGTAAATTCTCAACTTGTATCATTTGAACCTGCAACAGTTGATGAAGTTAGGAAAATAATTATGTCCTCCCCAAATAAATCTTGTGCACTTGATCCATTTCCAACAATACTGCTAAAAGCATGTCTCGATACACTAATTGGACCTATAACAAATATTATAAATGCATCACTTTGCTCTGGTTGTTTTCCTGATGATTTTAAATACGCCCATGTCACACCACTTCTTAAGAAATCATCTCTGCCTAAGCAAGACCTAAACAGTTATAGACCTATTTCTAATCTCAGCTTCATTTCCAAAATACTAGAAAAGGTTGTAGCAAGTCGTCTAAGGTCTCACATTAGCACAAATGTCTTAACTAATGTGTCACAATCAGCATATAGGCAGTTTCATTCAACAGAGACTGCCCTCTTAAAGGTTCATAATGACATTAACTTGAACATTAATAATGGTAAAGTGACTGCACTTACCTTACTAGATCTCTCTGCCGCGTTTGACACGATTGATCACAGCATTCTCATTGAACGCCTATTAAAGTGGTACGGCATATCTGGCACAGCTCTAAGCTGGTTTTCTTCGTATCTAACTGATAGATACCAAACTATAAAGATTGGGAACTGCTTTTCAGCTGCACTGCCGACTTTATTTGGTGTTCCCCAGGGTTCTGTTCTTGGGCCTTTGCTTTTTACTCTTTACACCACGCCACTAAGCTCTGTTATACAAAGACATAACTTAGATCATCATCTTTATGCTGATGATACTCAGATCTACATTTCGTTGGCAACCCCGGATACAAATCGCTCCCTTAACCAACTTAGTGATTGCCTTCAAGATATCTTCCATTGGATGACTGACAGCAAGTTGAAATTAAATGCAAATAAAACTGAATTGATCATTATTGGTACTCCAATGCAGCGTTGTAAACTGGATGGTTTTTTCCCTACGCGTATTTTGAATCAGTATATAACGCCAGCAACCTCGGTGCGGAATCTAGGAGTGATCTTTGATAGTAACTTCAATTTCCGACAACATATATCTCAAACATGTCGCTGCTGTTTTTATCATATTCGTGATCTTCGCCGTATTAGCCGGTATATGTCATTTTCTGTTGCTAAGACTATTGCAACAGCGCTTGTTAGCAGCAGACTTGACTATTGCAATTCCCTCCTTTATAATATTGCTAGCAAGGATATCACAAAACTTCAGCGTGTCCAAAATTGTCTAGCAAGAGTCGTTACAAGATCTCCTCGTTTTTCTCGCTCTGTGCCACTTTTGAAGTCTTTGCATTGGCTTCCTGTACGATATCGTATAATATTTAAGATATGTACCATTACATACCAGGCACTGTCCAATAAACAACCATCTTATTTGCATTTATTGCTTACTCCTGTAAGAAAATCTATCCAGCTTCGATCATCTAGTTCTGACCTACTTTTTGTTCCTAGAGTCAACACTAACATTGGAACTAGGGCTTTTTCTGTTGCTGCACCAACTCTTTGGAATATGCTTCCTCTTAGTGTTAGATCAGTTGAAAATGTTACAAAATTCCGTCGTCATTTAAAAACATATCTTTACAACCCTGCTTATCCACCGTAGCTCCCTAGCGCCCTGACCCATCTGTTGACAACTGAAAAACTACTTATGGATTTTGAGATTGACCAACCCTTTTGTTTTGATGCGCCTCTGAGCTTGGTTTCCAAGGATTTAGGCGCAATAGAAGTTATCTTGTTATTATTATTATTATAACGTAACTGTCGTCAACCATGTCAACATTGGAAGTGACCACAGAATGGTAATGAGCAACATCAAACTAGACGTCAAGGCTGAAAGGAAGAAGTTGGTAAACAAGAGACCACCGAGTGTAGATACCACACAAATCGGAAGAAAAAAGATCAAATTCCAACTGGAACTGCGAAATCGATTTGAGACACTACAGGAACTAGACGATATCGACACCATGAGCAAAAACATTACTGAAATGATTCAACTAAGTGCAACAAATGTAGCCAAAGCAATCAACAGGCATGTAGTGACCAGAATATCGTCATTGACATGAGCACTAATGAAGAAATGACGATAAATGGTGGATAACGGTGACCATAAAAAACAAGTCAAATATGCAGAAATATGCAAGACCATCAAAAAGAAAGCGAAGGAGGGCATCAGAAAGTACAAACTAGATCATACGAGAAACGATTATGTCATCAAAGAGCCTAAACAAAGCAAGAAGAACGCGGGCACTAGACCGAGACAGACTCATTACACTTCTAGACATGCAGGGTAGAGAAATACTTAGTTTCCTTAACAGGTACAGTCTCTGCTGGCACTATTTTTGCACACCTTTACCATGGGGGCCAAATGTCAATTTATTGTCAAGTGCTACACCAATATACTTTATGTGTGCCGACGCTGCTTGTTACAAGGATATGAATCGTGGCTAGTTTGCTGAATAACACAAGGCAGATATAAGTTTGTATAAGAGCTTTATATATAAAGCCACAATCACTATGCATGAATATATTATGCAGATTACATAATTAAAATGATCATTCATTACCTAGCCAACATGATTATAATCTAAATGAGAACAGCAAAGGTGGGGGAACCAACCACACGCAGGTGGAAGGACCCACCGAATCAACTAATATCAATTTGAAGGCTTGTGAATGAATATCTATGCATATAATCAATAGTGGGGAAAGCGCAAGGTAACCACCTCCGCCCTAAAACCCCACGTACACATCGATAACTGACACTGCAAATGAGAACAGATGTATGTTTCCTTATTATAAACATACTGCCCTTTATTTAACATACTGTGTAATGTCTTGTTAAAACCTAATGATCGTTGACGAATATGCAAATTTATAACCCTGTTAGCAAACCGACCTAACCAAAAATATATACAAAAAACACAGGTGTAGTTGGGGCTGGAGGGTGGGAAACAAATATATTATCCTTAATTACGGTAAATGACGGTTAGAACAACCCACGAGGAACTAACGAACCCTACTGGGAAAATGTTATAGCGTGTCAACGCGCCTCGTAAATGTTCTAACCGAAACAAATATTTATATCCGTCACAGCATAAAAAAGATTACCTTTCCGAGTAACGCGCGAATGAAAAAGAGGCCCAGCTGTTGTGGCTGGAAGAGCTTGTCCCATGGTTAGGTCGGTGTACCATACATTTCAAATATAGGCTGCAGCAACGCCCACATAAATACCATTTGAGTTTTTATCAAATGTTGATTTGAAGGTGTCCGTTACCTCCACTGCCTCACCATCAATAAGGAGCGGTCCATCAAACTGGCCACTGGTGCAGACGTCAATACAGAGTTCCTTTGTCTTGCCCACACTTAGTTCTATAAAGTTGTTCCTTGAGTCATTGGTGTACAGTGAGTATAGACTGGAGCTCCCAACACATCCTTGGGGTGCCCCAGAATTCGGGATGAGGTTGGGGGAGATGTTGCTACCAACCTTCACGTGTTGGGGTCTGTTGCTGAGAAAGTTATGTATCCAGTGAATGAAGTTCGAGGGTATTTGCAGGGCGAGACGCTTATCAATAATCTTGTGGCGCTGCATAGTGTTAAGGTGGTAAGATTGCCTATGACATGCTTGTTTTGATTTAAATCAAATTAATAAATGTTTTGAAGATAAAGTGACAATTTTTTCTGAGACAATGCCTAATACATTAAACAATACCCCAGACCAAAAAGAATTTATTTTTATGTTGTTTAGTGATATTTAAATGTGTTTAAAGACAATTAAAGTATTTAATTTTGAGAAACTACCCAACAAAAAAATTTGTATGGTTGTAAGTACAAATATGTTATTGACATTCGTATGGGTTTTTTGTTGTAAACAAATGCATATTAAGTTTGATACAGCTTCATAAACATTTTGCTACAATGCTGAAAGACAGCAAAAATCCGTACTGCATTTTTTGGCACGACCCCTTCACCAAACATAAAACCATCCCGTGCAATTTTGGGTAAACACAAGTCGAGTTAATTTGTCAAGTAATGGCTTTGTAAGTATTGTAGTTTTTATAAAAAGTTACATTAAGTAATACTTCCTGGTTGTTGCTGATAACACAAGTGTCATGATATGCTTGTTTTTGCCTAGAAATGTGACTTTTTCACTGGCATGTGGTTTATTTCAACACGATTTGACAGACACTTCTATTACTGAGATTTCCCCCCAAGGTTTTCCAGCCAAGTTGTCTAATGATATTATGTTTGGAAGGGCCATGTATTAAACTTGTTGTGGTAGACAAGATTGATTGACACCTGCTGGGGTCAGTCACGTGTCATTGCAACTGCCGGTGGAGGTCAGGCATTATCTGAGAATAAACAAAATTATCGCCAGTATTTGGAGGTTTGAGAGTGTGATGCATTTAGGTAATTATAATATAACAGCATAGTGCAGACCTGCCTACCCTAAAAACTTCCTGTCAGTAATCCGTTTTCCCATTTACACTGATTTTCAGGAATATAGGCCTGCTGTCAGTAATAGTTCAGAACCATGTCAGATATTGTCACGAAAAGAACACTACTGTCAGTAATACTTTAATACTGTGACTATGATGATAGTTGTACCCAAAACATAATTGTCCCTAATAAACTGTTAGGAGTTTTGAAGCGTCCAATTAACAAAGTAAGGTAGATGTTCAAAACCAGCATTGGTGGAAATCAAACGTGAAGTAGCGTAACTCTAATGTAAATGCATCTACTCACTATTGGCATAGCTAATTTACAATGAGTAGAACTGTTTTACTGTCTTTTCAAGTCAAATTTTAAGCAACTGAAAGAATGTCAATAATTGTGTTGTTTAATACTAATCATTGTAATTCTGATTTTATGTCTTTCAAAAACAGCATGCCGACTCAAGCAAAAGTCCACATTACTGCCAGATTATGTAAGACACAGCAAATAACAAATATCACTCAGAGATTTACATTGTAAACATTACTACAGTATAGAGAAAAACACACGATCATCAGAGTGCACAATGCATGGTAGTATCCAAATTCTAAGTTCAGAATCAACAGGTGCAAGTTAATTGCATGTCGAACTTAACACTGCACACTGTTGCGACTAGGGCACTTGTGTAATTCATTCATTCAACATCATCCCAGGCATATTTATATTACGAAAATATTGTGTCTTAGCGCACTTTTGAAGCCCAAGTAGCAACCCGGTTTGAACAAGTCTGCACCATTGCGGTCGTGCGTTACGACATCGCGCTTGTAAAATGTGCAATATAGAGGCATATGTTGGTGCAAACCGGGGGACTATTTACGCCTCAAAAGTGCTCTAAGATGCAATATTCTTAAAAGTAAATATGCCTGGGATAATATTGAATAACTGAAATAACGCACTAAGGCTAAGCCCGAGGTATCAAAGCGGTGTATAGCATTAAGGGGAGGCTTGGGTCTAAACGTATGTTATTTTATAACTTCATTGTTACATATTCTATAGAGCTGCAACTTACACAGATTGATAGTCCACCTAATGGGAAGGCCTGGAATTTTTTTCAAAATTTTACGGGGGGATTTTCCCACGGTACGGCAGCCATCTTGGATTTAATGCATGCATTGAAATATCTTGGTAACTACTGGACGTACATTACTCAAATTTGGTGTGTAGTTACTCCATATAACCCTAAGTGTAACCAGCAAGCTACATTTGGTAGTTTTTAAAAAACTTTTTTTAATGATTTAAAAAAAAAAATGTTTATTTGTTCCCGACATTTTTTTAATAGCGACTCATTTTATTAAAAAACATGCCTTGCTTTTGAAAAAGTAGCTTGCTAGTTACCAGGGGCATACTGTCAAAATACATTGTAGCAAGTTTCAAGCAAATCTGTCAAGCGGTTACTCAGATAAATAAACAAGAAGACAGATGGTGTGAGTGAAATCATGTTTCTGAGAAAATCGCGTTCAAAGTTTAGTTACACTTGTACACACTTTTCAACATCTGAAAAGCAACCTAAGTGATTGAAACTTTGTACACATATTACTCAATATTTATACAGATAAAGTTCACAGGAGCACAGATAAAGTTCACAGGAGAACAGATAAAGTTCACTGGAGCACAAATAAAGTTCACTGGAGCTCAAATAAAGTTCATTGTAACCTAAATAAAGTTCACTGAAGAAGAGAAGAAGAGCACGGCAGGTTCGCGACAGCAACATGGTGCAGCATACAAGTACAGTCGGCAGATCTGCACAAGTATCTCCTTCATCCTAATCTCATCCAGAAGATCTGTGTAGCCAAACTTCCGCTCAGTCGCAGCATCCAGGAAGTGTGAGACCCCCGTCTCATCCAGAAGATCCGTGTAGCCAAACTTCCGCTCAGTCACAGACAGTCTGAGACGGATCGGGTGACACTGACAGCCAAGTTGACGCTAAGAAACAAGTACACAATACCAATGTATTTCATGAACACAAGTATAACTAACAATAAAAGCCCCTCCCCAATACTATAATTATGTGACTGTAGTTTATGTTGCGCCTTTTGTTTATTTTGTTAGTACTGAATGATATACAGTGTAACTGTATGTCATAAAGGGACATACCAAGGCAAGTTGTACTAATATAAACCATAATTCCATAGAATAATGTACAAAGTATAACTGTCATCCCTAAAACAACATAATCTGAGCACGTATATAATTATCACTATTATTTTATGTCAACTATACTGGTTCTGGCGTGCCTAGATAGCCCCTGGACGCCTAAAGGCTGAACATCAACAAGACCACGAACATAAAATTATAGGCAAACGTCAAATAATTTCTTGATACAGGGTTGAAAGACTAACTGTGGAGACAACATGAATATATATGTATTATTTACACTGTCAGTGTTATCGAGAAGATATAAAACACAGAAATTGTCCTTACTCTGGGTGCAGTTGACACAGTCACTGCTCTGGGCCTGTCATCGTGGTCGGACCCGAAGACGTCGTCGTCACATATTCAACAACAAATTCAACTTGCATAGTCCTTCTTTCACGTGCTAACTGCAGCTGCACAATATTGCGTCGCTTCGCGGCACGGAAACCACTCACTCACTTTCGACCAAACGGCATAAATGTCGTTTTAGAAAGCTAAAGAAACGCGGAGAATAAAATGTAAATCCTATCGAATGTAGCTGGTATTACAAGCTGACGTCATAGGTTGGACGTATTACAACCAATCAGAACATTTTACTTGACGGAATCAGAGGATTCCGCCGTCATGTGATGCTGCCTGACCAATCGTTGTAGGGTTACCCATTCCTTTGTCCCCGAAGCGGCAAGAGAGGCGGTCGTTTATAGGCTGGGTTATTCAGGCAGCAGCGGTGCCATCTTAAAATGGTTAATATCATCATGCAGAGCGAAAACAGGGCTTTCCCGTGATATGTGCCCTGATGGAATGGCAGTATTTTTCGCGATGCAATTGATCGCGGAAAATTGCATAATGTTCGATTATTCACGCTTCGTTTGACAAAAACAAAGACTTAGCAATGATAGGCATCACACAAAATGCATGTTTTGTGACATAAACAGGTTGATTTCGGTAGTATAACGTATATGAATGGGAAGTTGAGTAATTTTTATAGAATTTCTAATTTCAGCTGTAGCTTGATTAAGTGCTTCTTTATAAATGTTGTAGTCTTCATCATTTCCAGTACATCTATATGACTTCCACATCATTTGTTTATACTTAATTTTTCTAATGGCTTCTTTCGATAAGTGTTTCTTTTTAGACCGTTTCCCTTGTTTTTTGAAAGGTACAAATTTATCGACTATGCACTTAATTTCACTATTTAATATATTCCAGCATTCTGTTGCTGTCTTATACTTCAGTGTGTTATTCCAGTCTATCTTTGCTAAATATTTCCTCATGTCCTTATACCTTCCTTTGTGGAAATTTCTCCTATACTGCTTTTTACTATTCCTTTCTGATTTTACTTTGATGGTAAAATGTATCTGGTTGTGATCACTACTCCCCAGTGGCTCACATATCTTGACATTGTCAACTAATTCTTTCTGTGAGGACAAAACTAAGTCTAACACATTCTCTCCCCTGGTTGGTTCTAGCACATGTTGAGAAAGGAAACTATCTTGTACTAAAACTAAAAACTTGTGGTCCTCACTCCCCATACTCTGTAGAGATTTCCATTGTATATGCCCATGGTTAAAGTCCCCCATAATAATACAGTTCCGTTTGCTTACTTCCCTTATAGCCTTTTGTATTTTTTCATTCTCTTCTATGCTTATGTTTGGACTTCGATAAACTAACCCAACTGTTAACGTTGAGTTTCCTGTAACTATGTTACACCAAACAGCTTCTTCGCAATCCGCTTCTCTTTCTAATTTTATTTCATAAGCCTGGATAGATTCTTTAATATATAAAATAACTCCACCTCCCTTTCTTCCTATTCTATCTTTCCTAAACATTACATATCCTGTTAGTCCCAATTCGGCATCTGATATATCAGTGGTGGCCCATGATTCGGATATATCTATTATGTGAGGGTCAATATCTTCTACCATAATGTTTAGTTCACTTCTTTTGTTTACTATGCTCCTTGCATTTAAACAAATGCATTTATATCCTGATTCAGAACAGTTTTCCAGGCTGTTCTTTGCCGATTTATTTCTGCTGTCTTTATCTATGCCTTCAGTTTCAGGCTTCTCTGTGAATCCCCCCTGCGAATCTAGTTTAAATAGATGCAGCCTGTCCCACTGTCAACAGATTGCAGCAAGTTCTCTGAGAAAACTGCTGCCCCCTTTCCACTTAGATGTAGGCCATCTCTCATGTACATATCTTCCCTCCCAACAAAGTATCCCCATAAATCTACGAATCCCACCCCCTCTTCTTTACACATCTGCTCAACTAGTGCGTTGATCGCCATCCTCTTGCAGTTTCTATATGTCGTGAGTGTGTTTGTGATGCAACGCTTTCCCCAATTTCAGTTTAAACAAAGGGGCATATTTTCAATTCTTGAATGTGTTGGGTTTTGGTGCGTTGACAGACTGTTTGTTTTGCAAACGATATGTTTTTTCCTTATGTTTATATACAGGCTAGGCAGAATTGTCCCACCTTTTTGTAATTGCACGTGTCTATTGGTGGTGGAATGTTTGTATTATTTGCTTATGTTTATATTCGTAGTGGTTTATATCTCTACAATAGAGCGACAAATAATGTGTCTGTAATATTGTTGTCATGTTGTAGGAATGTGTGGCTGAGAAATTTTGATGGCGCTGTACAAGTGTTCAGTGTCCTATCTGGTTTGCATGTTAGACATCACATTCCTACTATCTTTATGCCCCAAAGTGGCTGCATTAGAAGCAATCCACTTTCCAATAAAAAACGTCATCCTTTAGCCAATTTCAATTCTCAAACTACATTGGACGTGTGTTGGTTATTGTATAAATGGCATTATGCTGTAGAAAAGCAATTGCATTATAGAGAAATATTTTATTATTATCAGTGTATTTTAGATATCATTTTATATAGTTGAACTGTATCTGGTGAGTCAGTTTATCACACATAACAACATCTCTGTAATGGCCAGGGTTGTAAAGTTACATCTCTGAAACCTTCCATTGACTCAACAGAGTTTTCAGTACCTTCAAAGTGGATTCATCAGTGTTCTACTGTGCTGTTCTCGGTAGGCATACAACATTGTTGGTGATTGTCACATGGCAGCAGTTGTAAGAATATCGTGGGAAGATTGTAGCCAGCGTCACTGCTGATCGTTGGTCATCTCTCTCAGATCTCAATGGCTTCACTGGTCTTTTTTCACCAGATGTTGTTCTATTGAAGAAAGATCAGTGAAGCCACTGAGATCCAAGACAGGTGACCAGAGATCAACAGGGATACCAGCAACATTGTTAGTACTGGTGTCATGTGACAATCACCAACGTCATATGACTTCCGAGAATAGCATAGTAGAACGCTGATGAAGGCACAGTGAAGGTGTCAAAAGCTCCATTGAACCAATAGAAGGATTCAGACATCTAACTGTACAACCTCATCAAACATCTGTGTAGTCTAACTGAATCTGGCTTATCACTGATTAACAATGTCCTGCATTGTTTTTAGCACTGTGTTAAGTATTGCAAGCCATTCTATTTACAGAAACTATGCAATACAGTCAACAAATTCTAAATCAAAATATGTTTCATGCGAGGTAATGTCAAATACTATATCAAAATATATCTGTCTGTTTTATAATGTACTACCATATGTAGACATTCTAAAAATAATCAACATTACCCTACATGGGTCTGCTTGGAATTAAGCATACCTTTTATTGGAATGATGCTGTCTCCTGAGAAGTCCCCAGCAAATTCACTGTGTAGTCTACAGCTGCTGGCCGAGGTAACCTCTATTTCACATCTATGACAAGTTAAACAATGCCATTACTAGTAGCAAGGAGACATTGTCCATTTGTTTTTATTATAAAATCATGTTATACAGTATAAACTATATCTATTATAACATACCGACTGCCCAAATGTTATACAGTATAAACTATATCTATTATAACATACCAAATGTTATACATTATAAACTATATTTATTATAACATACCGACTGCCCAAATGTTATACAGTATAAACTATATCTATTATAACATACTGACTGCCCAAATGTTATACAGTATAAACTATATTTATTATAACATACCGACTGCCCAAATGTCATACAGTATAAACTATATCTATTATAACATACCGACTGCCCAAATGTTATATAGTATAAACTATATCTATTATAACATACAGACTGCCCAAATGTGTTTTAATGAACCAATTTCTGTTGTTTAAATTTTAGTGTTTCTGGAGGAAACAGTTTGTTTTCAAGGCGTGGCCTCACGTCTGATTACTAAACAGATAGGCAGTGGGTACGTTATCTAGAATATGCTTTACGCTGTATAACATGTTTATGCTGTATAACATGTTTTTACAATATGAATGGACAATCTCCCGTTAAGGTTTACGCCTACAATGAAATCAAATAATGAAACAAACATGTTAAATGTTATTTGAAATCCATTTTTCAAAGTAAAAAATTGCTAAACAAAATTGGGTGGTCCTATGCATATATTTTTAGTATCTGGCATAGTAACAACTACATCAGCTTTAAAAACTGCAAAACACTGTATATGCCTTATTGTGCATATATAATGACATGACGAACACAAGATAATGCACTGTAACAAAATCAATACATTTACTGTCAGAAACAATGAGGGCTTATTGTTACATTGCTACTATGTGCAACAGTAATTAGAACTCATGTATAAGATATTCCATTGAATACATAGTTACCCAACAGATGAAGGATCTTCAATTTCAAGTATTTTCTCCACATTTTGTAATTTCATCATTTCACCTGCAAACCGATTTTGGTTTCTGTAACGGTACTTCTATTTTCTAATTATTCTGTTTTGAAATTCTATTATTTTGAAAAAGTGAACATTTTGTCTAGTTTCCTATACAGTCATGTGCTTTTTAAATTTTATTCACAGTACTGGTAAATGTATGCCTCTATCATTATTCGTTAACACCAGTAACAATATGTTCCCTCTGTATGCAATGTAAACAAGACTTTCACACTGAAACATTCAAATTTAACATATAATAGTCAAATGCAAAGTATATTATAAATTATTAACTTAATAACAGACATATTTGAGCAATAAAAACATTTTTGAGTACCAATTAACAATATTTAAGGAGAAAAACCATCAGGCTTGATATTTTTAAGCAGGAACATATGGTGTAATAGAAATCAGTTTTGGAGAATAACATTAACAAAGCTACATATATACAAACAACACCCTTGAGTTTTGCTGCAGTTCACATGGAATGTTCTGTATGATGTAGGTTTCTGGTAAAAAGATTCATCACATAAGAGATTACTAACTGAAGGTTCTGTGAGATGACTTAATAAAATCACAATCCCTTCATACTCACGCAGACTGGCATTCTCAAGTGAGACGCTTCTGAGATGTTTTCGTAAATGTTGCACCTGGCTCTGGAGGCAGTGTTGCCGGGATTGATAGGTCTCCAGGATCTCTGTCGCCACACATGCGTCCGATGCAGTGAAGTCTGGCTAACAGGCCATGTCAACATTTCAATGTTTAATTCATCATAACAGTCAGAATATATATTCCCCCCCCAAGGCAGCCAACTAGGTGATAGACACAAAATTGCCTTATTAAAGGGGTGGCCTGATTAGAGAGGTTGCAAGGTCTGATATATAGATGTGCAGTTCTGGTAAAAGTATAAAACTGTGTACACACATGCACATAAACAGAACAGACAAAGGTATTCTTCAGTGTTTTTATGATTATGAACATTATGTTATAATATTAAAACAAATAGTTGTTGCTATTCTGTGTTTTTATCATTATAAGCATTATATTATATTAAAAGAATAGTTTGTTGGCATTCAATATAAATTAACTGGCCACAAAGTTTTGTAATGCCAGACACTATTTCTTTTTAAATTTAAAGTCGCCAATGCTGAGGGAGTTTGTTGGCTGTTTTAGACAGTCATAACTGGCTGTATTTTGGACTAAAGCCAAAATTGGCACTTTACCAAAAAACAAAACAGACAAAGACAATGGCCATTTTAAAGGGGTGGCCAGTTTGGAGGTGGCGGTTTTGAGATGTTCTACCATTGTTATTGTCTGTGTTAGTAAGTACTATAGGTGTTTGTAATACTAGCAAAAATTCCAATATGATGGATTCAGCCTTCACTTAATAAAAAACAAAATGAATTGTAATATCATATAAAATATTACCCAAAGGCCTAAAAATAAAAACGCAATCACCATGTGTTCATTGTCAATTATTTTACATTATCCCACCATATGGCATGTATGCAATGATCTAACAATATGTGGCAGGGCTCGCTCCTATTGATTAAATTTAGTCCTCTCCAAAAGACATAAGCAGGGAAGAGTGTGGTGGGACCAGGGCCTGAATAGTCTCATCTGTTGTGCGACACTGTACTCCATGTAGGGTGCGCAGTGACACGTACCCTATAGAAATCCCTACAGTAGAGTCACTATGCACCTGAGACTTCGATGGAATGACACACCTGATTCCGAGACTTGTGTGTGGCGCAGCCACTATTATAATTCGTGACCACACTGACTCCAGCAGGATGCAATAAACACAAGTCATGTTCTTACTGTGTATTGTGTCCTGCGACATTGGTGTCAGAAGTGGGTAAGTTTCCTATTAAACTTGATGGCACCTGCAGTTAACTTACAGAAAAGAAATCTTCAATTGAAAATTATATTTTATTTCACATATTCCTCATATGTAATGCAATAATAATTTTGCATGCAATTCAGAATAGTTGTATTATTAGGTATGTGAACACATGTAGTGACTTACAACTTGCAGGCGTAATAACAGTCTAATCTTCTTTAATTATAATAATACATCTCCTCTGTTATCAAGTCTCCAAGAATCTAACCGACTTGTATTTAATTCTAACAACTTCCTCGGAGCTGTCAATCTGCAAGAATCTAACCTACTTTTATTGAATTCTAATAACTCACTCGGAGCTGTCAATCTGCAAGAATCTAACCTACTTCAATTTTATTCTAATAACTCACTCGGAGCTGTCAATCTGCTAGAATCTAACCCACTAGTATTTAATTTTAACAACTTCCTCGGAGTTGTCAATCTGCAAGAATCTCACCTACTTGTATTTAATTCTAACAACTTCCTTGGAGCTGTCAATCCGCTAGAATCTAACCCACTTGAATTTAATTCTAACAACTTCCTCGGAGCTGTCAATCTGCTAGAATCTAACCTACTTGTATTTAATTCTAATAACTCCCTTGGAGCTGTCAATCTGCAAGAATCTAACCTACTTGTATTTAATTCTAATAACTCACTCGGAGCTGTCAATCTGCTAGAATCTAACCCACTAGTATTTAATTTTAACAACTTCCTCGGAGTTGTCAATCTGCAAGAATCTCACCTACTTGTATTTAATTCTAACAACTTCCTTGGAGCTGTCAATCCGCTAGAATCTAACCCACTTGAATTTTATTCTAACAACTTCCTAGGAGCTATCAATCTGCAAGAATCTAACCCACTCGTATTTCATTCTAACAACTTCCTCGGCGCTATCAATCTGCAAGAATCTAACCCACTCGTATTTCATTCTAACAACTTCCTCAGAGCTGTCAATCTGCATGAATCTAACCTACTTGTATAATTCTAACGATGTCCTCGGACTCTTCAAAGCTGCTAGAATCATCTTCATCTTCGTACGGTGGAGTTGTGTACCACTCCCACTCCCACTCAGCCAGGTCCTCTATCATGGCTTTCATGGCAGGTACTCCAGGTCACATGAGAAACTACAATGTCAATGACCATCAGTACTTAGCAGTTACATCATCATGTAAACAACACAATCAGAGAGAACTGAGCCTGCTAAGTATCCTGTACACCAGAGTAATCTTACTCAGTCATCATGTCCAGGTCCCAACTACAACGCAAGCAATTAGTCAAGGGTCAATTTCATTCAATTTGGAGGATTGGGAGGGGGAGGGGGAGGGGGAGAGGGAGAGGGAGAGGGGGAGGGGGAGGGGGAGGGCGAGAGAGAGAGAGAGAGAGAGAGTAGAGAGAGGGTATGGAGATAGAGGAGGAGATGGGGAGAGAGGGGGAGATGGGGTGAGAGAGGGAGAAAGAGCATTGTGAGAGCGAGGGAGAGAGAGAGACAGGAGAGAGGGAGTAGATGGGGAGAGGGGGTGAGAGTGGGACAAAGAGCGATGTGAGAGAGCGAGGGAGAGAGGGAGAGGCAAGGAAGAGAGGAGGAGAGATAAGAGGAGGAGAGAAAGTGGAGGGAGGAGGGCAGAGACAGCAAGTGAGAGAGAGAGAGAGGGAGGGAGAGGGAGAGGGGGAGAGAGACAGAGAGAGAGAGAGAGAGAGAGAGAGAGAGAGAGGGGGGAGAGAGAGAGTAGAGAGAGGGTATGGAGATAGAGGAGATGGGGAGAGAGGGGGAGATGGGGTGAGAGAGGGAGAAAGAGCATTGTGAGAGAGCGAGGGAGAGAGGAGGCAGGAGAGAGGGAGTAGATGGGGAGAGGGGGTGAGAGTGGGACAAAGAGCGATGTGAGAGAGCGAGGGAGAGGGAGACGGAGAGGGAGAGGGGGAGAGAGAGAGAGAGAGAGAGAGAGAGAGAGATGAGAGAAGAGAGAGAGAGAGAGAGAGAGA